>JACEEZ010019528.1:750495-772995 GCA_016584305.1 Chionoecetes opilio | reverse complement strand
GTGGTCGGCACGGTGATTCATAAGCCATTATGTCTAGTAATTATACATCATACGCGAGCAATATGAGGTATAAATACATCTTTAACAGCATTCATGACACAAAACAAAAGAGGACTAGAGCTCCAAAGATGAATCGAAAATGAATATGTGAGCAATAAAGGAAAATAGAATATGACGAATAATATGAGTTATATGAAAAGATTAGCTAGAGATAGTAGGATGTTTCAGGGTATGATAAATATATAAAGCCAGAGTTATGTAGGTGGGAAAGTTTACAATAATTTAATAGGATATGGGGGNGAAGAGGGGAGAAGAGAGAGAAGAGAGAAGAGAGAGAGGAGAGAGGGAGGACAAAGGAGAGAGGGGAAGCGAGAGAGCGAGAGGGAGAGGAGAAAAAAAGGAGAGAGAGGACGGAAGAGAGGAGAGGAGAGAGAGAGAGAGAGGAGAACGAGAGAGAGAGAGAGAGAGAGGGAGAGAGAGAGAGAGAAGAGAGAAGAGAGAGAGAGAGGAGAGAGAGAAGAGGAGAGAGAGAGAAAAGGAGAGGAGAGAGTGGGAGAGAGGAGAAAAGGAGAGAGGAGAGAGAGAGAGAGAGAGAGAGAGAGAAGATGAGAGAGAAAGAGAGAGAGAGAGAGAGAGGAGAGAGAAAAAAAAAATTGCGTCAGTGTGCTAATGCTATGCCCTTCCACTATAGTCCACCAGCCACGGGGAACCATGACTCTGCCTGATAACAAAGGGGGGCCCAGGAACAACAATACACTGGGCCGTCCAGGGGGGATGCTTTAGAGGGCGTTTGGCGCGGAGACGCAGGGAGGCTCACCGCACTCTAATGGGAATCTCCGGAGGTCGTGAAAGAGGAGATGGTGGGAGGAGGATTATCACGGCAGGAGGGAAGGTGATCTCCTAGGTTATGTGTTCTTGAAGGTGATGTCCCCCACCCATCGTGGTTAGGGATCCGCCAGATGTGTCTCAAGGAAGTGGGTGGAGTCAGAGGGTATATATTTTTTTACTTGGAGTGTGAAGATCTTAACAGGAAGAGTGAGTTAAGTGTGCGAGACTGTAGATAGGCTAGAAGTATAACACACACACACACACACACACACACACACACACACACACACACACACACACACACACACACACACACACACACACCACAACAACACACCCCACACACACCTAGAAAAAAGGCATTAAACCTTCGCAATACTAACACAATGTATATGTTCAGTATCTTGGGTGATAAATATAATAAAATAAAATTAGATATCGAATTGTCAGATATTTAATTGTCTGTATGAGGAATGAATTTACCTCCATTATAGTAATCAACCAACACCTGTTACTGTAGTTCAACAAAAAAGATAACTTCCATAATTTTGTTCACCTAAAAACAGGAATAAAACAGAATACATTTAAATTTTAAAATTTAATAAATTTTAACTGACGTTAAATAAATTTAACGTCCGTTAAATGTACCATTATACCAGGAAGTATATTTGCCTACATATCCCTTTCCTTTAGTTTACACACATCCAATTTTCCCTTACACATACCCCTGTGCCCTTTTAGATACACATCCATTCCCTCTGTAGATGTCCTTCACACAGACACACAAATAAACACACATACACACACATGTCGCTTATCATCTTACACATCGCATTTCACTGACACACATGTTCTTTTCACTCTCTGCCACAAGTCTCTCTCTCTCCTTTATCCCTACACTTGTTCTTACATGCGTGTCTCTATCCTACATACACGTCCCATAATATTCATACAACCAAATCTATGACCTCTGTATACTTGCATCACTTATCCACACACTGTTCTTCCTATATTCACATCTCCCTCTCTCCTTTTACTAACCAAATAATAATACTGATATCTACTTGATTCTCAGCGAGAGGCCAAGGACCAGAACTACCCGTCCCACCTTATTCAGGGCTCAAGGTGAGGGTCAGAGAGCAAGGCAGGGCAGGCGTCGATGGTCACCTTGTCCTGCCTCATCCAGCCTTCGTCCCTTCCTGCTTCCTAATATTTTCGCCTCTCTCCCTCCCTTCACATATCAAGCGTCATCAGTATGCCTCCGTCCGGCCATTTTACTGATTATGACAAACAAAATTAGGCTTATTGATCACTCCCTTAAATGTATTGTCAAAGTGGTGACCAAAAAAAAAGAGAGAGAGAGAAGAGAGAGAGAGAGAGAGAGAGAGAGAGGAGAGAGAGAGAGAGAGAGAGAGAGAGAGGGGAGAGGAGAGAGGAGAGAGAGAGGAGGGGGGAGAGAGAGAGAGAGAGAGAGAGAGAGGAGAGAGAGAGAGAAGAGAGAGGGGAGAGAGAGGAGAGAGAGAGGAGAGAGAGAGAGAGGAGAGAGAAGAGAGAAGAGAGAGTAGAGAGAGAGAGAGAGAGAGAGAGAGAGACGAGAGAGAAAAGAGAGAGAGAGAGAGAGAGGAGAGAAGAGAGGGGAGAAGAGAGAGAGAGAGAGAGAGGGGGAGAAGACAGAGAGAAGGGAGAGAGGGGAGAGAGAGAGGAGAGGCGGAGAGAGAGAGAGGAGAGAGAAAAAAAAAAGGATAGAGTATATGTAAAATTCTAATTATCTCATGATGCAAAAAAACGTTCGGATATGTCCCCGTAGACTAAAACACGTTGAAGGTGTTGTCTGCACATCACACTAATTTCAGGTAATAAGAACGTAAAAATGCTAGGACATATATCTAAATTTGGGGGTCGGCACGGTGATTCATAAGCCATCAGGGTAGTAATATACATATTTCGCGAGCAAATGAGGGATAAAACATCTTAACAGCCCTCAGACACAAAACAAGGACTAGAGCTCAAGATGAATCGAAAATGAATATGTGAGCAAAAAGAAAATAATATGACGAATAATATGAGTATATGAAAAGTTAGCTAGAGATAGTAGGATGTTTCAGGGTATGATAAATATATAAAGCCAGAGTTATGTAGGTGGGAAAGTTTACAAATAATTATAATTATGGTTTATAATCAGAAAGACAGAGGAGTTTTTTTGTGGCAGAAACACATATATGGATAAAGTAAAAAAAAAGAAGGTCCGTTCCCGAAAACCGATACACCGTACAGATGGCAGAGGCGGTCAGGTGAATGGGTTGTACTTTTATAGGGCATTTAATTGAGCGAAGGGTCAAAAAAATTAGATAAACAATTGGGTTATGCAGGTGAGTCTGAGATGCGGTGACCAGGATCAGATATCTACTATATTTGCAAAGGAAGAAACAAAGGCAATACTGATCACCTACATGTTAAAAATAGCCTGGAGAACAGATAAGAGAAATGTTTAGGGGAATGTGTTAAGTGACTGGAGGGTTGGAGGGTAGTACAGGTGGGCTAGACAGCGACCAGGTGTTGTTGGGCGGGGCCGCGACCTGCATCCTGGCCTGTGTGTGGTCAGCAAAGGTCAGGAGGTCATCGGGGCAACGTTGTTCATTCTGACAATGTGGCTTGGATAAAATTGTTTTTCTGCTCCATGTTGTTGTGACGCACCTCCCTATGACCTGGTGTGTGTGTGTGTGTGTGTGTGTGTGTGTGTGTGTGTGTGTTGGAAGCGAGCATGCGTGCGTGCGTGCGTGCGTGCGTGCATGTGTGTGTTTGTGTGTGTGTTTATATTAATCACACGCTGGACTATACCACCCTTCGGCGCTATGGACTATGGCGCTAGGGGCATACCACCCTTCCGGTATAGGGAGCTTAAAGTTTATAAGACCGATTTCCAAGTAAGGCTGGGATCACAAATAAATGACATACACATACCTGTACACCATACACACACACCATACACACCCAAATCTTGTTGCTCAAAGGGGACCACTTGCAAACTGGCCACTCTCGTTAGTACAAAATCTCTAAAATAAACGGGGACTATAAAGTGGCGTGCAGCGATGTTAACCTGTGCCAGCGAACAGGGTGTGTGCGGTTTAAGTAGGTAGCTGAAGATATTTTTTTCCCCTGCACATAGTGTCAGGTGACAGAGACAGATTGTCTGTTTAAGCATATCGACTTTAGGTTTGTATACCTACGCTTTCTTTCTGAAATTTTCTGAACAAAGTAATTTTTTCCCACTTTTAAATGCCTGAAGAACATTAACATAACCTATATGCCTATAAATCGTTATGACTTCTAGATTATTGATTAGAAAAATATAAATATGAATAATGGAGTAAGTTTTTCATCGCCTTTACATAAAAACAAACAACATGGCGCTTATGGTCAGTATGTTCAGTCCTCCGTGAAGGCACTAGTTATAAGTTACTATAATTAATGGTCAGTGGAGGCAAATTAAGATATTGCAACTAAAACGATGGCGACATGAACTGATAAATCACACTGACTATTCTCTTGTGTATTTAAATAATTTCCCATTGACCAAACCGATCATTAGAAAGAATAATGACAACCCTTACAAAGCCCATTAAGCGACAGCAAGGCGGACCTAATCTGAATAATTAAAGTGAAGCAACAGCAGTGTCCGAGAGATGAAAGGGACGGGGGGAGGAGGGTGTAGGGTGGGGGGACAGGGGGGAGGAGGCAGAGGGGGACCGAGGCAAAGACGTAGGATCTGTGTTGTGAAGAGAGGGGGTGTACTCGACGAGAGGAGGGACCGAGAAGAGAGAGAGAGAGAGAGAGAGAGAGAGAGAGAGAGAGACACTGGGCTAACAAACGAACAAAAAGACGAGTGAATGAATGACAAAAAATGAATGATGGAAGGAGAAAAATTGTGGCAAGTAGCAAGTTTTCTTATATGCCTACTACTTATCTCTATCTATATGTACGAAAAAACTTCAAATTTTAGATGACCGAAAAATACGCAAAATACACGAAAAGTATATTCATGAAAACTTATGAGGAAGGAATTATGACAAATTCACCGCACACACAACACAACACGAAACAACAACACACACACAACACAACCAACACAACACACAAAACACAACACCAACACCACGAAAAGAACGACAAGACAGAATAAACAATACACAAAAATATACAGAAACTCGACATAACTAAATTCAAAAGCACTAACAAAAATAATGATTTCTCACAATTTCAACCTACAAGTCATCTTTCTTAACGCAGCCCAACGCAATCCTCTTGAAAACCCAGCATCATCACTGCCTTTCGCTTGACAATGCCCAGCTTAGTGCAATGGACCGGACCGTTCTAAGCATGGGAACGAGACACCGCTATGAACCGAAGCATATTTCTCTCATACTCGAGAATACAGTGAATTCCTTCGTAGATAAGAGGAAAGTCTGTGGTCTTTAGGAAGATAAGATTTGACAGTAAATAAATAGCATGAATGAAAATAGCTCTGGATAGGATTTTCAGATATTTGAAGTCAGAATAAGAGGCGAGAATATACATAGCAAGGATGCAAGGTGATCAAAGGAAGCAGAGAGGAAAATGTTCACCTTGATTTAAAGACAGCAGACCTAGCATGAGGCGGAGAGAGTCAAGCAGGTAAGGTCAATGATAAGTACGTCAGATAAAAGGAACATTCTACTCTATAATGAACACCTATCTCTAAAAATCTAAATGTTATATACTTCATTCTCATTTCTCTCTCTCTTGTTTTTTTCTCTGTATCTTTGTAATGTGATATTCACCGTAATAATCCACTAATTAAATGCTTTGTGTACTGACAAACTTGTGACCTTAATTACTTTGTGTCTGTACGTGCTTATGTGCACGTGTATATGTGTCAGTGTGTGTGTGTGTGTGTGTGTGTGTGTGTGTGTGTGTGTGTGTGTGTGTGTGTGTGTGTGTGGGTTGTGTGTGTTGTGTTGTGTGTGTGGTGTTGCGGTGTGGTTGTGTGTGTGTGTGTGTGGTGTGTGTGCGTGTGTGGTGTGTGTGTGTGTGTGTGTGTGTGTGTGTGTGTGTGTGTGTGTGTGTGTGTGTGTGTGTGTGTGTTATAGGACAAGGCCATCCATTCCCCCAAATGTGTGCCTCAGTGCGGAAAATAGGGTTAAATGTCTTCCAGCTAGCCTTCTCTCTTGCCTTACAGCCTGGGTGTGTGCGTGAGCCGTGAAGGACCTGAGGGTGAGGGGACGCTTCGTGAGTGAGCCGGGAGAGAAGAGGAAAAGGGTGTTAGAGGATTCCCAACGATGGATGGGACGGAGCCAGACTGCCTAGCGTGACTTTACTCAATAGCTTAAGAACCCGTCGTCACACTGTCATGATTCAAGACATGACCTATATTTAAAATGGCTATTTATACGCTAATAATTGTGGTAACTTCTCTATCGTGCGTTATTAGATTTATGAAACGAGAAAAAATGTCTCATGCCATAATATGAACCAAAATATTTGAGATAATGAATGTTACAAACTCTCTTTGATGGTGATTTATTATTCCCGCCATAAAACTTCATAAAAACACTACAAAGAAAAACAGGTTACATCATTAGGGTGTCTGAAGGAGGTATGCATGTGATATATGTTCCTTACAACACTCCACAGGAAGTCTATGAACAATGTCGAGCATCTAGTTGATGTCGCGTCCAGTGTAGAGAGGGAAATATATTGACGCCTCAAATTACAGCTAATAGCCATGACTTGAATTTACATTTAAGCATTACATTAACATTTAAGTAAGGGAAGCTATGTGTAGTGCGGAAACTTCCAGGGCGCAATAACAACCATAATACCAAGGTTCACTTATACAAAGGGAAATCGCATTCTTTTATATGAGAGAGAGCGAGAGAGAGAGAGAGAGAGAGAGAGAGAGAGAGAGAGAGAGAGAGAGAGAGAGAGAGAGAGAGAGAGAGAGAGAGAGAGAGAGAGAGACGAGAGAGAGAGAGAGATGAGAGAGAGAGAGAGAGAGAGAGAGAGAGAGAGAGAGAGAGAGAGAGAGAGAGAGAGAGAAGAGAGAGAGAGAGAGACGAGGAGAGATGAGAGACGAGAGAGAGAGAGAGAGAGATTCTAAGAATATAAGGATTGTAACTGTTAGTGTTAATCAAGTAATAAGATGATGGTAATAATGATAACAGTAATGGCAGGCAGAAACTCCATAGCTCTATCACACACTTTAAGGAATACAGAAAAACTTCACGCAAACAAAGCTAAGAATACAAACAAAATAATGGAAACTGTAAGCAATATAGTACTGATAATGACATGTAATACTATAGTGACACACTAGTACTGACGTGAGGCGCCCTCTTACACTGTCACACACTTGCATTCCCTCTCTCACTCTTTTTTTTTCTTTTCTTATGTCTTTTTTTTTATATATTTTTTATTTGTTTTAACTTTTTTCAAGCCATCTACGGGCAAACATATCAGCGGCCGATAGTGATTGCAGACAGTGTGGAGAGTGTTGCAGGTGTTCAGTGTGTGGGGCGTGTGGCCTCACTCTGGTGCACAGCCCCGCCTGGCCACCATGGCGTCCAGCTCCTGCTGCCACGCCTCCCTATCGTTACTCAGGGCATGCAGACGGTTGCTCCACTGCAGCAGGAGGCCCTCGCGGCTGTGGCAGTAGTCCTCGTACAGCAACTCGCGCTCCTTGATGGGTTGAGGCACGTCGGCCACGTTGAAGCGCAACTTCCGGGCCCGGACAGTGTCGGGCACTTGCTCGCCCTCGGCGTATTTATTACGTATGCGCTGCCGCTGGTCGGTCTCCAACTCATGGTTGAGTTGGATAACCCTGCCCCGCCGGGCTTCCAGACGTTCGCTGCGGTGTCGTTTAAACATGCGACTCTGCCGCTTAAGCACCGCGAGACTCGTCGTCTTGTTGCATTCAGTACACTCAAACAGCAGGATGCAGTGTTCACACCTAAGGTTGAACACTGAGCCACCCTGCTGCGGCGTGCCGTCACCCTCCTGCGTGGTGGTGGTGGTGGTGGTGGTGGTAGTGTGCTGGCCTTCCATGGGATCAGTTGAAGTAGCTGACTGAGTCATGGTGGACTTCTTGATAAACATGATGGAGAGCGAAATCACCTGTGGTCGCGATATTAAGGATGAAAAAGCGTGAATTCCAAGTTGGACTTGGAGGTTGGAGTTAGAGTACACAAACACACACAGGTTGGAGTTAGAGTACACGCACACACACACACAGGTTGGAGTTAGAGATTGGAATTAGAGGTTGGAGTTAGGCACTAAAACTCACTACACCAACACCAATCTGGCGCAACACATTTCCCACTTTTTTGGTATTGCAATCAATCCAACTCCAACCTCCTCCAGTGTGTGTGTGTGTGTGTGTGTGTGTGTGTGTGTGTGTGTGTGTGTATTCATCTAGTTCTAGTTGTATTTTACAGGGCCTGAGCCCCGTCTCCTCCTGCGTAGGGTCACTCCTCGCGTCCCTTCTGGTAGGTACGGTCGTGTTCGCGGCTTGATATCTGGCCGCTGCTTCTCCTCCCCTTCTCCTCCCTTCTCCTCTTCTCCTCCTCTTGCTTCTGCTCTTCCTCAAGGCACACCGCAACCTGCACCTCCGCAGCCTCCTCTGTCTCCTCCTCCTCCTCAACGCACACCGGAACCTTCTCAGTCTCCACAGTCTCCTGCTCCTCCTTCATTTCTCCAACGCCTCCGCCGCCACACTCCACATCTTCAAGTGTGCACTGAATGCCTGGCTGATGCCATCTGGACATAATTAGTAAACTTATAGACAACTAGTAAATGTGCAGACTAAAGATAGTTATCGGAACCTCACCGGAACTTTTGGGCTGTAAAATAATATCAAATGTAAAAAAAAAAAAAAAAAAAAAAGAGAGAGAGAGAGAGAGAGAGAGAGAGAGAGAGAGAGAGAGGAGGAGAGAGAGAGAGAGGAGAGAGGAGAGGAGAGAGAGAGAGAGGAGGAGAGGAGGAGAGGAGAGAGAGAAAAAAGAAAAGTTAGGTGACCTCTCTTCAGTACCGTCCATCATAACAGCCCACCTCTATAACCACAACACACAGCCAACAACACAGACCAAAAGCACAACAAAATAGATCCACAGAGAAGGAAAAGCAGAGACATCAAAACACCACTAGCAACAAACACAACGACTAACAACAACATACATCTCCCTCACAAAACAACACAAAGAAGACAGGGAACAAACAACTTAACAAAAAAAACAGCAGACATAACACTTGAGTCTGGGCCTAGACAGGTGATCCTTCGGCGTCCCACGTGGGCCAACCCTGTGATTTTTTATGTACTCCCTAATTACCAGCTATGGCTACGGTAAGGCTGGTGAAAGCGTTGGTCTGCCCGCGCCACCCCTACAGCAACGCTATTCAGAAGTCACTTGTTCGATGCACGAGATTTATGTGGTGATGGGGTGATTGGTGGCTGTATGGGAATTTGTTTGATGAAAATTTCAGGTGTATCAAAGTCTCAATTCCATAATCATGGTTGCTGAAAAGGTGAAAGTGTGACTCCGTCCGGGAGATGGACTCCCCGAGGGATTGGTCACCTCAAGGATGATAAACACATTTACATAAAATTGTAGGGCAAGAGTTCCTTGGGGTATGTTGCGCGGAGCTGCGATGGTCGGCCACCTGAGGCTTGAAAAGAAAAGCCTAAATGTTTGCTATCACGGAGAGGGCGAAGGTCGTACACAAAATTAAATATTATTCAGGAGAACACGAAAAAAAACATTGTCGTGGACTATGAAGCAAAATGAAATAGCCACTATCTTTGAGCAGAAATAAAGAATAAACCTAAATTTTGCTTATAGTAAAACGTGAAGTCTTAGTCTAAACGTCCACAAAGTTAGAAGAAAAAACACCGTCTGCGTAGAGCCTAAAGAGGAAAGCCGAATCTGAGAGGAAAATACGACAAAGTGGCGTTAACCTTTGACTCTATTATCGTGAAATAATTAATTCTGAAGACAATCCAAGCATACAAACACACACCAAACATGGAGCCGTGATAGCCCGAGCCCAACACAGGAACAACACCTTGGTGCCTCCTGGTGGGGTGACGGGGTGGATTCTCCAACTCAATATCCGGCGGGAGGGTGGGGGCGTGGGAGCGTGAAGGGATTCATGGGGGAAGGGAAGCTGCTGGGAACTGAGATCTCTGAGCCAGATGGATAAGGAGGGCAGCAACAGGTGATAAGAGCCAAACAAGGGAAGGACACGTTTCTCCAGTTTCTAGACTTCATATAAGGGACTCAAACTGGATACTTTGCACCGTATCTACAGGAAAATAGCATTGAAATTCTAATGCAAAAGTTCATCAGTTATCCAGGCACAATCAAAGTATATATTCTGATTCAAGTTGTTGTTACACGAAACATGTAAGAAAAAAAGAATTAGCAACACATTAATATACCTGCAATTATGTTACATTGTTTATTTTTCTTTGTTTGTGAGTGTATATATATGTGTGTGTGTGTGTGTGTGTGTGTGTGTGTGTGTGTGTGTGTGTGTGTGTGTGTGTGTGTGTGTGTGTGTGTGTGTGTGTGTGTGTGTGTGTGTGTGTGTGTGTGTGTGTGTGTGTGTGTGTGTGTGTGTGTGTGTGTGTGTGTGTGTGTGTGTGTGTGTGTGTGTGTGTGTGTGTGTCTGACCACTTCTTGCTACCTGTCTAGCTGTGGCATCAAGGAGGGGGAGGAGGGAGGGTGGGTTAAGGAGGCGGGTTTTGTCAGCACCTTTCTCTGTATTGTGTCGAGCAAAAATTGACCAGCATAGAAACCCCTCAACGCTGAGCCTCCGCCGCTGCGATACCTCGTTTAAAGTGTTAATCTAATGAACACTTCACACGACAGGAAAGAAAAAAAATATATATATACAATTTCCTGAGCATTATAAATTTATTACTTCATGTCGTAAACAAAATAATCGCGACAGGATCATGATTCAAAAACTAATTAAGGAATAAAATCCATTCTTATAAAACAAAATATTACTATTAAAACCCTAAAAAATGTCAATTAAAATAATAACGACTATTTCAAATGAAAAATAGTTCTGCCTAAATGGAATGCCAAAAAAAAAACCCATAAGATTTTATGCTAAGTTATTCCAATGATTCGAGGCCATCGAGGCAACAGAGGCATGTCGAGTATCTGGATGGCTGGCGGTTGTCATGAACGAGTCCATTATAATGTCAAACGAGTCATATAATGAGAACGATCCATTAAATCATGAACGTCATTATAATGTCATGACGAGTCCATAAATTCGAACGAGTCCATTATAAAACAAAAAGAAAGAAAAAAAAGAAAATGATACAGCAGATTCCACTCACTTAGAAAAAAATCTAAGGTAAAAAAAAAAAAATGAAAAATACAAAAAAATCACGTATACCTAAGAAAAAAAGTCAAGGTGAATATTTGTATATGTGTAAAAAAAATACATATACGCAGATCCGCAGGCGTCAGGTTGAGGCGGAGCGAGTCAGGTTGTGTAACGCATCCGTGTGGAGGAGATTAGCGGCTGCCACGCTAAGTGTGGTTGATAAATGACCAACAACCTTGCTCCTTCCGCTCTCTATCCATCTATCCACCTATCCTTGACTCTTTCTCTCTTCCACTACCCTCTCCACCTTCATCTATCCTCCCTTCTCTCCTTATTTATCTCCTCCATTCCTTCTTCCCTCCTTCCATGGCTTCAATGGCTTTTCTCATCTGCTGTCTAAAGAGAAGAACCGGTCGGCCTTGCGAAGGACTAAAAACACACGGCCTTAAAACCCCATGGATAGTTTGTCTTGCCTTCCAGCTACTTGTTGTTGTACTTAGACGTGTATGCACATTATATTTCTTTGCTTAATTTATCTTTCGCTTTCTTTACTTGTTCATTGTCTTGTGATTTGGCGAAAGGTGTATGGTATATAATCAATAGAGAGGTGTATAAGGGAGGACATGAGAAAATATTAATGAAGTAAAAATATAATGTGTAAATGAAAATACGAAAAACAGTGGAAGGTAGTGAAGAAAAGGAAACGTAGAGATTTGAAAGTTATATGACGAGAGAAAATAAGACAAATATATACACGAATAAAAAAAAATGGAGAGTGGAACATACCAAATGAAGAAAGATGAAAGCAATAAAAGAAAATGGGTGAAAAGGAGAAAAGTGAATGATGAATGGGTGGAGATAAATGAATAACTTGAATTGGAGAATTGGAGATAAATGGATAACTTGATGAAGGGAACAAAAGAGAAAAAAGAGAGAAGGAAGGCGAAGGAAAGGAAATAAAGGGAAGGAAAGAAGGAGGCAGCAATAGGTTCTGAACACAGCCTTGAAGATAAACTCGTTTTGTCGTCTGGGATAATACTTTTCATCTAACTGCATAAAAGAAATCTCGTTAGCAGGGTTTTTACACCTTCAACAAATGTTTATAATGTGTTTAGATATGGCTCCTCTTCAAGCTGCTTGTGTGATAAATTATAATATCACATCTCTGGATCTAGTCATCTGTTTGTTTATATTTTGTTGTGTGTAAGTGTGAGTCTAGGTGTGAATGATATATATATATATATATATATATATATATATATATATATATATATATATATATATATATATATATATATATATATATATACACACATATTCGCGCGCACACACACGCGCATATACACACATTTGCGCGCACACGCCTGTAAGAAGAGGTTGCATCCCCTATCTTATTTTACTGCAGCGCACATCAAACTCTTCAAACTCTGCGGTAATTTGCCGATGAATTTCAGGGCCAGCTTTCTGATGCATGCGAGGCTGTCTTATTCCCGCCATCCCTGCACGCCAGGCACTCCACCGTGAACAGAACCGCAATTCATGGTTTTTTGATTTATGATATCGATTATTTTTTTCCTCCTTGTAAGTTCTTGTCTTCTTCATCTGGTTTAGTATTCCTCCGCCAGATGGATCCTCCAACCCTCCTCGCTTGACCTCACCGCGGCCTGCCTCCCGCGACCTCTACTGAGGGTTTATCTCGCCCACGTCTCACAACCACCATTCTGCCAGCTTTAAGGAAGATATACGGGCAGTGCACCTGAGTCACCCCTGTGAGAGCACCGAATGGCACTTCTGTCTTCCTTACTGCCTTTCCTCTCCAATCTTAACGCAGCGGCTATGCTCGCCTTCTAACACTGTCTCCGTATTTTCCAAGATTCATAGCGAGCATAGCAGAGCTTTAGAACCGGTTCATTCGCTCACGAGAACCTGAGGAATGCAGTGAGCCTATAATACCCCTCGCAGATCCTTGGAACCATCTGGTTACATAAAACAGGTTTGATACACGCGTGACGTCGGACGTAGCAGGTGTAAGGGGATCACCTGGTCTGGCGGGGAGGTCGTTTGTTTATCAATCTCGCTGGAATCACTGTTATTATCACCAGACGTGCTGCAGACAGACGCATGTTTCCCTTGCACACATCTACGGTGGATGCAAAGAAGGAAGGATCTTTACATACATGTTTAGCTTCACAAATATAAACTAACGCCTAAACAAAGAGGAAGGACCGACGTGAGACGAAAACGACTGGTTGGCAAAGGTACGTGCTTTTCCTGGCAATAGTCGGCTCTTGGAAGACTTTTTGCACCTTTATATTTATTGCCCAAACATCTCACGTGTGCTCAAACAAATACTGAATCATCATTTTTGGTTAGTGTAAATACTCACTTCCCACCTCATGGAAGCGTTCGTGTGATTTTGTCAAATATTTGAGACGAATGTCTTTCTCTTAATCTTTATCAACTGCATTTTTTTTCGAAATACCTTGGAAATTAGGCAGCAAATTTCGACAGTAATTAATTCGTGCCCCTTAAAATGAATGTAAAGTCTTTTCAGTACTAGTAACATCGGCGTACTTTTCCAGCACGTCAGTCACCTTCCCTCTCTGGCTTCTTCCACACGGTAATGCGGCGACACACACCCCGACTTTCTGCAATGAATCGCTGTTCCTCCATGAAATTGCTATGTCATCACAGCTTCCCGATCGTCACCCTCCTACCCGCATTCCTACTCCCTTACCCCTCCTCCTGTCCAATGGATTGCTCCCCTCCACCCTGCAGCCCTTCTTCCCCTTGCCTTTCTGCCCGCCTTCCTACGCCTTTTCATCCCCCAGTCATCTCCCTTGCCTCCCTCCCGTGGCTGGTGCTTCCTTTTCTTACTTGGGAAACACGAAGCCGTAAAAGTGACGTGAATGAGGCTTTACTGCGAAAAAGACAACCGAAGGAACACAGAAAAATCTGCTGAACATGACGGAAAAAAGAGCGTCAAAGAGGTGTGTGTGTGTGTGTGTGTGTGTTTGTGTTTGTGTTGTGTTTGTGTGTGTGTGTGTGTGTGTGTGTGTGTGTGTGTGTGTGTGTGTGTGTGTGTGTGTGTAATCTTGTTGTAGTAGTCTGTTGTATTTGTGGGCCGGCAGTGTGATGGGTCTCATATATTTTTCATTCATCTTGTGGTTGTGTAGTCCTAGTGTACATCGAGTTGTGTCACAAACCGTATTACCGGGTACCAAAGCAACACTGGGTACCCGTCCAATAACATTTCACCCATTCTCTTATGTCTATGTAAGACCGAAGCCACCACCCCGAGCGCACAAACCCCCGGCGACACCCGAGCACCCAACACCAACACACCACGGTACCCGTACACACAACAAATATCATCGCTCACGCGTCCCTCACCACCACAAAACAAACACACACACACACACACACACACACACACACACACACACACACACACACCCCACACACACCACACACACACACACACACACCACACACACACACACACAGGAACCTCTCTTGGAAAAACAAAATATCACAACTTGAAAACAAAACTTCTATCCTTTTTTACTCATGAAAGGTGAAAAGTGGGAAGATATCCACCCAGTTCACAGCTCTTGTCTGCCCGCCTACCACCACGCTCCTATACGAGGGTTCTGTGCCCTGTATACCGTAGCTCACAAGAACCCGTTCCCTCGCCAGTGAAAGTCAACGGTGATCGTCTGCAGTGATCGGCCGAGGAGAGAGAAGACCCGGTGGGGGCAGCTCTGGCATGGCATGTGAGGGGCCTCGTGATGGACGATGGCTGAACGATATTTCAGAAGGGTGGTGCGCGCCGCTGGGATCCGGTATTGTCGATGCTGCGGGGGCGTGTAGGGTCAACTGGGGTCAGGTTAGGAGAGCAGGGAGGCTAGCTATTCGCTTTTTGATAAATCCTTTTTTATCCCTTCCTCGGTTTTGGCCAGACCACCTATGAGCAGCGGGGAGGTTAGGTCAGGTCGGATAGTCTGCCGGGGTCAAGGCGGGTGAGGACTGTGACGGAGAGGTTTATTATAATACCGCACTGGAGGAGAAATGATTTCGTCAGAGTTTGGCGAGAAGCAGACTCAAATGGAAGGGACGTTAGGCGGAGGAAAGAGGTTAGAGGAGTGTGGAGAGGTGAGAGAGTTATAGGGGAGGGAGGGGAAACGAGGGTCGTGGAGGATGGAAGGGTTAGTAAGCGGGATAGCGGAGACAAGGGAGGATGAAGGGTGAGGCTTGAGTCACGGAGGAGAACGAGGTCGTCGAGGACACCGCATCGAATCTCTTGTTGTGTCTTCTTAGGACTGACGCCGAAGTGAACGAGCAAAAAAGTGACGACTGGAAATAAAAAGAAGAGTCATGGAACAAATCTGTGTTTTGTGTTTTGTGATTGTGTGTGTGTGTGTGTGTGTGTGTGTGTTGTGGTGTTGTGTGTGTGTGTGTGTGTGTGTGTGTGTGTGTGTGTGTTGTGTGTGGTGTTGTGTGTGTGTGTGTGTGTGTGTGTTGTGTGTGTGTGTGTGTTGTGTGTGTGTGTGTGTGTGTGTGTGTGTGTGTGTGTGTGTGTGTGTGTAATTCACCCATGGTCTTAATCACAGGAGCTGGAATCGCGATCGCCAGTGTACCATCCCAGAAAAAAAGCTTACAGCTCATAAGCCTAACATTTGGGTAAAGCTGGGAGCTTGCCCCATATACACACCCCTTCCGCTTGCTCAAGGGGGACAGTAAATGCCTGCGTTACTCAGTTTAAGAATCTCTTGAGGGGAGATTGTGCGCGGGACCAAAGAGTGGTATGCCACGTTCTTACCTCTAAGCCACATATGCAGTGTTTTGTGTGTGTGTGTGTGTGTGTGTGTGTGGTGTGTGTGGTGTGTGTGTGTGTGTGTGTGTGTGTGTGTGTGTGTGTGTGTGTGTGTGTGTGTGTGTGTGTGTGTGTGGGTGTGTGTGTGTGTGTGGTGTGTGTGTGTGTGTGTGTGTGTGTGTGTGTGTGTGTGTGTGTGTGTGTGTGTGTGTGTGTGTGTGTGGGGTGTGTGTTTTGTGTGTGTGTGTGTGTGTGTGTGTGTGTGTGTGTGTGTGTGTGTGTGTGTGTGTGTGTGTGTGTGTGTGTGTGTGTGTGTGTGTGTGTGTGTGTGTGTGTGTGTGTGTGTGTGTGTGTGTGTGTGTGTGTGTGTGTGTGTGTGTGTGTGTGTGTTGTGTGTGTGTGTGTGTGTGTGTGTGTGTGTGTGTGTGTGTGTGTGTGTGTGTGTGTGTGTGTGTGTGTGTGTGTGTGTGTGGTGTGTGTGTGTGTGTGTGTGTGTGTGTGTGTGTGTGTGTGTGTGTGTGTGTGTGTGTTGTGTGTGTGTGTGTGTGTGTGTTGTGTGTGTGTGTGTGTGTGTGGTTGTGTGTGGTGTGTGGGTGTGTGTGTTTGTGTGTGTGTGTGTGTGTGTGTTTGGTGTGTGTGTGGTGTGTGGTGTGTGTGGTGTGTTCATATATATATTTGTACTTTTGCCTCTCATATGCAAGAATACATCAGAATATTAGTATACCAACACAGAGAAAATTTCGCAAAACTGATATGCACCACTGTGGGTCAGGCGAGTAACCTTTATTTTGTGCTGTGGCGAGACTGAATCCTTACGATGAGAACCTTCCCCCCTCCCACCCCTAAGACGACGTGACAATGGAAGGCCCTGACATTCTTTCCCTGTCGCCCATTCCTTTCTTCCAGCGTAGGAAAGAGTCGACCTCACGTCTTGGTTATACAGAGAGGGGAATTCCTTCTCTCCTGCTTCCTTAGCCCCTTCCAGATGCCTTCCTCTCCCAGAAGCTGCTGATGGATGATTGGCTATCTGACGTGACCTCTGAATCCAGCAAGTCAAGACTCCCAGACACGGACATGGAAAATATATGCAGCGGAACAGCCGCCTATTTAGACTTTTCTCTTATTTTTTGTATCTGGATCTGATATATTTTTGGTGCAAAGAAAATTACAGAGAATATGCCCAGCAGGATCCTGATTGGAGAAAAGGAATATTTTCTAACTGGATCAGAGGGGCATTGTTTCAACTCTCTCTCTCTCTCTCTCTCTCTCTCTCTCTCTCTCTCTCTCTCTCTCTCTCTCTCTCTCTCTCTCTCTCTCTCTCTCTCTCTCTTCTCTGTCCTCTCTCTCTCTCTCTCTCTCTCTCTCTCTCTCTCTCTCTCTCTCTCTCTCTCTCTCTCTCTCTCTCTCTCTCTCTCTCTCTCTCTCTCTCTCTCTCTCTCTCTCTCTCTCTCTCTCTCTCTCTTTCATATATTTGGCAGGGAAGGGGGAGATGAAAAAAAGAATAGTTTTAGATAGAGATATACGAGATTGCGCGCATCCCATGTTTTTTATGTCCATCCATTCGTAAATCGTCAGAGTTAAGAATAGACCTTCGACTCTAATCTTTACGTAGAGGGGCACAGCTTCCTTCAGGAGTAAACTGCATCGTCACCTCCTTGAATTAGGCATCCACTGTGCCTGTGATATAGCACCCAGATTGCATGTCTTCATTTACTGCTTATTTTCAGTGATACACAACCCTGTCAGATTCTGGAGACCTCAAGAGCTCGTATTTTATAGTAAATTCTCTCTCTCTCTCTCTCTCTCTCTCTCTCTCTCTCCTCTCTCTCTCTCTCTCTCTCTCTCTCTCTCTCTCTCCTCTCTCTCCTCTCTCTCTCTCTCTCTCTCTCTCTCTCTCTCTCTCTCTCTCTCTCTCTCTCTCTCTCTTATCTAAGGATCAATCAAGGAAAGTAAGGGAAAAAATAATGCAGCAGAAAAAATAGGAATTTTTTTTTTTCGTCCAAGATCATAAGATGAAAAAAATGTTGCAGAGGGGAAAGGGGCGAAAGGAGAAGCAAGGCGCAGGTGATGGTGGGGCAGTCGGGTGGGGCAAGGCGATGGTGGTGGGGCTGCCATCCTGCCTCGGGGGGAACAAGCTATATTAAGGTCAAACTCATAACTCTTGACCGAGGTCCTTCCCTTCTTAGCCCACTTATTAACGACCACCGCAGGGACCATCACCCCCCTCGCCCCTCTCTGCCCATCCCATGTTTACGTCTCATCCACCTGTGTTCAATCCATTTCAGTAAACGTTTCCCTTTCCTTGAATGTTTATTACACGAGCTACTTGTTTTTTTCACTCTCTATAAGTAGAAGGATGTTTACTTGTTCATGAACACAATACCATTTACGTGATGCGCTATGGTGCGATCCTAAAAAAGTCCACACGTACATTTATGAACTATGAAATCTGCTAATCGTTCCGCTGAGTATAATAACATGTTAGGTCCGCCTGTCCGCACTGGAAAATAAACAACTGGGCTCCCTCTTTGCAACGACACGCACGCTGCCCTTGGAAGGGGTGACGCACAACCTACATGACTCTGCGCAATTGCTCCATCAGTCACCGGCGGAGGGATGTTTGAGCCTCAACAGTCTAGTCACGACCTTTGACGCCGAGGGCTGCCGGAGAGACGTGACGCGCCGCAAGCAACCATCAGCGGATCGAGATGGTATTCGGGATTTATGGAACTGTCGCCGATGGGAATTCTCGCCGAAACAACAAACTAGAACTCTCGTCGACGTGGAAATTTTAACCTAACCTGGACAATGGCACCTACTCTAACCTAACTGATCAAGCTAACGATAGTATTTCATCCCTGAATGCAGAAACACGGGTAACACTTGATTAAATGTATATATTGGGTCCTGTAATATCAGGAATTGGAACATTCGAAAACGGTGGTGAGAGTTCTGATCGGCGACCGTATTCAGGTACCGTATTCAGGAAGGCGCGATGGAATGGGTCCAGGATGCCTTGTGGTAGAGCGTGGCGCGGAAGTCATTTAGTCAGGCACGAAAGGTGGCCTTGCAGCGAGAAACTTAACGTGTAGTGTATGGTTTTCACGTCTAAAAGCTTGGTGTTATCTAAGCAAGAATTATGCACTCCTAGACGCTACAAGTGGTATCTGGACGCTGGTACAAACAAACAAGATCTCTACACACTTTCAGTCGTTTTGATGCGGGTTATAGTAAATGTATGCGATACCCTACTACCAAAATGTATTCTGAAACTGATGAGTTTATAATGTTTTAAGCTACAAACAAACGAATTTCAAAGAACCATGAATTCACAGGAGAAGAGAAAGAGCGGAGAATCACAGCACGGCGACGATATCAAGCAATTAACAGCCGTAGTCAAGTTAGCTAAACGGAAGGCAAATTGAGAATGGAGAGACAGTTTCTTGAGGAATAACACGTGCGTGGACGAAACAATTTTCCTTGAGGCTCATTGACAGTGCGATGAATTAGGAGTCATAACGTGCCAGATGTGGAATAATAGTAAAGTAACTTGACCTAAAGGTGTCAGAGAACAGAAAAATAAAGAGACATGGATGACGAAGGAAATGATAAAGTAAGAGGCGAAGAGAAAGGCGGGGACAACAGGTGAAAGGTCGCGTAGAAAAGTTTTCCATCCATTTCGAAATATTTGCCTCGACTTTATGTTCTTGGTGAGAGTAAATTGAAATACAGCGACGTGGGAAAATCATGGTAAATACTTGATCATCGAATCTGATATCTTTTTGAATTGCGGGATTAAATTGCGCAGATCAGTCCCTCAAATCTCCATAAATAACGTAAAACCTGCTTATAAACTCGGAAACTTTGTCATTGGACTATAAAAGGACTTATGTCTCAGCCTAAGTTCGTTGGCGAGTGAAGTTTATGTGCATCTTTATTCCTCTTTATCCCTTAAGAGATTTTACCTTTTCACTACGTTTATCGTTAAATCTTTTCTTACCTAGTCACTTAGTGTTAAAAGTGTCTAATATGATATGAGTAGACACGGCTTTACGGCGGGAAGTCACGATGCGAGACTCTTTCTCACGTTTCCGACGACCGACTGGAAGAGAATCAAGAAGAAGAGGAAGAAGAAAAGAAGAATATGATTATGATAAAGATAAAACAAAATATAATGAAAAAGAAAATAAGAAAACATGCAAATTAATTCAGAAAATTGATAAGTGAAACAATGAATACACAAGAGGACAACTAGCAAACACACAAAAACAAGAGAAGAACAAGATGAACGTGCAGATAACAATGTGAATTACGAGAATATAATAATAGTTTGTTAAGGACTTCATCATAGTCATCGACACTGAAATCCAGCTATAAACATGTCGCTTTCACAGTGAGATATTACGAGTCTCTGTAGCCACGTCACCCTCACTGAGCCCGACGGGGCAAAAACTAAATTATTCTAAAGAGGATATTGGTTTATGCGCTGCACATAAATCAGATATTAATTGTTTGTGGTAATAATGACTGCTTATCATAGTTCTTTTAAGTAGAGCATGAAGTATATATAAGCGGCATTTTAATTTAGGCAGGCAATAACGTATGAGTAGTCAAAAGATAATGGAGTTATAGAAAAACAAGCGGCCGACAACCTAGCAGGATGCTTAACATTGAAATTATGAACATACAATAATAAATGAATACAACATACTTGCAACAACATTCATATAGTGAAATTTAGAAAATTATGGAGTGTAATTGAATTCATAAGAGTTAACAAGTGTAATGTTTAAGATTATAAGACATATACAAAGTAATGTATCGATGATGATTACATCTTATGATAGAGATGGGAAAACTTCGTCAATACAAAACTAGAAACGCTGAACATTATAAAATATTTTTTAATGAATTTGACTAAATATGAATTAAGAAATTTTGTTTGCATTAACATCATTATGAATGAAATAATTTATCTTAAAGGGCATCATGAAAATATATAACTAATAATATATATATATATATATGTGTATATATATATATATATAATATATATATATATATATATATATATATATATATATAATATATATATATATATATATATATATATATATATATAGTATATACGTATATATATATATGTATATATATATATATATATATATATATATATATATATATTATATATATATATATATATCTTCTATATTAATATAAGCGAAAGTGTGTCGTTGTCTTTGTCTTGTGTGTTGTGTGTTTGTTGTGGTTATAGGTTCGCCCCCTGACAATTCACCTCATATGGCAATTTTTGACCGGTTGACAAAGGGGAAGTGTTTTAGCAATTTGAAGATGTCGAGATATTATTTTTTTTTTTTTTAGCGGCCAATTAGCGATAATTAGTGAAAAAAAAGTGGGCTTGCGAGACATGAGAAACCTTGATTAGGGTTAGGGTGATGGTAATGTGAGTGAATGTGGGTGATGGACATGGGTGGTACGGTGAGGAATGGGTGGGGTGATGGTAATGGGTGTGGGTCATGGTGAAGGAATGGGTGGGTGATGGGTAATAGGTGTGGAGGTGATGGTGATAAATGGTGGGTAGATGGGTAATGGATGGGGTGATGGGGAGTGAATGGTGGGTAGGTGAGGCTGGGGTGTGGGTGATGATGAGGGAATTAGGTGGGGTACAGTACAAGGGAGTGAATGGGTGGCTGTGGTGATGGGTAAGCGACGTGAATGGGTGTGTGGTGATGGTAATGGGTGAGGAATGGGTGGGGGTGATGGGTAATGGTTTGAGTGAATGGGTGGGGGTGATGGTAATGGGTGAGTGAATGGGTGGGGGTGATGGGTAATGGTGAGTGAATGGGTGGGGGGTGATGGGTAATGGGTGAGTGAATGGTGGGGGGAATACATACATTTCTACATCCATGATTTCAGGAAAGTTAGAAGGGCTATCTGGAGAGTCCGTGTTTGGTGGGCCGAAGGTGGGCCGGTCCGGTGGCACCGGAAGGTGTGGAAGGCGTGGAAGGGGCCGGTGGTGGCCGAAGGCCCACCACCAATAGCCCTCCGCAGGAGCTAGCCAAAAAGTCCGCCTGGGGCGGCTTTGCGGCTAGTATATATATATGTAATATATCGTTATTATATATTAATATATATATATATATATAATATATATATAATATATATATATATATATAATATATATTATATATATATTATATAAATTAATCTCATAATATATTCATACACAAAGAAAGTGTCTTGGTGTATTTGCAAACGATTAGTGAGATAAATTATTAATATTCGTTATTCAAGGTTACTCTGCTGAAGTCTGGATCGTCAATTTAAGTTATAAAATATAAAAAAATGCATAAGAACAGAGACAGCGCCACGCAGACCCATTGGCCCGAAACAGGAGCCACACATGAGCTAACGGGAAAGGGAATTATCGAAAGGTTAGCATCATTGCGGAACGGAATGAT
>JACEEZ010019528.1:737995-745495 GCA_016584305.1 Chionoecetes opilio | reverse complement strand
GTAGAAGAAGGAGACAGTTGAGTGTCATTGAAGAAGAGGGGATAGCTATCTGGTAGGTTTTGTCGAGTAGATAGGTGAAGAAATTGGGTTTTAGAGGCATTGAACAAAACAAGGTTTGCTTTGCTCCAATCAGAAATTATAGAAAGATCAGAAGTTAGGCGCTCGGTGGCATCTCTCCGTGAATCACTTAGTTCCTGTTGAGTTGGACGTCTAATAAACGACGTTGAAAAATGCAGGCTAGAATCATCAGCGTAGGAGTGGATAGGGCTTTGAGTTAGACTTAGAAGATCATTAATGAATAATAGAAAGAGAGTGGGTGATAGGACAGAACCCTGGGGAACACCACTATTGATAGATTTAGGAGAAGAACAATGTCCGTCTACAGTAGCTGCAATAGAACGGTTTGAAAGGAAACTTAAAATGAAGGTACAGAGAGAAGGATAGAAACCAAATGAGGGTAGTTTGGAAATTAAAGATTTGTGCCAGACTCTATCAAAAGCTTTTGATATGTCAAGGGCAACAGCAAAAGTTTCACCGAAACCCCTAAAGGAGGATGACCAAGATTCAGTTAGGAAAGCTAGAAGATCGCCAGTAGATCGGCCTTTACGGAAACTATACTGACGATCAGATAGAAGATTGTGAGCAGATAGATGCTTAAAAATCTTCTTATTAAGTATAGATTCAAAAACTTTAGAAAGGCAGGAAGTCAAAGCTATAGGACGGTAGTTTGAAGGATTAGAACGGTCACCCTTCTTAGAAACAGGTTGGATGTGAGCAAACTTCCAGCAAGAACGAAAGGTGGAAGTAGATAGACAAAGACGGAAAAGTTTGACCAGGCAAGGTGCAAGCACAGAAGCACAGTTTTTGAGAACAATAGGAGGGACTCCTGACGGAGTCCCTCCTATATGTGTGTGTATGTGTGTGTATGTGTCCCTCCCAGTATGTGTGTGTGTGTGTGTGTGTGTGTGTGTGTGTGTGTGTGTGTGTGTGTGTGTGTGTGTGTGTGTGTGTGTGTGTATGTGTGTGTGTGTGTGAGTGTGTGTGTGTATGTGTGTGTGTGTGTGTGTGTGTGTGTGTGTGTGTGTGTGTGTGTGTGTGTGTGTGTGTGTGTGTGTGTGTGTGTGTGTGTGTGTGTGTGTGTGTGTGTGTGTGTGTGTGTGTGTGTGTGTGTGTGTGTGTGTGTGTGTGTGTGTGAGTGTGTGTGTGTGTGAATTGAGGTGAACTCGCATCTTGTGGTATATTGATATTTTTTTCTGAAGAGCAAATGTTGCATCACATTCCAGTATCGATGTATCAATTATATCGCGTCCTTGGCTAGGCAGAAAAAACATAATTTGATAAAAAGAAATCATAAACGCGCTATTCGTCCTTTATAAAAAATACGAAACTTTCCAAGGCCTTAGTACCTTACTCTTACGATGTTTCTCCGCGATCTCAAAGAAGTCTTGTTTCGGTTATAGGAGGCTGAAGGGAGAGACAGATCTTCCAATCACAATAGTTACAAACAACGTCTCCCTGGTCTTGACAAGCATATAATATCATCCTCCGGTACCGACTACCACACACACGCACTTAAATTGAGTATTCTTTCATCATACAAGTAATTAAGGTATTTGGCATGATGCAGTATAAGGCTAACACAGTGCTGATCAGTATTTGGTGTTCCTGTCGTAAATTCAGTCCACAGTTCGAGCCCCGAGGCAGTCACGTCCTCCTGGATCGTGCGTCGCCAATCAATTCAATGTCTGGTCAGCCATCTGGAACTAAACAAATATCAAGAGTTTTTTTTTCTCTCAGCACCGTTGGGGCGTCAGTATGTTTCGGAAAAGTCCAGCGAGATATGGAAAAGCAGGTCAGGGAATTGTCATCTTATATATAGGCTAAGAAGCTCCCTGCCTTCAGATCACCTTTATAACGGGTTCATGTCACAGAAAAACCAGCGTCTTCCCCACAACCTTATAATAAAATATAAGCATGACATCCAAAATTCATGAAACCATTTAAGTAAATTATGAATATAGCTTTGTTGAAAAGAATAGTTTTTTTTTATAACTATGAACTGATTAACTAAAGGTATTTTTTGCGACAAGTTGCACAATAGCGGAAGTAAATAGGTCATAGGATGAAACTAATGCATCAATGATATAAGAAGTGAAAATCATGCAGAAAAAGCCACATGTTATATCAGTGAATATGTGATAGTAGCAAGGCGTCAAAACCTTCCACAAGAGCTTCGATGGGTGGATGCTGATGGATGGATGCTGCAATGGATAAACATAAATCATCGGCGCATTTTATTTCCCTAGACAGCAGGTGGAGAAGGAGGAAGAAATGCGTTTTTGCTCTACATTACGTATGAGCTTGGAGCGTCACTTAGGTTATGAAATTTCTTAAAGGAAGAAAACCCCCAGCATAATACTAGAAACAGAAGCAGACAAAAAACAATGCGCTTAACTGCCTGTGTACAACAACCATCATCTGTGATTTCCTGCTCAGCGTCACCTGACTCAAACACATCCATGAAGACCCGTGACATATCTAGAGTACCTTAATACCCTAGACATATCCACACCATGTTCAGGTAGGTGTTCGATATGCACACTGTCACCAACACTGACTTAGTATGGGGATATAGCTACCTAAGTCAAAGCATTAGTCTGTGTAGTAGACTCGCCTGCAGCACCTCCACGCCGTCACGTGACACAGAGGCACCTAGATGACGACCTGTGTGCGGGAACCACATAGTTAGTGGTGTCTAACTCTGTGGCGGGAACCCATGACCTGTAAGCATCACACACACAAAGGCCTCGTGACCACCCTCCGTGTATCAGAAAATGACACTTGGATTCCTAATCTAAGAGAAAAATATACGTACACGCACAAGCACGCACGCACACAAAAACACAAACACAAACACACACACACACACACACACACACACACACACACACACACACACACACACACACTTGCACACGGCCAGAGAGGCATCACTATGTATGTTTACGTCTCTTGACCGTGATTGACAGTTTTGCAGGGAATAAAACTCGGTTTTTTTGACAATTCAAGGAGGAAGAGAGAGTCACGCTCAAACAGGGCGGGAAATTGTCAGTCATCGTGTGTGTGTGTGTGTGTGTGTGTGTGTGTGTGTGTGTGTGTGTGTGTGTGTGTGTGTGTGTGTGTGTGTGTGTGTGTGTGTGTGTGTGTATGTGTGTGTGTGTGTGTGTGTGTGTGTGTGTGTGTGTGTGTGGTGTGTGTGTGTGTGTGTGTGTGTGTGTGTGTGTGTGGGTGGGTGGTGGGTGTGTGTGTGTGTGTGTGTGTGTGGGTGGGTGGGTGGGTGGGTGGGTGTGTGTGTGTGTGTGTGTGTGTGTGGGGAGGGGGGGGATGATTTACCTGATAAGAGTGAGATAGATGGGTAACTCTAGTTCACCACGGTAAATAGAATGAATAGTCAACACAAATGTAGAGTGATATATCTCTGAGAGCTTGAAAAGTATTAGTGATTTATTCAGGGTTGAAAAAAACAGCTAGATAATAAATCACTGTACTGATATTACATACTTTCACCCGTTAGGATTCATGTCAGTTGGTGTTCCGGATTGAAAAAATAAAGAAAAAAAAAATTAGAAGCCCTTATGGTTACCGATATGTAAGAGTAAGGCAGGAGGGAGGGTGACGGGGCAGGGTGAGGAGGAAATAGCCGAGTGTGTTGCAAGTCATGTCAAGGGAGAAGGGGGAAGGGAGTGACGGTAAAGGGGCACAAGCACGGCCTTCTGTATATAGAAGGCCGTGGCACAACGCCCTCCTTCGCTCACAAGACAAAAATCCGCACAGCCTCCCTTTGTTTTCCATTTTTTATCTTCCCTTCGGTTCTTCACGCGTACTCTACTGCTTCATTTGTTCAGACTCAATAATTCCACCACTTTCCTTGCCCTTCCCTCCTTCCCTTATCACGATATTTTGCCCAATACCCTGAGAACGTTATCTGATTCTCTACTAAGTCCCAGTTACGTCACATCGCCATCATCCTGTCGTGGAGGCGCACAGAACCGTCTTGTAGGACGAATTAACCTCTGTGACCCTCTGAAGCAGCAGCCGGGTCACTCTAGATACCATTTTCGATGGGATTGGATATGCCGTCATCTCATCTCTCCTCCTTCACCCCCTTAGCTGCCCGTCAGACCCAAGCCAGAGAAAAAACAGAAGCACATCCGCATTGAGTAAGCAAGAACCTCACTTACTTACGATTATGATCAAATGTATGTATAGGAGTTAATCCAAATAAGAAAACAAAGGTTAAATGCAAAAACAATTGCATATATATGAGCACTTGGACTGAATCATCTGAATTTCTGTATCTTCCTGTCTGGGAATTCATGCTGCCCCGCCCTCTTCCTCTCCCCCCTTCCCTGCACTTCTACATATACCGTTGCTTGACCCGTGAGGTTAAACTTGTCGCCCCCGGGAAAACTGATACTCTCATATATAAATAACTTCATTAATTGTTGTTCTATATCTCCAGACATGACACCTGAGTGCAGGGTGTGTGTGTGTGTGTGTGTGTGTGTGTGTGTGTGTGTGTGTGTGTGTGTGTGTGTGTGTGTGTGTGTGTGTGTGTGTATGTGTGTGTGTGTGTGTGTGTGTGTGTGTGTGTGTGTGTGTGTGTGTGTGTGTGTGTGTGTGTGTGTGTGTGTGTGTGTGTGTGTGTGTGTGTGTGTGTGTGTGTGTGTGTGTCTGTGTGTGTGTGTGTGTGTGTGTGTGTGTGTGTGCTTGAGAGAGAGAAAGCGAGAAAGAGAAAAAAAGAGAGAGAAAGAGCGACATACATACACAAAAAAACTTATACACACGCACACACAAAAAAACTTATACACACGCACACACAAAAAAACTTATACACACGCACACACAAAAAAACACTCGAAAACAAACACACTTTACACAAACAGAGAGAAAAAAGAAAGATCGGCAATGAAGAAAAAATATATCTTTCAGACAAAACTGTTATACAAAAAAATTGACTGGAAAAGAGAAAGGAAGAGAATGTGAGACAGAATATGATACAAGAGACAATGAATTACAAAAGCTTGAAATTAAGACAATTTCCTTTCCAAGGAAAGTTGGACATCGGGAGAGAGGTGGGCAGGGGGAAAAAAACTTGCGTGCGTGTGTGTGTGTACACACACACACGCACACACACTGCCAGTGGAGTATAGAGTTGTAAGTGTCACTTGTACGCTTAGTTCAGCGTCACTCACGGCTCGAAATCTTTCTGGAAACGTGTGCAAATATAGTTATGGAAGGCAGGTGTTATGACCCCTGTTGTGTGCAAAATAGTGTAGGCGGTTTGTATAATATCCCACCCTTCTCTGTTTCACGAGACAGCAGCTTTTCCTGAAGCCCTTTAACCTTACATACATTATCGTCTTGGCTACTACGCAAGGAAAATTTAATTATCTACCATAGGCTCAGCTTAGCAAGGCATATGATTGATTTCCAATACCAAAGCCTACCGTATAGCGACGTCTTCGTGTAACTATATGTTGTATACTAGCCGCAAAGCCGCCCTCCGGGCGGACTTTGTGGCTAGCTCCTGCGGAGGGCTATTGGCGGGCCTTCGGCCCACCACCTGTGTTTGGTGGGCCTTCGGCCCACCAAACATGGACTCTCCAGATAGCCCCTTCTAACTTTCCTGAAATCATGGATGTAGAAATGTATGTATTCCCCCCACCCATTCACTCACCCATTACCCATCATCCCCCACCCATTCACTCACCCATTACCTATCACCCCCCACCCATTCACTCACCCATTACCCATCACCCCCCACCCATTCACTCACCCATTACCCATCACCACACACCCATTCACTCACCCATTACCCATCACCCCCCACCTATTCCCTCACCCATCACCCATCACCCCCAACCCATCACCCCCCACCCATTCACTCACCCATCACCCCACACCCATTACCCATCACCCCACCCATTCACTCACCCATTACCCATCACCCTACATCAAGGCTTCCTCAATTCTCGCAACCCACTTTTGTTTTCACAATTCTCGCTAATAGGCTGCTAAAAAAAAAGAAGAAAAAAAGTGATCGGATCATCTCATAAGTGGGCTTATGACCTTCCCCTCGTCAACCTGATTCCAAAAATGTGTCATATGAGGTGTTTGCGCCACGGGGGGCGGAACCTATACCACACACACACACACACAGACAGACAGACAGACAGACAGACAGACAGACACACTTTCGCTTATATTATTATAGATATCAGGTAATTTACCATTTACTACTTATTACAGATTATTCTCATGAGAAAACTCCGCCTCCACCCAAACATTAGAATGACACGGTATATAGGGAGGGCTTTGAGGTGAAACGCAGGGTGGAAAGTGTCCCGGGAGCAAAGGTGAGCTGGAAGGCCGCCGGTGTGTGGAAATATACAGGTGAAAGGAGTGCAGGGCAGCCAGGAGCCTGGTTGAGGGGCGGGCGACGGTATGGACAGCACGATGGAAGGTAATAGAAGACAATAATTTCGGAAAATGAACGAAGAGTAAATGCTTTATGAACATTGAATAACAAATGGAGGTAATGCCAGTAATGGAAAAAAGAAAACTTTCAAAGGTTACCGAGCAAAGTGTAACAATTTTGTAGATAGATGAAGTAAGGATCCACTGAAAGAGTGAGGCTAAATAAGCGCCTGAGGAGGGGATTTGGCGGGCGGACGGCGGCAAATAATATGAAGGAGAGGGGAATGAATATAAATCAAGGAAGAAGAACGTGAGACAGGAGTACAACGTGCAGAAGGTAGAGGGCGCTGCGTTGAGGTGTACAACAATGATGTGTTAGCAAAGCAAATGCTCAAATTAAACCAGTCAAGGTATTCAACAGATATTTAGAATTGCTCATCATACTCTCCCTCTAAATGTTTTGTAAATCTACAATTTCCCGCTTTATACAAGCGTGTTAATTTTTCCTTATGAGTTTTTCAGGCCACTCATAATCCATTTAAATCAATTTCATAACGTTGCAGCCCTTCCGTGCTATCACATACATCTCTGCAGTATCAGCGCTTATCGGGACCCCATGACCCAAAGGAAATAAGATGGGGGCAGGGAAGCGAATAGAACATGATTTTAACTCAGGATATCCTGATATTGATTCCTATCTTAACGGTTTGGAAGCGTCGATCATAATGTGATAAAAGCAGGTTGAGGAAGAATATTGTTAGTAAAGGTGAGAGATGTGAAGCGTCGAGCACGGTTGAAGTATGAAGCCTGTCAACAGCCGCTTCTCATGCTTCTTTATTTGGGCAGAAGAAAAAGCACTTCACTTTGTCATATGGTCACTTGTGAGTGTCGCAGTTATTCTGAAACACTTGGCAACTACAACAAGATTCCATCTCACTGGCCGTTCACCTCCGCCCCAGACATAACAAGGGTGGCTTGCCGTGACTGCGGTGGTCCCGTGAGAACACCTGGGAGGCAGTG
>JACEEZ010019528.1:717995-732995 GCA_016584305.1 Chionoecetes opilio | reverse complement strand
TTCCCTTTGATAAAACTGGTTCTTATGGTTACCGATTATCTTTGTCACCATGAAATATCTACCACAACAGGTGATATTTCTTTATTTTCAACTATTACTTCAACTATAAGTTATAAAGCCAGTGTTAGTTGAGGGCCGGTGTCGCTGAGCAATGGTATAATCCTTACAAATATTTCATTACAATTGTTGAGTTCTGGTAAATAATAATTTTACCAGGCATAGTAGAGCACATTTTTCCGTCGTATGTATTAATTTGTTATGCGTAAAATGCCAAGTCTATTTCATTAAGATTAATTATAATTAAATAAGTATCTTTTTTTAGTGAACTAGTTTCGCTTTTTAGTTCACTCACAAATTTTTTTTCTAAAACCCTTTAAGGGATTTCACATGCAAGTCGAATATTTTCCTTTTCATCCATTCCAGTCATGTTATTTTGTGATACGCTGTGGTCATGCAAAATATACCTTCACCGGTCACAGTTCGATCACGTTTCACTAACAGTTCTACGGCATCGATATAATAACATTTTCATCGTAACCTCTTCAAAGACATTGAACTATACCAGTGTTGATGTCGATGTCGATGGTGGGATATAATAAGTAGCTCTTCTCTGCCATAACAATAAACAAGTCGTCTATGTCCCGTCGCGCCAGCAAGTCACTCGAGGAACCTGTCTAGGGGACGGGGTCAGTAAGGTGCTGCGGCCGCTCCTCCGTCTGGCCGGCGACGCTCGTGACTCAAGGCATTATTCGCTCGTCTACATCTTTCTTAACCCTATGAGGACGAAAACGTAATTTCCATTGTAATTGGGCTATCATTAGACGATTCTAATGAATATGAGCAATATTAGGACCTGTTTAGTATCCTTGTCCACTAGCTAATTTGGTATATTAAGGTATTTTTCGTATTTTTTTGGCTAACATCAGACGATGCAAAGGAAAGATCTCGGCGTGAAGGGGTTAACCTAACAAAATAAAAAACTACTGCAACCGCAAAAAAAATATGAGTTGGTATATTTTCATTCAAGATATTAACATTTATCCTGTTATGTGATTATTCTGTGTTACGGATGAACTGAGAAATTAAGAACAAGTAAAGAGACCTATCGTAATAACCTTCTTGTAAAAAAACTGTCACTTCCTATTTTTCTCTTCTCCCTTTCTCTATTTCATTTTCCATTCCTCATAATATATCAGCTGCCACAGTAATGAAACACTCCTCGGTGAGACGCACGACTGTAGGAATTCCACGTCCACGTGTGTCAGCAGGTGTAACGTATGAGTCATCAGGTGTAACTTATGAGTCATCGGGTGGGTCAACTTCCGCAGCGGTGGCCGGGAAATCACCAACAACCTCAAAATGACATGACTTAAATAACAAACAAAGCTTAATAACAAGAAAAAAACATATATATATAAAACGGTACTAAAAACAAATATCCAGCAAAGGTTCACAAACAAATATTTACGTTTTTTTAGTTTTCTTTTTCTTAATAGGAATTATTTGAGGAGTTTGTCCCACGCGCGCTATCCACGCAGACGATGCTTTGCCGGGGTTTCGGGGCCGCCTGAAAACCCCCCTGGGGGGCCCCCAAGAGGCTAAAAAGGGCACCCCAAAGGTTAAAGGCATTTCCCCTTTAACGGAAACCACCCCTTTGGAAAAGGAAAAGGAAAATGAAAAGGGGAGAGGAGAAAAAGAGAGAGGGGAGGAGGGGGGGGTTTTTTTTTGAAGAAGAGAGAGAGACGAAGGAAAAGAAAAGGAAAAAGGAAAGGAGAGGGGGAAGAAAAGGAGGGGGAAGAGGGGAGAGAGAGAGAGGAGGGAAAGAGGAAGAGGAGAGGAGAGAGGGAGAGGGGAGAGAGAGAGGAGAGGGGGGGGAGAAAAGGGTTTGGAGAGGAGGGGAGGGGAAGGGGAAAAAGAAGAGAGAGAAGAGAGAAAAGGAGAGAGAGGGAAGAGGAGACGGGAAAAAGGGGAGAAAAGAGAGAGAGGAGGGGAGGGAGGGGAAAGGGGAAAGAGGGGTGAGAGGGAGGGGGAGGGAGGGGAGGAAGCCCAAACCGCTGAAAGGGGGGAGGGGAGAAAAGGGGGAGAGGGAGAGTGGGACGGAGGGAGGGAAAAGAAAAGGAGAGGAGGAGGGAAGAGGGAGGGAGAAGGAGGGGGAAAGGAAGAGAGGAGAGAGAGGAGAGAGAGAGAGAGAAAAGAGAAAAGAGGAGAGAGAGGGGAGAGAGGAGAGGGGGAGAAAAGGAGGAAGAGAGGGGAAATTTGTGTGTGTGGTGTGTACTTGTGTTTTTCCCTATGTGCGTACCTCCCATCCCTCATTTTTTGGAAAAATTTCTATAAGTTTTTTAATTTTTAATAAAAAAATGTGTGTCTGTACCCCTTTCCAATCTAAAGATTATCAAAATTTCCCATTTTTTTTGCATCGGGGACAAAAGTTCACGGAAAGCTTTGTGGGTTTTATCCCCTTTTTCAGTCCCAGTAATATTCTCTCTCCCCCTCTCTCTCTCTCTCTCCTCCCCCTCTCTCTCCCTCCCCCTCTCTTCTCTCTCTCTCTCCCCTCTCTCTCTTCTCTTCCCCTCTCTCTTTTCTCTCTTTTCTCTCTCTCTCTCTCTCTCTCTCTCTCTCTCTCTCTCTCTCTCTCTCTCTCTCTCTCTCTCTCTCCTCTCCTTCCTCTCTCTTTCTCTCTCTGTTTTCATGGGGAAGTAACAAAAAACCCGCGTTACCCTTTTTCCCGCCCCCCACTCAGTTACCATGCTGGAGGGGTGTGCATAAATACCTAACAGATAAGGACTCCCGCCCCTAATGAAGATCTGTGCGGATGCAGCGACTAGAATAATGCCCTTACGACCCTCCTTTTGCCCCCGACGGGGTCATGTTTTAGAGGTTTTTGCCAAAAATTTCCCTTGAAAAACCTGCGCCCACCTACACTTTTAAAAAAAAAAGGGTGGAAAAAAAAAGGGTAGAAAAAAGGTTTTTGTTTTGAAAAAATACTGCTACCCTTTTTTCCCCTTAAAAAAATTACCCTTGCGGTTTGGGACGCAAATTCCCCTTTTTTGCAAACCCTTTTCGTCTAAAAAAAAGGGGTTAGATAGGGGGTTTAGATGAAGGGAAATAAATGGGCCAGCTTTCAACCCTCCACCCTGGATAATTTTTAAAAAGGGGGGTTTAGTGATGGTGCGTTTTGTAACAATTTTTTCCCCTTAATATACCCCTTATTTCTGAGAGTGTATACTGTACGTATATGTAGTCCAGGTGTGCTTTTCTTTATATATTGTTTAACTCTAATCAACTAATGCATTGACAATATTTTTATACCTCTATGGGCCTGCCAACGTACATAAATACTGAAAACGAGAGTGAAACAAAAGCAATTCATTTGTACGTGTATATAAAATAATATCCATGTCATTGCAGCTTATACTTAAGATCTATTACGATACCATCAGCAGCTTTTGATTTATCAATTTTTTTCTAAATTTGGGACCTCATTCCCCAAAAACATATTGCCCCCAAAAACCCGAACCACAATAGGGGAAAAAAAATTTAAACGAAAACAAATTTAACCTTTTAATTCTACACGTGCTGGGGTTGTAATTTCGTTTTCCATCAACACCATTATACCTTCAATATTTCCATCACGTTAATGAAGACCATAATAAATATACCCAATTTTGTAACATACAAATTTGGCAGCCATAATATACACTAAGGCCCCCCCTTTTTTTAAGGGGACAAAAATTTAAAAAGAAACACAGCAACTTGATTTTATAATGGGGCCCAACAAATACAAAGGGCCATATAAACAAACATATACGAAAAAAGTGATGGTTTAATTATAAAACAAGATTAATTTTTAAAAGGGCATTAAAGGGACATGTAGCCTTGAAATAAAATATTAAATCACTATAAATCAGATTAGAATATATATTAAGATAGGCTTATTGCCATTTAGTCTTTCATCATTAGTCTTAGCAATCTATATCAATTACTTTCATCTGCGATTCTTCTGTCTGCGTTACTTTCACCACCAACAACAAACTGAAAACGATAAAAAAAACAATCGCATTCAGATCCCAAAGGGAAAAAAAAAATATTTTAATAAAAAAACTTCAACCTATTGTAATAAAAATTTAATTCTTTTAGAAAAATTAAAAAATTAAATGAGTGAGCATTTTTAAGGGAAATTAAAAAATATAAATAAGCTTTGATAGGTTCTTGGAATTTATAAAAAAAATATTACATTGATTACAGTGAGTGCTTGCAAACTACCGAAGCGAAGGTGTAATTAAAGAAACATAGCAGATTGTACTCTCGTATGTCAACAAGCAGTTTCATATTTATGTTTGTGTTGGTGTGTGTGAGGATGGTATAAAATGTTTACTGTATTTCTGTTCTTTTCCTCCCCTTTCGTGTGTTTTTTTATATAATGGGTTTGGCTAGAGCTTGGCGGCCTTATGTGCTCCGGGGAGGGTCCCGTTCCCAGATGGGCGTGTCCAGCGCATGCTCGGGTTGTGGGTTTAAGGGACCACACACACCACAAAACACACACACACACCACACCCCAACACACACACACTTACACATACACTTTACACACACACACAAAACAAAACACACACACACCACACACACAAAACAAAACACCACACACAACACACACACAAACAAAACACAAAACACAAAACTGCCGGTATACATCAACTTAACAGTATAACTTAATACAAGAAGCGGCATCAGTCTCCCCTTTCAGCCGCCTCGCCATCACCACACGCTCCCAACCATGACTTCCATCACTGATGTACAAATGCACTTTGTCTTTACGATCGTCATTAAATATTAATAGATTCCACGAAACATCCTGTGTCCTTTGTTTATATCTCTCCCTGGGGAGGATATGTTTAAAAAATTATAGGCCCGAGGAGGTCGATGCATGTATCTCGGTGCTGCCGGGAAAACCCTTCGCCCGAGGTTTGGGGGTGGCTTTGTTTGTACAGGGTAAGGCGTTGGAGGGGGTTTTTCGCCCTTTCCCATCGAAAAGGGCACCTCTCTTTCGACGGGGTTTTTTAAAAAGCTACTGGGAGTGCTGATGATAGGGAGGGTGTCGGGCCAAAAAAGCGGGTACGTTTCTAAGTACAAGTTTGATGTACCTATCGACGTGGTTAATAAATGTAATCTATAAACTCATAGGAAGGGATGGGGGTTCGAGGAGACAGATGGTTGTGCCTGCAGCTAAAGTATAAGTCACCATCGGGGAAGGGGGCCCCTGGCCCCACACAATATCTCGAAGGGGAGTCGGGGTTTAGATGGCTATTGCCGTTAGGAAAAATTTTTCCCTTTTACAAAGGTACGTAAAGGGATTTGGTAATCTGGGGAAGCCCTCTGGGAACAACTTACCTGAAAAGATAAGACAAAAATATATTGAATATGAGATAGCCAGGCAATATTCACGGGATGAAAAATAAATACTGAGAAAAAAACCTCAAAAACGTATTTTTAAATCCTTTAAAATTTTTTTTCTTGTACCAACCAAATAAAACGAATTTAAATAAAAACTTTGTCAAGCCACCCCTTTAAAACAAAAAAAAAATGTAAATAAATAAGGTTCTGAGTCCACAATTAAGGGTGACAGATGAAGACAAGGCATTAGACAAAAAAAAATCTATAAAAAAATTAAATAATTATAAACAAATGACAACGGGTGCACAGTCACCCACTAGGGCACAACGGAAACAAGTCTTGGGGCTCCGGGTGCCATGTTTAGCCTTCGTGGCTCCCTGACTGGTCCCCCAACGCCTCGCCGTTCCCCCCCCCCCGTAAACCTGCTTCGGGGGACGGGGCATCGGGGTACCGATTTTGAGGGTTGGTTAAAACCCCCCGGGGCCCCAGAACGAAATTTTTCCTTTTGTAATTTGACCACCATTAGACGATTCTAGTGATTATAAGAAAAGTTTTTTAGATTTTGACCTTTTTTAAAACCCTTTTGGGCCAAACCCCAAAAGGGATCTGGGCGTAAAGGGGGTTTAAAAAAAAAAAGAATGCCCAAACCCCTTTGGGGAAAAACACTGCTACTTATATGATGAGGCAACAACAATAGTGATTTCCTTCCCATTCATCAATACGACAAAATCGGGATAATCGGGGGAAAATTTAAATTTTAAAACATTTTGGCCATTGAGGAGTTTGGGGTAGCGTGGGTGACGACACTTTTGCAGCCCTATGAAAACCCCATGATTCCTGCGGGACCCCTTTTTGGCTTTAATGGGTGCCGGTTAGATTTTTCCTGCTACGCCCGCTATCAACCCCGCCAAAAAGGGCCCAATTTTTCCAGGAAGAGGAAGGGAAAAGGAAGCCCAAACCCCTTTAAAGGGACAAGGGAATGGTGAAACGCATAGCCAAAAGGGGCCCTTGTTAGGGTGACGGCTTTTTGTCTCTGACCACTAAGGATGATATGTCCTTTCCACCCCTCCACGCCTCCTCCCCTTAGCCAGGCCTCCAGCAGCACGGGCGCTGGGAACACTGCGCTGAATTCCATCCAGGTGAGTCTTTGTCCGCTTCAGATGAGCCCTTTTAGATTTGGAAAGGGGATTAATGGCTGGCATTTTTTTCCCTTTTTTGCGACGCCCCCGGGAGCTTGAGTCAGTTTTTGGGGTTTTTAATTTTTTTTCTTTGCATTGATAAATCTTTTTTCTATCCTCTCTCTCCTCCTCTCTCTCTCTCTCTCTTCTCTCTCTTTTCCCCTTTTCCCCTCCTCTCTCTCTCTTCTTCCCCTTCCCCTCTCTCCTCTTTCTCTCTTCTTTGAGAGTTTTTTTTTTAAAGGGCAAAAAAATTTTAGACCATGGTCTATAAACAATATCAAATAGTGGTTCACACAAAAAATATAGGATATGTATATTACAAAAAATAAAATTGTTTTTTTACAATAGACAGATATTTAAATTTTATATCGAATAGATGAACCCATAGATATAAAGGGAAAATGGTTATATTTCCAAAAAAAAAATCAAGATTAAAGAATTTGAAAAAGTTGAAAAGAAATATATATATATAATATATAAAATAATATATATATAAAATATATATATATATTATATTATTATATATATATTATATATAATTTTATATATAATATTATATATATATATAATATATATATTATATATATATATTATATATAAATATTCATCAATTTGACAAAAAACATAATTAAAAAAGAAGAAAAGATGGGGAATTTTAGAAACCGGGTGAACATACATTGATAGAACATAGATAGATAGACAGATACAAATAAAAGAAAACATAGACAATAAAGGACTGAAAAAAACAATACATTTTTGAAACTAAATAAAGGGTGTGACAAAAAAAAAAGGGGCAAGTGTTAAAAGGAAAAAAACAACGTTCCAAAAATAGTACAAGATCATGTGGTCATAAGTGGGCCATAAAGGGGGGGCCTTTACCCGCGGGGAAAGTGAACCCCGGCCAAACGTGAGACAATAAGGGGCCACTGATTGTAGAGATGAGTAGCAGAAAACCCGGTATGAGAAAAGAGAGAGAGAGAAGAGAGGGGAAAAGAGAAGAGAGAGAGAGAGACGAGGGAGGAGAGAGAAAAGGAGAGAGAGAAGAAGAGAGAAAAGGAGGGAGGGAGAGAGAAAAGAGAGAGGAGAGAGAGAGGGGGAGAGAGGGGAGAGAGAGAGAGAGAAAAGAGGGGAGAGAGAGAGAGAGGAAGGAGAGAAGGAGAGGAGAGAGAGGGGAGAGAGGGGAGAGAGAGAGAGAGAGAGAGAGAGGAGAAGAGGAGGAGGGAGAGAGGAGGAAAAGAGAGAAGAGAGAGAGAGAGGAGAGAGAGAGAGATGGGAAGGAAAAGAGAGAGAGTGAGAAGGGAGAGGGGGGAGAGAGAGATGAGGAGAGAGAGAGAGAGGAGGAGAGAGGAGAGAGAGGGAGAGAGGAGAGAAAAGAGAGAGAGAGAGAGAGAGGAGAGAGGGGAGAGAGGAGAGAGCGAGAGAGAGGAGAGAGAGCGGGAGAGGAAAAGGAGAGGAGAGAGGAAGAGGATGAGAGAGAGAGAGGGAGGAGAGAGGAGAGACGGAGAAGGGGGGAAGAGAGGAGGGAAAAAGAGAGAGAGAGAGAGAGAGAGAGAGAGAGAGAGAAATGTATCTTTTTTGTATTGTGCCTTACACGGGTAGCGCTGGTGCTTTAATGTCTGATAAATTTTCATGCTTCTAAAGGATGCCTGAAGGAATTATAGCGTGCTCATGGTAGCCTCGGTTTATTACACTCGCTCACCACCTAGGACTGTACTGTATCTTACTTAAAAGAAAAGAAAGGCAATAATAAACAGGAAATAAGCGACACTATGCGATGAAATGTATTCGAGGCAAGATGACAAGAGATGAAAATGCATGATCCTATTTTACTCTCTCATTCTTACACAAGTTAATTTGTATCTTTTTGGCGTGAACATTAGAAGCGAGATATTATTTTTTTTCCTCTTTATAATCTCCGTAAAAGAAAGGTTAATATGTTCGTTATGCACTTCAAATCCCAGGCCTCTTGATTACAATGCACGTCAGAAACGACTAAGAATTCTCCTCATAAAAGTTTAGGAATTACGCCTATAAGTCCCTCACATAGGCGGCAAAATCTGTCAGCTGTCTTGTTTCCTACTGGTTGACGTATCTGAAGAAGCATAACTGTCTGTCTGTCTTTAGTCCTACCGGCAAGCGTTCCTTTACTACCTAAGGACATATTGAAGTGGTGGCGATGATGTCCGGTCGTCACCCTTAGGCGCTTGTTTGCCACTTCTGAGTAGATAATCGTTGGGTAGAAGAAACCCATCGAGTGAAATATTGACAAAAAAAAAAATCTGACTAGGTGAGGTGCATTTAATGACGGTGTTTCCCTGTACAGACAGACACCATCGGTCCGCCCCTCGAAGGCCGCGGGAGAGGCGCGTGATTGCATGGGACGCCTTAAAAAGAGAAATGGGAAGAAAATACGATAAAAGTTCATTTCGTTCCGTACTTTACTCTTAGCAACATTAAACGTGTACTGGTGTGTATGCATGTTCGTATATGACGCAAATACTTTTTTGTACGTAAAAAAAATATGAGTAGAGATATTTATAACACCAGAGGACAATAACCTTAGGAAAAAAAATATTTCTTAATTGATATCCAACTCTCTCTCTCTCTCTCTCTCTCTCTCTCTCTCTCTCTCTCTCTCTCTCTCTCTCTCTCTCTCGCTCTCCCCCTCTCTCTCTCTCTCCTCCCTCTCCCCTCCTCTCTCTCTTTTCTCTCTCTCTCTCTCTTTTAAAATATATAATAATTTTAATATTATATCTTGACTCCTGCAAAATACTAAAAATTTGGGAAACCCCTTTGGGATTCGTTTCCACTTATAAACAGTTGACTTTGTTTATAGTCGTGCCAGAGTTGTCTAACTGGTTTGGGTGATCTCGTGTGGATTAACAAAAAATAAGAAGACAGAAAAAAAAAAGTAAATACGGTAATGACGACAAGTTCCGAAAGGCTGGGATGTGATGAGTGAATGTAGTTATTCCATGAACCCAAACGCACCCTTAACATGCCCTTGCAATTATTTTTTTTCTAATCTTATACACTAAATCAAACCCATAAACAGTTTGGATGAATGTAATTGGTCCCTTGTTTCCAAAACGAAAGGGAGGAGGAGAATCCCTAGAAAAAATATTAACCCTTTAAAGGGAAATACAAGAGGCCCGGGTTTTTTCCCATAAAGCGGGGAAATTTCTGTGAAAACACATAAAATAAACCCAAATCTTCCTTTTATTCTTATCCGTATATTTCTATAGTCTTATTTTCAAACGAACACTTAACAAATTATATCTGCACAAACTACCTGATACCTGAGTCTATTCCAATTATCTACAACCCTATTTGTAAACCAATTCATTTATATCTCTAATTAAATTTTAAAATTGGGCAGGATTTTAAATCCGTTTTCGTTTTATCCTGAAATTTTAACCGCCCACCCCCTTTTTAAAATTTTCTTCTTTATTACATCCCTTCAGCCACTACACAATTTCTATAAGATCGCCTCTCTAGTAAATGTAAATTCAAAACCTAGCTTCAGTCTCCATTAATCCAAATACCAAAGCGGCCGATTCTTCGGAGAGTAACCGATGAGGTAAAGGAAAAAAAATAACCTTGATGTCTCACCGGGTTTATGAGAATGACAGTGTTGATGCATAACTTCTCATGTTAACTATTTGCTGTACCGATATATAAACGTGAATAATACTTGCCAAACGCTGACCTAATTTTTTCCCCGCCACCTTCACTTGCTCTCCCTTCACCGAATCAACTCACATTTGGAGTAACTTATGATACAACGAGTTGCTGACTTTTTAACCCAACCCCCCCCCCCCCCCCCCCCCCCCCCCCCCCCCCCCTCTTGTGCCTCTTCTACCAACACATTTCGTCTATTTACTCTTCTTGTGATTGAAATTATCAGTGATCGTAAAGTTGGTTACGTCTAATAGCGTGTCTGCAGCATTGCTATTATTTCAGCAGTGGTCAGTGACTCGTATATAGCCTGCAGTAGGAAAAATATCATGGGGTTTCCCTTTTGCCCCCCCATTCGTTGGTTCTATTTATTTTCCTTTATGATTTTACAAAAAGGAATGGAAATATAAAACAAGATATTTTTTTTGCATCGTCTGCACCACTTACACTTGCTGCCTTAAATGAGTCGCTATGACGGTCCCTGTTCAGCGTGTGGCATATAACACAGCAAGAACACTCCCGGCTCTTCCCTCATTCATAAACTCCACGAAAACTGCTGCTGCTTTTGATTTAGCGTTGCAAAACTATATTTTTACTGGACGATATTCTTCATGCAAGCTTCCATCTAAACAATTGAGGAATTATAATAATATATATGAATAAAATTTATATCATCTTAAGTTTCTGAAAAAATATATCCTCCTTAGCGCCAAAGACATAATGTTCTAAGTAAATAACATGTCTTTTGAATCTGCACACGTAAATAATTTAATCAGAGAATTGAGCAATACTATGTATTAATACATCATAATGCCCATTTGTGATGCCATATTATACATTACTTGTATCAATATTGCTTTTTCACATTGGAATTTGCATGATATGCATACATGTATTTAACCCCTTGAGGCCCAGAACGTTTTTTCCATAGTAATGTGGTTACCATTAGACGATTTTTAGTGAATATAAGCAATATTTTATAGATATGACCTGTTTAGTATCATTGCCCACTAACTAATTTGGAATATTCAGTTACTTTTCGTAAGTTTATGGCTCGACAACAAACAATTTCTTATAGCAAAGGAAAGATCTGGGCGCGAAGGGGTAAACTAACTGCATGTATGTGAATTAACTATTATTTTTCCTATGGCTTCATGAAGTAATGAGATATATGTTTTGCATCAAGCTAATTAAGATGATTAATGATGATCAATGCATCATTGAAGCGAGTTCAGAAAAAAGGCACAAACTCAGTTAGGATTCATTAAGTGAAATATGGATGACCATTTGCATTGATCGGGCGTCAAGTTTATGTACTCATCATATATGTTTATGAAATAAATTAAGAAAAAATAATGTTATCAAAGCCATGCACTTGCACAACAAACCAACATTAGGTTCAGCAGAGTTCAGTTTTAAGCACTAAACAATGGGCGCTGGTGTTTCGCTGCTTCAAACGTTCAGTTCCAACAAACACAGCCTTCTGTCATGCTGCATTCGACAACACTTGCCGTAATTGTAAGTGACCGTTTATAATGTGGAGACAAAGCCCAAACTAAAATGTATGTAGTACATGGTATATTTCTCTCTAGAAATTAACAACTTTCATAATTCAATACGCCAAGGCTGAAAAGAACATCTGATAAAAGAAAATAAAGTGTAAACATTAAGAATTTCCACGAGCGGCGAACAAAAAATTATTTCCTACGTTAAGCTGGAGTGTGGATGACGTGATGGCAGTGGCGCGCCGCCGCACACCTGCTGGCATGCCAACAATGTACACAATAGGTTAATAAGCAAAGTGAAATGATGACACTGAAGTAAATAAAATCTTAAAAGTTACATAAGAATGCCATGCATGAAGGATTTTTTTACTCTCTAAGAATGTATATTTACATACACACACACACACAGATAAAGAGAGAGAGAGAGAGAGAGAGAGAGAGAGAGAGAGAGAGAGAGAGAGAGAGAGAGAGAAGAGAGGAGAGAGAGGAGAGAGAGATGAGGAGAGAGAGAGAGAGACGATGAGACGAGAGAGAGAGAGAGAGAGAGGAGAGAGAGAGGAGAGAGAGAGAGAGAGAGAGAGAGAGAGAGAGAGAGAGGAGAGAGAGAGAGAGAGAGAGAGAGAGAGAGAGAGAGAGTCGAGTCGTCGAGAGAGAGAGAGAGAGAGGAGAGAGAGAGAGTCGTCAAAGTTTCACGAGCGGGCCCTCCCTATCCCAGACACACACGCACTCCATCATCGGGGTGAAGGTCTCTGAGGTGGGCCAGCACAAACACCCCAACACACTACGGCCACCTGGACGGCGCACGGGCCAGGTGTGGCGCGGGGGACTTTACCGGGGCACGGTGACCACCCGCTGACTCACGCGAGCACGGCAAGCTAGTAACAAACACTTTTCACAGTTTTTTATGGTGGGTTTACCGATGAAATTTTCGGAAAAAAGTGGAAAAAAAGTTCGTCATAATGTTTGCTTACTATTTCTTAACACCGAACAAAATTTTGAGTTTCAATGATGTGTGAGGCGAGGTGTGTTTTTCCTGCACTTGTTTTGTAATGTTTTCCTAGTGTCTGTCTGCGAGGGAGAAATGATAGCATGCAACGCTAGTAATTGACATAAATGCACTTCTGGTCCACCTTATAAATGATTTAATCAATATATGTCAGATATATAAAACAATAGATTATTAGTATTAGCCATCATGCAATTTGGTGAAATAGGTATTATTACATTACAATTAAATTAATTATAGCGCTTTGCATGTCAGCTGTTTATCTTATATTTTTTCAGATGTCTGAATGTCTCTAACATTATGATTTCCATGATGATATAATATACCTCTACATTTTGATTAAGAGATGAAACCTTGTAACAAAGCAGATACTGATGAGCAACAGTGCCATATATCTATGCTAGATGTCGCACCCCATAAGATAAGGCCCAGAAAAAATCTGAAATAGTTAGTCAGAGCCAAGAAAGACACATAATATTTGGATAACAGAGATAACGGCTTGCGATGTTCCCATTCCTTCATTGCATCAGTTATTAGGTTCATATACACCATGAAACCAAAATTTAAATAAAACAAGAACTAGTCACGTTTACTCAATGTAATTAACTAAAATACCCAATAGATTTGTCCCCTTTTTCGTTATTACGATTGTTTCTGAAATTAGATCTGCTATTTTTTCATGTGAATATTAAAGTGATGATGATGACGAGGACAATACTAACAAAATTATAAACTACACAATTACATATGTATACATAAATATAATATTATATATATATATATATAATATATATATATATATATATATATATATATATATATATATATATATATATTATATATATATATATATATATTATATATATATATATATATATATATATATATATATATATATATATATACATATATATATATATATAAATGTGTGTGTGTGTGTGTGCGTGTGTGTGTCTGCGTGTGTTTGTGTGAATATCACGAAAGTCCTAGTGAGTTGAATAAAAGTAAAAACAAAAATTATACGACTTCCATATTAATCGCGATATAACTCAAAAACTATACATTTACCTTAAAATTGTTATTGAGCAAAGTTTCATATTTCTTATTACTTTGCGTGTAATATCATGAAAGAAATTAAATATCTAGCTCTACCTTAGCTCTACGCGCAATGATTCCTAAGTCTAACCTCGCTTATGCTCAATACATAAAATATGGGAATTCACTATGGAATATAATGATTGAATGTTATATATGGACTGAGGTTAGGACTATAGCAAGTATTGCTTTTTTCTTTTAACACATAAGCATATTCAATGCAACTTTAGACAAATATATTAGGGACTTCTAGAAATCCCTATTTATACTGATTTTCCGTAACATGTATGTATGTTATATACAACAATAGTATGACAGACAAGAAAACAAAGAATCAACTCAAGGGCACCATATTCTTGGACGAAAGTCTTTGGAGGTTACTTTTTGTGTGGCTGTGTCTTACATTGTGAGGGGCAATGTGATCCATCATGGTACCTTTCTGCCTCCTTCACTGTAACATCGCCCACACACACACACACACACACACACACACACACACACACCACACACACACACACACACAACACACACACCACACACACACCACCCTCTATTTCTTTGTGCAGTACTACTTCCTCCTCCTCCTCCTGCCCAACACCATCCTAATGTTCTTATGTATCAAGCAAGATATTTTCATATAATTGCAAGTCAGAAAACGAACAGGGAGAGGCGACCTAACATTATGCCAAGTCTTGAGATTTATGAGCATGCCCTGCAGAAAGTGTGGCAGCCTCAGACACATTATTATACTTTTTTTTCTGATATTTATGATTTTACATATTTAAAGACAAAAACTACTCCCGAATTAATAGCACGCAAACTCGTTCACTAACACACACACACACACACACACACACACCACACACACACACACACACACACACACACACACACACACACACACACACACACACACACACACACACACACACACACACACACACACCACACACACACAACACACACCACACACACACACACACAAAACACCCCACACACACACACACACACACACACACACACACACACACACACACACACACACACACACACACACACACCACACACACACACACACACACACACCACACACACACACACACACACACACACACACACACACACACACACACACACACACACACAC
>JACEEZ010019528.1:705495-712995 GCA_016584305.1 Chionoecetes opilio | reverse complement strand
ATATATATATATACATATTTGTGTGTATAAATATATGAGTGCGTGTATGTCTGATTACAGTAGCATAAAATGTGAGGCAAGACTACTCGTAAGTTGATAACACAATGATATAATTAATCTTTAAACAATATGAAGGCAAAATTTGATAAGGGGTAGAATTAGTGTCAATTAATGAAAAAGAACATGCTAATAATGACAATAGATACGATGACGCCTCGTTTTCTTAACTTAACCTCAACACACACACACACACACACACACACACACACACACACACACACACACACACAGACACACACACACACACACACACACACACACACACACACACACACACACACACACACACACACACACACACACACACACACACACACACACACACACGTAGCAAGTGAACAGACGCTGGTGAATGACAAGTGGAAAGTTACAAGTCATATTTCAAACTTGTTAACTGGATACGCGCTGGAGCTCTCTGCCTCCCGGGGGGCGGGCAGCAGACTGGGAGAGAGGAATCGGGGGAGAGAGGGATCGGGGGAGAGATGGGTTCTGGCCGAGCGGGGAGTGGTGGATTTCCTACTGGTCTGAATTTGTCTCAAGCATATTGACGTTCTCCTGATGTGTATATTTAATAAAGGAAAATAGAAAGGCGGATGGGATACATAAGAGGAAGGTGATACAGAGTTTTTGTTTCCCTCCCTCAGAAAAGTCAATTTGCACAGAGCTACAGTCCGCGTGAAGGTATACACGGGGAGACTCGTGAACCTGTGGGGGTGAAAGTGATACCCTGAACTGTGATGGAAACAAACAATTCACTGCGAAGGACGATAGTTGTTGTAATGATAGAAGTGCCTGAAGACATATTTTAGGCCACGGAGTTAACTTTAAAAAGACAAAGTTCTGAAAAAATAATTATAGTTTCAGATAGTATATAGATGTCAGTTTGAAATATATAGTAAGTTTGTAAGATTAATAGCGATGCAACACGCGATTCTAAATATAAAACAAAATTTCAGTGAATGTGTTTTAGGCGAGGGTAGATAGGTACGTGTGAAATTTTTCTTACAAGAACTGAAATAAAGTATTACTTCTATAATAAACCATGTATAAATAGCATTATCAAAACCATAAATGAATGAATCGTGTCAAACAAACAAACTGTATACCCAGAAGCTATTTTCAACTGCACATTAAAAAACAGGAGTTATATTAACATTAACTTCTTGGATCGAGCGCCACACACAGGGTTATCTCAACTGAAGCCATGGGACCACCTTCATATAAGTCGAATGCAGACGTATGATATGTATCTATCACCATAAATAGAGACGAAAATGGCATACATATATCAGACGCTTGACAAGAGATACGAGGGTGAGAGAAACTATCTGGAAATCAGGGCAAAGCAGGTTATGAGCTGAGGGAGTGGTGGATAGACGAAGGCTAAAGAGAAAATGAGGGTAGATGAGATACTGGAAGGGAAGGAAGAGATGATGGTATGAAGGCAGAAGGAAAAGTGAAACAAGAGCAGATAAGAAACGAGTAAAGGGATTGGGGGCAGAGAAGAGTAGTGAGTGGTTTGAAGAGTCGGGAGAAGAGGGTCAGATAAGGCCATACACAAGCAGTGAATAGAAGTAAAGGGTATTCAGTGAGATTTAAGGGGGATGAGTAAACAATAGAAAACATGCCACCGATCACCCGATGTAAATGTTGATGTTTATAACGGCGTCTGCGGCCACATCAAGAGGCGTCTTATACGGTCGCAGTAACTGGTCAGAAGGAAGGTTGGAAAGGCCACTTGCGTGTCCACCGACAACATCTGGCGAGGCCTTGTGATCACTGACTTAATTAACACGAAGACGGATGGGGAGGCAGGTGGAAGATTTCAAGATCGGTCGTTTGATAAGTGGCTAAACGAGTGGGAGTAGATTAAAGGAAACATCCAATTTGGGCCTCAAGACACTGTTTGCATGTGAGAAACTTGAAACCAAAAAACTAACGGTGAAGGAGCGCTATAAATTGTCACAGAGTACCTCGTTACTTGTCAAGGTTGAGACTACACAAGCAAAAGTTTCAAGACAAAAAATACAAAGCTTAAGACCACAAATGGCAGCCATCTGATGCGATCATCCAATGTGACTCTGACCTCCCTTGCAGCCTAACCTTTGTCACCCACTGCTCTTGAGGGAACAAGGGGACTGAGATGAGAGAAAGTTACCTTTACTAAAAGGAAATACGTGTTTAATGCAAATTCTGAAACACAAGGGTGGAGAAATTGATACCTCGCGACTTTACAGGGTGAGGTGGAGTGGTGACGATGGTGGAGGTGGAGGCTGGGGGCGTGGTGGAGGCTGGGGGCGTGGTGGAGGTGGAGGCTGGGGGCGTGGTGGAGGCTGGGGGCGTGGTGGAGGTGGAGGCTGGGGGCGTGGTGCGTTGGGGAAAGGCTGTGTCTGGGAATAAGAACTGGATGTCTTTCTTTTTTTCTTCAGTGTAATAGAAAAAAGTTCATCAGCCACTAATGACCTGAATGCCGTGGATGATCAGAGGTACTCGGCTACATTTACAAGAGTGATGAACGTGGCCACATGCCTCGGGTAAAAGCAAAATCAAGAAAAAACGTCAATTATACCTTAAGAATATAACATTCGGAATGCAATGCCACATTTCTTCAAAGGCGGTCAGGGAGAAACGAAACTGAGTGATATAATATTCAATGTGAGAGACGAAAACTCAATCCACCTTACTCATGCTGAGACCAACGACGTATAATTTGTTATGGATAATTCTACAGAGAATTTTAATGATACTGGTATAAGTTAAGATATAGAAAGATCAACATACAAACAATATTTGTCATGAAGTTTAAAACACAAATACTGAATATATTGGAGTTTCTTTTGAACAGAGCGGGTCACACACACACACACACACACACACACACACACACACACACACACACACACACACACACACACACACACACACACACACACACACACACATACACACGCACACACACACACACACACACACACACACACACACACACACACACACGCGCACACGCACACGCACACACACATACACACACACACAGCTTTAGCCTCGAGTCGGAGGGCAACATGCACATGCAAGCAGGGCGAGCGATGTCGAAATATACGTGAAACAAAGAGGGAAGGGCGCCTCCTCCTCCCTCACTCGATCCATTAGTCAGAGTCGGCCGCTATCTGATAAGGGTAAATATTGTGTTTAGTCCTCATGATAGGGTCACTGATATTTAGGGAATTTTTCTGCTCATTGTTAATGCTCCATTGTTCGTTGCCTTAATGGTGCACACGCTTCATTTGTTTATTGTGAGCGAGACCATTCCAGGGGAAAGGGGAAGAAAAGGATGGGATATGAAGGATGGAGGAAGGAAGGGAGGGATGGAGGGAGTGCATGAAGGGAGGGGAGACGGTGGGTTGAGTGAGGGCAAAAGAGGAAAGAAGGATGACGAAAGCTAAGGATGAAGGACACAACAGACCCGGGTGTGAAGGAAGAAATCTGGGTTTCTGACGCTGCTTGGAGGTCGAGAGAGGTAATAAGGAAGAGTTGTTGTGTAAAATAAATAACAACGTGAGGTTCAGTGAGGTATGAGAGTCTGGAGGTGAGGGTGGCAGGAGGCAAGGGGTGAGGCCTGAGTGATGAAGATTGAGCAAAAGCGAATGAGTTTGGGAGTAAGCATGGGAAGGAAAAAAAGAAAAATGAATGTTCGAGTGAGAAGAGGAGGGTGAGAGAAAGTGTTATGAGTAATGGAAGGAGGAGAGAGTAAGAGGAAAAGATGGGGAGAGGGAGGAAGGGACACATGAAAGAGTGAAGGAAGGAACGGACGACGGAGATATGAGACGTGGGGAGACATGAGCGGTGAGAGGGACATGGGGGAAAAGGGAGGCAAGAAGGGTGATAGCGGCAGTTGGGGAGACGAGATGAAGAGGGGGAGGCACAGGAGAGTGGCGGACGTAGTAGATAGGATTAAGGAAGTGGAAAAAGGAAGAGGAAAGGGGGGAAGTGAGAGAGTGGAAGGGCTTAGATCAACCGAGGGAGAGTGTGAGTCTGGGTAGAGGAACGCGGGTTGCCTCCTGTGTCGGTCAATCTTCGGGTACATAATAGCTTTCATCACATCTCATCTATATGCCTCGGACCATTGTTCTTCGTAATGGAGAGGCTGTCAGCACTAACCTCCACTGATCTCCGGCGCTATTGTGTGTATCTGTTATTTTATTCTGGCATTGCGTGGTGGTGGTGGTGGTTGTGGTTGTGGTGGTGGTGGTGGTGGTGGTTGGGGATAAGAAGGGTATGCGTAATTTGTAGATGAGGTTAATATGCTGTGCAATTCTTATTTATTGCTATTATTGTGCTACTATGGTGGTGGTGGCTGTGGTGGTAGTGATGATGGTAGTGGTAGCAATAAGGGCGATGGTATAGGGGCAGTGTGGCTGGGTGTGGCGTAGTGGTTGCGGCAGTGGTGGTGGTGGTCCTTTGTATCCACCACATACACTGATGACAGGCAAATGCTTGGTACTCGTATATGCTTATCGAATCTTTTCAGTCCAATCAAGCCTCTCGGTCGATAATTTCAAAGGCATAATAAGGCATACGTTGCGTTATACAGTGAAAAAAACATGATTACGCATTCATTCACCATCAGCCGTCAAGATAACCAAGGCCTTCTGACCATCAGCTTCAGGCAGCCTTACATACCTCAACACCAACCCAGGTTCACGCATATCGAATGCTATTCATCATAAAGTCAGTTACGGTACCGTGAAGGGCAAAAACATGTGAAAAATTTCAACGTTCGCTAAATCTTCATTTGTATCCTTATAGCAATCCTCATCCAGCTTATCATGACATTTCCAAAATTTCTCCTTGCTCTGTCCATCATTCATCACACACCCGGCACGAGCAGAGCCCCTTCCTATATGGGTATCCTTACAGTTGCCCCATCAAGGTCTCTCAAGTATACAACACTCGACTTCACCTCCACCCTTCCAGGATATTTGAAAACTGTGACCCAATTAGCGACATAACAATACGATCAAGGGATATGTTCATACAAACAGCAATGGAGAAAATGTTGGTCACTTTTGTCTGATAACATAACAATTTAAGCATCATGGGTAAGACGAGAGTTTTTTTTCAAACGCAATTTTTGTTTTCATCATTCTCATTAATGAACGGAAATGTTGAAGTAGGTTTCTCGAGTAAATGAAAGTGTATTATGCCTAATTGGCCAAATAACTAACATTCTCTTGATGTCGAAAGCAACAGCCACTTTGTAATGCAGCTCGGCACAAAGCCGCCTTGTTTATTACCCCGAGAAGATGAAGACCAATTCCAAACACAATGCTACACATTTTCAGTTACGGATTGTTACCCACGAGGAACCCCAGTGCTTGTTAGCGTCATGGCGGTGACGCTGCACTTTTCACACAACACACTGTCATCACCGCGAGCTGTCAGCTGTTTCAGAGTGTTGCATGTTAAATATACTGTAACTTAATATATAAAAAATATAGAAATGACATGAGTATAAACATATCATTGTTATATGTTTTTGTATGTGTATAACTATGTAATGCAATAAAAAAACAGCGTCACCTCATTATTCAACTGATATTATCGATAGTTGCCTGTGGCTACAATGACACTCCGGACACTTTTTGCCTTTTTCTGTGCTTTCTTTGGTGGTAATGGTGGTAAGGAACGTGCACGTCTCGTGTACCAGCCTGCTTTGTCTCAAGTCTGATGATGAAACGTTTGCAGAGACAACACTACAGAGGGGAAAAAAATAAAAATAAAAATATGTTCCTCAGTTTTGTAATTTCCTTACAGCAAACCTTGTCCACCTGCGCTCTCCAATTCGTCTGTCCGCAAGACTATCCTGCCGCTGCCCTCTAACCTCCCGCCGTCAGGTGCGCGTGGCTGCTCGATATTCCCTTCAGACCCTTGATGTGCACCATCACTCCGCCCTCTGTGTCCAGCGGAGGCGGTAGTATGGCTTGGATTTTGTTATGCTACAGTATTACAATTTTTTTCTTTAAGTATTTAGCTTTGCTATTGTTGTTGTTATTGTTGTTGTTCTTGTTACTCCTGCTGCATTTGTATTTGTTTATGTTGTTCATGCTGCATCTACTACTCTTATTGTAATGATTGGTGGAAGTGGTAGATGTAAAGGTGTGTTCACATGTCAGTGTCTCTCCTTTGGAACTTCTTTTGTATTTCATTTGCACATTGTTATTCAGTCAGCCTACGTGTCACCTTCAGCCGTTGCATACCAACAAGTAGTGACCTTCCTTCCTCACGGATATTATGAAATAAGTTACAATCTTAATTCTTTTATGATCTATAATTAGCCATATTTCAACCCTTTCCATTTAAGACTACATTGGCCTACTCCATACCCCATTTTTCCATTTTTTTCTATGCCGAGGATAGACAATAAGCGGACTTTTTGTTATGCTCTTTTCCTGTCCTAGGCCAGTCCCTTATGATGTCAACGAAAACAAAAATCTATTCGTTCTTCTATAGGCCATTCGAGGCTTTTTGTCACTGATAATGGACGGCTGAGACTATCCTACTCAATATCCAGAGTATGTATTTTTAAATACAATATATATTAATAGAAAATCGATACAGTGAAAATAGAGTGGGTGAATTAACGCACAATGTTTACACTGTGTATTTACTTGTAGAGAAACGCCATGCCAGTTGGTTCGCCCACCTGGTTCAGAGAGCAGATGAGGAGAAGGGAATGAGATCAATAAAGATAATAAACATAATATCAGATATGTGAATCGATGAGATAGAAGTGAATGTTGATAAATATTCTTTTTTGTGTGTGAACTGAGACAAAATATAATTGACGTTGTAAATCAAATTTCATGATTCAGTTTTCAATTAATTAATAATAATAAGTAACTATATATTCATACAATGAGCCGTAGGAAGAAAAGAAGGAGATACGAAAAAGAGAAAAAAACTAATGTTAATGATAAAAGGCCGATGAATGTCCACGACGCGCTGGCATTCAAACTGATAGCTTATGAATGTTGCTCTCGAAGAGGATTTAAAGTGATCCCTCTGTCATTATATGTGTCAAGACGGGAACCTCGTCAATATTCTCTCTCTCTCTCTCTCTCTCTCTCTCTCTCTCTCTCTCTCTCTCTCTCTCTCTCTCTCTCTCTCTCTCTCTCTCTCTCTCTCTCTCTCTCTCTCTCTCTCTCTCTCTCCCCCAAGCACCAGATAAAGACGCAAACAATACGAAATAAAATATAACGCAGAGGGTCAAGTTTTAAAAGAAAAGAAAAAAAATAGCAGTTACAAGAAAATTTGACATTTCAAGAATATAATACACAATATAAAGAACGTGCAGGACAGAAAGAAAAATACAATAATTGAAATAGGAAACAAAGAGAAAAGCGAAACAAAAGAAGGATCGTGAAAAATTATATCTTAAGA
>JACEEZ010019528.1:692995-700495 GCA_016584305.1 Chionoecetes opilio | reverse complement strand
GAGAGAGAGAGGAGAGGAGAGAGGAGAGAGAGAAGAGAGGAGAGAGAGAAGAGAGAGAGAGAGAGGGAGAGAGAGAGAAGAGAGAGAGAAGGAGAGAGAGAGAGAGAGAAAAAAAAAAACGAGTAGCTACATGGAGGTATGACAAAAAAGATCGGGGGAGGTAGGCCTGAAACCTTGTATCTTCCTCCTTTCATCCTTCCTGCAGCTCTCTCGGTAAAAGACTACACAAGACTACTGCGCGGTAAAAGACTACACAAATAAGGAGATATTGCATCGCGCTATGATACAATGATCATACGTAAGGTAAATAAATTATATCGTCTAGCGTTAGCGGTTCCATTGCCTAAGTGAGAGTCGCTGAATGCTGCTATATATGATGTGTTAATATTAGAAAGCTGAGTTTTTTCTTCTGTTGCTCGATAGGAATGCTTCGAAATACCTTACTTCAATGTTACTTGATATACTGATGTGATGTGGAATTATGATATACATTTAATGTTTTTAAGGTTTACGTTAATTTACTATAAAAAAATATATCCGCAAGTAAAATCATTAATGTTTAAACGCAAGATCTTAAAAAGAAACCAGGGTTTCACTTTCTGTATTATGCCGTAAAAAAATAGTACACGAACCTCAAGCTTTCTTCAATATTTAATATCGTTCAAGAAATGCTTCTGATATAAAAATGCTTTAAAGTTAAGGAAAACCATCATACTATTTATAAAATATTCAAGATTTAATAGTAAACGTGAGAAACAATTTGCAAAAACGCACATGAGAAATCGCCGTCACTGGCCTTGCCACACCTCAGCACTCACGCGCAGCACCCACTGGGAGGCCAGCGCCAGCAGGCAGGTGGACGGGCAAGCGGGCGGCGCTTCCTTCGGAAGGGTAAGTAGTCTTGAAACTATGAGCTGAAGATGAAAACAAGTCAACCTTCACGGATAATGATGAGTGTACGCCTGTGGCTCGCTGTCTGTCCCGTCCTATATACGGAGGACCCATCTGGCTGCTCCACTGAGGTCCTGGATAAGCAGCTTTTTCCTCTACTCCAGTGAAATCAAACACAGACTGGAGGAGCAGCATTCCTACACACCATGACACATTAAAATTAGAACCATGACAAAAAAGATGTGGGCAACAATATTTCAAATCCTGCGGAAAAGAAAAAGTAAACAAGTACAAACCAGCGAGTCAACTTCGAGGCTCACACAAACACACCTTGTGGCCATTCATAATTTACAGTGAAATGAAAAAATAAGGAGCTAACATAGTAACTTCTGCGTCGTGCAACTTTTTCCCTCGGCCGCCATCAGGGTCAGACGGAGCACGAAGTGTTGCCGGCGTCCATGTTAGGCGAGGCTCCGGGTGTGGCGGGAAAACTAAGGTGTTGGGACTTGGAATGATCTGAAAGTTAAGTGTCTGTCTTTCACCAGGAGGTTTGAATGCCAAAACCAGCTACGGAATAACTTACGAAGACGCATGACGAATGAGCCTGCATTTCTTCCACGAAACAGAGAAAGAGAAAGAGGATGGTGGTGTGAGGCCAAGGAAGGCTGAAGAAAGGGTTTGGATAATCTCTCAGGGTCGCAGTATGTTCACGAGAAACTACAACCTCACGTCGCACGCACTCCCCATATACGTATGTGACTTCGTCTCACTTTTGGTGGAAAATGTGGATTAGTCGCGAGTACCGGAGCTTGACGGAAAACTCTTTCGGTGGATCGTGAATGAAGGATCTGCAAAGGTCATAAAATGTTAAGATTATTTTAGTCATGCTTCAATACTGGATACTATTGTTTCCACTTCAAATAAAATAAGAGGCGAATGCAATGAGTTCCTCAGAGTGACTTTTTCTTCGTAAGAGATAAACATCTCTAGGATCAATGGATCAAGCTGCGTGTAAAGATAAATCGTGGTAAGATACATTTAAGCAGCGTTCAGATGTTGTGGTTAATCTCTTCATATCTGGTCGGGATTAATGGTTACGAATAGACAAATATTATCATGTCATTAGAAAGACAAACAGACACTTGAGAAAAAAAATTACCTTTAGTATTTCATAAATTGATCTTAGAAGATGGCCCAGAGTTGAGTGACCATTCGTAAAACAAATTATGTCATTGGGGCGTCTTGAAGTCAACGCAGAATCAACATATAATTTTTGCCTTCCACAGAGCAGCCTTTTACTACACATGGTGTGTTGAAATATGAACCGGTTTGTGCTGTGACGCCAGCACTGGAATCTGGAGGTTGTTCATCGAATTTCAATAGGATTATCGACTTATATTTCTATATTCACAATGCGGTTGTTCACACTTACTTCCCTTCTGTTGAGCTGTGGCATCACTTACCAAATGTTACGGCTACTCATAAAGGGAAGAAAAATCCACGTCAGTAACCAAATGTATCACAGAGGAGACGAAATTGTGTGTATCACGTAGTATGTGATTTCCGGCGTCGCCACCAGCTACTAATTGTCACCACTGTCACTCTTTTTATCTCGGTTAGGTTTCGAGCTGCTTTCAACAAACCACCAGCTCGTCTGTTCAGAAGGCGTAGAAGACCCATGGCAGTGTGGGTCACGCCTTACGTGTAGCCGCGGTGACCTGGGCCGCGAGGGGTCACCTGCGGGACGCTGGGCACTTGTTTACGATGGTGTTTTTCTAGAAGGTGACGACACTCCAGAATTACCTGCGAAGTTCTTGGTTCTTTGCAAGTGATTCTTGGGAAGTGTGATGACGGAGGCGTGTTCCTTGACCTTTCCTGGCCGTCTGCCCGCACAAGCCCCCTCACGCCTCATGAACGCAAGGGAAGAGCGGTCTATCACCAGCTCATGAATGGTGAGTGAGTGCGGCATCCTCTCAACTCAAGACAGACAAGCCAAAATATTTTCCTTACATACCTAAGGCCATTCCCCGCAAGGGTAACTCCTTTTTCACCCCAACTGAAAGGCATGTTGCATTAACTTTCTCCAAATCCGCCATGAACAAGTGGTATACGTGCCCCAAAAGCGTTATTTGGAAAAGGGTCAGACAGCCAGCCAGTTACTCAAATGAACGGTACGGCATGACAGCTCCCACACAACTGATCGACAACGAGTCATGCATGACACCTCACGGACATTTCATGGACGGAGGTTAGAACGACTTTCTTCTTGTTGGTGAGAAAAGGCGTCGAGAGATTGAGAAGATAAGCAGCCGGGACCAGCCATTCTTAATTAACGTCATCCATATTTGGCCTCCGCTCAGAGATCAGGAAACAGATTGCAGTTTTCCGCGCGAATATATGTGAACGCCGCTTCATTATAGATCACGGCAAGAGCTGTACACCGAGAAACGTAAATCTTGTTGACTCGCGCTGCGCTGCCACAAAATAACGAGAGAGGATGAAAGACTTCGTGGGCAACAAGTAGTGTAGCAGAGAGAATGAGTCATACATTAATATAGTTCCACTGTGTGTGTGTGTGTGTGTGTGTGTGTGTGTGTGTGTGTGTGTGTGTGTGTGTGTGTGTGTGTGTGTGTGTGTGTGTGTGTGTGTGTGTGTGTGTGTGTGTGTGTGTGTGTGTGTGTGCGTGCGTGCGTGCGTGCGTGCGTGCGTGCGTGCGTGCGTGCGTGCGTGCGTGCGTGCGTGCGTGCGTGCGTGCGTGCGTGCGTGCGTGCGTGCGTGCGTGCGTGCGTGCGTGCGTGCGTGCGTGCGTGCGTGCGTGCGTGCGTGCGTGCGTGCGTGCGTGCGTGCGTGCGTGCGGTGTGTGTGTGTGTGTGTGTGTGTGTGTGTGTGTGTGTGTGTGTGTGTGTGTGTGTGTGTGTGTGTGTGCGTGTAAACAAACGTTTGAATGAGTGTCTTTCAGGGATTAGCAGCACTTGCTATTGAATAACACGAGAAAAAAAAGTGTAATGATTAATGTAAGCATTAGAGGCACACCAGTCAAGCTGGTGAACCCGAACACAGGTTTGCTCTGTGATATAAATCTGAAGAACACGTCCCCACAAGACCCCAGGGAACACGCACACACACATACGAATTACACAAGCATGTATCTAAGTAGACTTTATACACAAATATATGTAAAAACAAATACATTCATATATTTCAAATACTTAACAACGGACAAACTAGCACACACACATACACACACACACACACACACACACACACACACACACACACACACACACACACACACACACACACACAGTAGCATGTGGGAATAGCGTCAGAAGGCAAGGTCGTGCATACATCAACGTGACCCTCTCCTTCCCTCCCTCTGCCCTATACTTCCTGAATCCTTCCCTTCCACTCACATCGTGTGGACTCCCTTCTGCGCTTGTTGACCTGTTCTTTGTCTTCCAGTGACCCCCTTGTCTTGGTGAGCCTCTTTGGACACAAGCAGCTCCTTTCTTGTATACTGGTGACCCCTTCAGTGAATACTGGTGACCTCCTTCTGTGTTCTGCTAACCCCTTATCGTGTAATGGAGACTTCTTTTATGTCCTATTGATCCTGGATCCTGGTAACTTTTCCTTTCTGTTCTATAACTTCAGTGTTTTCTGGTAACCATCATCTACTATTGCGACCTGAATGTCAGTTCTCCGCCAGTCCCTAAAGGCCCCCATCCACGGTACGATTGGTCGTACGATCTGATCCGACAGACCTGATCCGATAGATTTCCTACCACCCACTAACGATCCGACCGCACCTCAAGACCAATTCAGTTGGTGATAGAAACGGTGGAGAGCGGTTCCCATGATGGGTCTATGCAACGAGGATCGAATTACTTTTGATGGAATCTGATACCACAACTGAGGAGCATAAACATCATCCGCGTTCACACCAAATTTCATAGAGGCTATTATTTTACATACATTACATACATTACAAAAATATTTTACATATATTACAGAGGCTATTCACAGAGATTATTTTCTTAATATATTTCCGGAACACACTTCTCATATAGTTTTTTTTTTTTTTTTTACTGTTTCAACATTAGCCTCACTGTCGTTCACTGTCGCTCCTCGAGTTTCTCTACCAATACTTCATAAGTTGCATTTTTCTTAAATTTATCCATTTACTCTTTGTTTTTTATTTCCCACAAACATTCAGTTTCTATATAATTGGATGAATTCTGTCCAACAGTGCTTCTCATTAAAGAAACAATTCATCTTGGTAGTCCTCTCGCGACGCTGTCAGTGGCGAAACTGACGACTGGCCTCACGATCAGCACACTCACGGTGCGATCCGGTCTGAACCGGATGATCTGTCGGATCTAAAAACCAAAAACTGCTTGGTCGCATCCGACCAGCTGTCAGTCGGTCGGACAGACCAAAATCACCCCACTCACGATCCAATCTGGTTGGATCCAACCAGATCTGTCCGATGGTCGTACGACCAGATCGCACCGTGGATGGGGGCCTTAACAGACCACCTTTACCCCCTGTCTCCACCCCTTGTCCTAGTGATCCCTGCCCTCCCTGCCAAGTCCTACTGACCCCTATCTCCTTCCGTCGTAAAGACACATCATCCCCCCAACCTCCTGGCGCGTCCTGGTGACCTGCCACGCATCCTCACGACCGTCAGTGGCCGGTCACGCTTTTTCTATGCTTGGGCGATCCTCAATGGCTTATCTTACACGGCCACGAACATAAATAAACACATACAAATGAGTTTCCATTGATAACACTGTCCATGGGATTGTCCAATGTTTACATATGATATATGTTGAAAGAAAAAGGAAACAAAGCCATGTGTATGCATTGCATGGCCTACATCGATGTCTGTTTCAGAGGTCACGATAGGATCAGAGAGCACTATATGCCATTAATTAAAGGCTCACTGGGTTAATAAGATGGATTATTCTTACAAAAGTTGAGTCACAAAGGAAACTATAAAACGGTCAGGCAAGCAAGACAAAGACATGTCTGATCTGTAACATTAAACTTGATCATAATTAACATGACCCAGCTGGGATATTTGATGAGTTGATCAGATATATTTTTCATACAGGAAGCCTTACAGCACAACAAATGCCAAAACGCTAATGAAAATGGAGATCAGTCACCGCGTCCGCTCATTGGTGGTGACATTTGGATCAGCTAATTGAGCCCTGACTCTATGGATAATTTCTTGTTTATTTGTGGCCCGGTTTACAAATTATCTAAGAAAACACAAATTCATATTGTCAACCCATAAACTCTCCTCCTCTCGCTCTTCTCTCATTGATCTTCTCCCTGCTCTTTCATTCTTCTCTCTCTCTCTTCCTCTCTACATCTCTCTCTCTCTCTTTCTCACTCCTCTCTCTCTCTCTCTCTCTCTCTCTCTCTCTCTCTCTCTCTCTCTCTCCTCTCTCTCTCTCTCTCTCTCTCTCTCTCTCTCTCTCTCTCTCTCTCTCTCTCTCTCTCTCTCTCTCTCTCTCTCTCTCTCTCTCTCTCTCTCTCTCTCTCTCTCTCTCTCTCTCTCTCTCTCTCTCTCTCTCTCTCTCTCTCTCTCTCTCTCTCTCTTTCTCTCTCTCTGAGCGAAAAAAAAGTATAATATATTTCTTGTAAACCAAAGCGACCAAATTTCGGAAGACTTTCACCTCTCCTGATATGAAACACACCTTTCATTTCCCTCCTGGAAAATTGCTGCTTTTCACGAAAAATTCGGTGATTCGAAACCAAGAAGTGATTTCGAGGCTCCAACAATTGTTTCAAAGAATGAATGTGACCTAGCGTGCTCGGCAATTCGATTTTTTTATCTTAATTTTTTTTTTTTTCTTCTCTCTCTCTCCTCTCTCTCTCTCTCTCTCTCTCTCTCTCTCTTCTTCTCTCTCTCTTCTCTCTCTCTCTCCTCTCTCTCCTCTCTCTCCTCTCTCTCTCTCTCTCTCTCTCTCTCTCTCTCTCTCTCTCTGTTAACAAGAATGCAATAAGTGAGTTTTATGACCCTTCCACCACACCCATTGTGTGAGACAGAGAAAGTGAGAAAGAGAGAGATAGAGATAGAAATGGTGAGAGGGAGAGAGAAATACACATACATATGTATACCCATATATACATACGCACACACACACACACACATATACACACACACACACACACACACACACACACACACACACACACACACACACACATATGTGTAGTCTGATCGGATGCACCACCACCTGCTGTACAGCGGTTCAAGTCTTGCTCTCGGTGGAATCCGCTGATGGCAGAGGTGTGTAATGTCCCAACATTACCCAAAGATAGTGTGTGTGTGTGTGTGTGTGTGTGGGTGTGGGTGTGGGTGTGTGTGTGGGTGTGGTGTGGGTGTGTGTGGGTGTGTGTGGTGTGTGTGTGTGTGTGTGTGTGTGTGTGTGTGTGTGTGTGTGTGTGTGTGTGTGTGTGTGTGTGTGTGTGTGCAATTCGGTTGTTTGTTTTACACTAGTGCTACTAATTCGAGGATGTATAATTGCATTTGTGAACCGGTAGGTATTTTACAAATATAAGATAAAATCATAGAAAAACAAATGGCTTGTTACATTT
>JACEEZ010019528.1:672995-677995 GCA_016584305.1 Chionoecetes opilio | reverse complement strand
GGTGACCTTAACGCTTCCTGGCAGCCAGAGAGAGGTGGGATGAGAATTAAATTGATGTTTCTGTCCGACATCGCTCCTCTGCGTCTTGTTGTCTAGCGCGGCACGACACGAATTTATTGGAACGAAATTTAACGACCGACGAATTCCTCCGGTAAACTGGAGAATATTAATGCGACCAGGGTACAAGGAGTGTAGTGTTTATACTTGCAATTACTGGTCCGTATTTGGGCGATTCTGATAAAATTAAGGCGGCTACATAATTTTAACGAGACGGGGCTGATCGTAACCCTTAGTGGCCCGACGCCCTCCACGCCAACCTCCACACACCTGCACACTCCACCTTCACCACACCCTTGCCAGTCACGCCCTCACACGTTCGCTTATTTCTTAGTCAATGCTCACAATTACCACGTGCCTTTCCTACGTCTTATCTTCCTTTACTTCACGTCTACATCTCAATCATACCTGCACCTTCAATTTGTCATGCCCACGCTCATAAGGTACCTCTGACCAAGCAACACACGCCCCTACCCAAGCAACACACGCCCCTACACGCTACCCTGACACACGCACGCCCTGATCCTTCACCCCAGTACTGTGACCTATTCATCGCCCACACGCCCTCGCCAAAATCTACACACGACCCTCCGCACACTAACTGCACGTCTAAGCCACCCCTTCTACTGGCACGCTCCTTCCTTGTGACGTCCACCTGAATGTTCAAACAGGTCGGAAGAAAAGCGATGCAGCGCGTGTGTTGTATGTGTGGACTTTGTGTGGTGATGAGTAGGGGAAGCACAGGACAGGGAGGGTTCGACGCACGCCAAGGTCACCATGCAGGGTCACCGTACACATGATGCTATTGAAAACTGATGATGGTGGCAGCAACTCCTACACGATAGATTGAACGAAATTACAACTAGTATATTCAAGTTTTAATGACTGATCTAATCGAAATATGACAGATGCAACACTTACTAATTAATTATGTTATGTATACACCACTTAAACATATAACAACGAGTTTTATTTTAACCACTTTTTAGTTGTAGTCTAAGATGATATGATGAATATTAAGTAGCATTGTTCTCTCATTCAATGTGCAAAAAACTATTCCTCATCCCCTGAAAAAAAGTAAATCATGTCATATATATGCGTCTTCTTAACTCGCCATTGTTCACTACATACCACACTATAAAAAAGAGAAAAAAACCCAATACATGCAACGAAGTCAAAATCCACGATAATTTTCGAATAAAGATCACACCCATTTGCGCTGTAACGTCAGATTTAGGAATCTAGAAAGAGGAGCTTACGTCACATCACCTCTGATCCCCGCCAAGGTCTGCGGCCATTGGAGTCACAACAAGTAATAATACAATAAAAAGTTGCGTGCTGTATTGTATCTGTTATCACTTGTCACATAAGAAAATAGCAAAAAAACGATTGTGAAAATAATAATCAAAATAATAATAATAATGATAATAATAATAATGATAATATTACTACTACTAATGATAGGTGATATAAATATTTCTCAAGATAGCTGCACTTGTCCACATCTTATTTAACTTATTACAGCTTTGATGAAACCAGGTATCGCTTAATTTTTTCAGGCACAAATATTTTCTTTTTAAATCATGCTCTAATTATGAATTGAATGCAGAGGATCTTTACAAAAAGGGAACGAGGCCAAATGTCGAGGCCCAATGGATCTTTACAAGAAGGGAACGGCAACTTGTGTTCCAGCAGTAAGAAAAATCCGTGACCTAATATTTTCACGGTAGTCTTCTAACTAAACCGTCTAACAAGAGCTTGGTTCCATGACTTGTTTCAGATCACTTGGCTACATACAATCCCTCCACTGGTTCCCCGTAACAATATCACCTAAAATCACAAGACATAATTAGAAACAGTAACCAAATACTTAGTAATCAAGATTGCAAGCTTTTAGATCACAGACATACTCCTTATGACGCACTGAATCACATTGGAATACTCTAGATCACCTGAAAGCACAGTCTGTTCGATTGCAAGACTTGACGACCTCGAAGACTCAAAGCAAACAAAAAATCCCACAGTAAATTTGATAAGAAAAACACCGCAGTAGGTTTAATAAGAAAATAAGGCGAGTGTAGATAAGCCTACATAAAAACGCACTTTAACAGTTTCCTTTGATTTATAACTAGCATTTGCTCGAAATTCCAATTAAAAGAGAAATATTATATGATTTCATCAATTTACTCTCATTAATCCAGGCGGTTAATATTACAATATATATCATTAAGTATAATATATGTATAATATCCCTTTTGTTCTGCCGGTATAAAAAGGGTGTAACATATAAAAAAAACATTCCAAAAGAGATTTATCATATAAGCCTAGAATCATTTCCATATATGATTATAATGAAGGCACATGGTCAAGGATACCTAAATAATAATGATTATATGAAAAAAATGAGCATTATATATTGATTGCACCATCGCCCTAAAAAGCTATCCGGTTCAACAGAAGCTTCAAGGGCGGGTGGCGGCGAGGGGCCCCGTCTCACTGATGTTATCATTGTATAGCAGCAGCCCATGAATAATAAGTCAGGGGGAGTGTCGCGCTGGCTGGCGGGAGACGTGATTCCAAGGCTCCTTTTTGTCTCTTAAAAACACGACGAATTCTACCACGAAACATATTTTTGCATCTAATCAAACTCAAGGAAAGTCAGTATTGGTCTGAATCTAGAAAACATTAGTAACCAATGAAGCCAAATCTAGAAGCACCAATAATGTTTGTCACCACGACTAATGCTAAAAGTCGCACCCTTTACCTTCGTCACCAACCCTATCCCATCAGGACGCGAGGAAAAAAAACATCGTCACTATTGTTGTCAAGAAAGATACGATCGGCTGTATTGATCACCAAAACCCCTCAATCTTAATGTAATCTAAAATATGACTGCTTCCTTCATAAAGGCACCAATCATCGTTACCCGGATCACCAATACAACACCATGACCACGAGCACCATAACAGCACGCCATGATCATAATTCTCATCGAAATATCCTCCCCAATTTCATTTTTATTCCTCATCTTTTCTCTTGCAATCCCCCTCCCCATTCTCTTTCTCTTTCTCTCTCTCTCTCTTTCTATCTTGGTCGCACGCTAGCAATCAAGAGAGCGGCACCAGCTCATGCAGATCACCAAGAGTAATAATAACCAGGACCCTGATAGCAGGGTTGTAATCACCAGCATCATCTTCGGCCGGAGTCACAAGTCACCACCTCGGCACGATTAGCCTCTACAAGGGATGTGGCAGCTCCCTTCCCCTCTTCATTTAAGTTTAGTCATGGTGCTGTCTACTCATCGTATTTTTTTTCTCTCTCTCTCTCTCTCTCTCTCTCTCTCTCTCTCTCTCTCTCTCTCTCTCTCTCTCTCTCTCTCTCTCTCTCTCTCTCTCTCTCTCTCTCTCTCTCTCTCTCTCTCTCTCTCTCTCTCTCTCTCTCTCCGGGTGTATGTATGAGTCTGCATTTCTTTAAAATAGAACAAAATATGACACTAATGATACAAAATAATGATGATATTGATAAGTAATTATATGAACATTAATAATCATAATGATTAAAAATAATAATAGCTTGCACTATCCAGGTAAAGAGGTTAGTCCTGATGCAAGAAATATGTGTACCAACGGATACGTAGACTCAATGTATCACAAAGCTTTCATATCAGTATATAAATAATTAGCAAACACACATACACACACACACACACACACGCATACACACACACACACACACACACACACAGACACACACACACACATACGTATACAGGAACACAGACAATGGTTGCCGCAGATAAGAGGCTAATACTACATGAGTAAATTATACATTCCAGCTCTTATTTAGCCGTAATGATAAGCCTCGCAACTGATCATTATCATCGAGGCATCAGAGAGAGCCATCGTTTGCGTGCGTCTGTCTCGTTCGTGTGTGCATTGGAGGGTGATTTTTTGCTTGTGTTATTTTTGGGTCACACACACACACATACACACACAGGTTTTTGCCTAACCCACAGAGTTCAATGAGTCTATATCCATGAGCCATATCTATGAGTTCAAAGCTCTTTCCAAGTGGGTTAAATCTGGCGATCGCGAGTCCATGGCGCGTGATGAAGACTGTGGGTGAATTACACATACAAACACACACACGTACACAGCCCAGAAGTTGTGTTTATGGTACATATTTATATTAGTGAAGTGTCTGTCGCTCTCTCTTTCTCTTCTTTTTTTTCTCTCTCTCTCTCTCTCTCTCTCTCTCTCTCTCCTCTCTCTCTCTCTCTCTCTCTCTCTCTCTCTCTCTCTCTCTCTCTCTCTCTCTCTCTCTCTCTCTCTCTCTCTCTCTCTCTCTCTCTCTCTCTCTCTCTCTCTCTCTCTCTCTCTCTCTCTCTATCTATCTATCTATCTCTTTCTCTCTCTCTCGAATTATCCTACTACCTCATGCTCTCCTTTTCCACTATTACATATTATGTTTGTAAGGCACAAAGTGTAAACACACAAAAACAATGACAGACAAACGTTTCCCATACACTTACATAACACGTGTTGAAAACAAAAATACCGGTCGAATTCTATGCAATGGAATACAAGATCGCACTAGTGGCCAAATAGGAAAACAATGGAATACAAGATCGCACTAATGGCCAAATAGGAAAACAATGGAATACAAGATCGCACTAATGGCCAAATAGGAAAACAATGGAATACAAGATCGCACTAGTGGCCAAATAGGAAAACAATGGAATACAAGATCGCACTAATGGCCAAATAGGAAAACAATGGAATACAAGATCGCACTAATGGCCAGATAGGAAAACAATGGAATACAAGATCGCACTAATGGCCAGATAGGAAAACAATGGAATACAAGATCGCACTAGTGGCCAAATAGGAAAACAATGGAATACAAGATCGCACTAGTGGCCAGATAGGAAAACAATGGAATAC
>JACEEZ010019528.1:645495-655495 GCA_016584305.1 Chionoecetes opilio | reverse complement strand
CCTGCTATGCATCCTACAGCACTCAACCTACCCTCTTCCTTCCCTGCTATCCATCCTACAGGACTCAACCTACCCTCTTCCTTCCCTGCTATCCATCCTACAGGACTCAACCTACCCTCTTCCTTCCCTGCTATCCATCCTACAGGACTCAACCTACCTCTTCCTTCCCTGCTATCCATCCTACAGGACTCAACCTACCTTCCTCCTTATCTCTCAGACCAACTACCTTTTCCTTCCCTGCTATCCATCCTACAGGACTCAACCTACCCTCTTCCTTCCCTGCTATCCATCCTACAGGACTCAACCTACCCTCTTCCTTCCCTGCTATCCATCCTACAGGACTCAACCTACCCTCTTCCTTCCCTGCTATCCATCCTACAGGACTCAACCTACCCTCTTCCTTCCCTGCTATCCATCCTACAGGACTCAACCTACCCTCTTCCTTCCCTCATTACCCTCGCACATTCCTCTCTTGATTTTTTTCTAACTCCTCATCTTGCATTATATTCTCTGTTACACATTTTTCTCATTACCTTCCGTTCTCCTCCATCTTTAATTATACATTTATATTCCTCTTTATTTATTCTCTCTCTCTCTCTCTCTCTCTCTCTCTCTCTCTCTCTCTCTCTCTCTCTCTCTCTCTCTCTCTCTCTCTCTCTCTTCTCTCTTCTCTCTCTCTCTCTCTCTCTCTCTCTCTCTCTCTCTCTCCCCCCCTCTCTCTCTCTCTCTCTCTCTCTCTCTCTCTCTCTCTCTCTCTCTCTCTCTCTCTAATGAAGCACCTTTCCTCCCTGATTTTGCCCTGGGTTTCTCGTAACGGATAATTTATTGCAGCTTAAGTACACATAAACCAGCAAATACTGAGGTTCTGACGTATAGTGTTTGTTAATTCAATCACAAGGAGTTGGTTCTCTCGTCAAAACTGATCCACGATGAACAAACCGAAGTAAACATGATTTCTTGGAAGCTATACGTAATGCAAGGCAACGTCGTATCAGTAAATCCCAAACACAGGCAATAAATCTATCAGAGGAATATATACTCTTCCTAATAAGTATCAAGTGCTTTAATGAGATCCCTAATTGGCTTGATAAATGTTGATAGTCACACCCTTGATTAGCATATATAGTAACACATAGTTTACATGTATTTAACAATGTGTTGATTTCAAATGGGAAATTATGGCAAAAAAGGGTAGAATGATGATGATGATGATGATAGTTGTAATGCTACCATGATATCAACAAGACTAGATAATAAACCAAAATAATAACAATAATAATTAAGATGATAATTGTAATGATAAATGTAATGAAAAATGTTAGAAAAATAATAATCATGGCGTTAGTAAAATCAAAAATAATAATGATATGAGAAATCACATATTATTAATAGTCCTTAATAAAAACAAAAACCCATCAGTCAGAACAAAGAAAATAATAATAACATTAATAATAGACTTAAACAAAACAATAAGCACACTGATGCGATTAGCAACAATAATGCTTATAATAATGATAAAAGCAATATCCATAATTACTATCCTTTTCTTATCACACATCCTCCACCACTACCACCACCACCACAACTAACGCCACTTATATAAGTACGAAAGCTTTCTACCTGTAGTGGCATAAGTGAACACCTGCCACCACTTTATAGCGGCCTCGGCACCAAAACCTTAATAATGCAAGACTTAATTTTATGACAGCCGTAAACTGCCCCTGTATATTCCGGAATCCAGCACGAGGCGATGGGAGAGGAGTGATGGAAGAGTGTTGAAAGGGTGGCTGTGGGGCGGTCTGGAGCCTGGCCAACACAACACCACGAATCCACGTTAACACAAAGAAATGTCCCTATCACATTGAACACCGATAAAGAGAAGATGCAAATGTAATACCCAGATAGTAAGTACTGAGAGAAACAAAAGGACGGGTGAGAGATAGGAAGGAACATGAGAGAAACAAATATATAAAGCTCAACGGAGAGTATGATTGAAACTGAAAATAATTACACAATATATCCATCAATATGTCCACTTATAAGTAGAATTCCGAACGAAGGAGGCAGGAGGTTACTCAAAAAAGATCGTGTATAAGATGGGAGAAGAGAGACGGAGTGATGCATTGGGGGAGAAGAATGGAAGGCCAGATTATAGATAGTTGATATGAGTGACAGAATGAAAAAGTGCAGATGAGCGGGAATGCGGCACCTGATAAATAGATAGAACACTCGTAGATAGGAGAAGGCAAGGCAGGAAAGCCAAAGAGGAAAGTCAGGATGTTTACTTGCATGATGGAGGACTGACAAAGGAGAAAATGATAAAAGGAAGAGAAGAGGAACCAAAGAAAAAGAAAACAGCAATAGAAGAAGGAAAGAAAAAGGAGGAAGATAAGTAGGAAGTGGATGATAAGCAGTAAGAAGAGAAAGAGGAGGAGGAGGAGGAGGAAGAGAGGAACAGTGCTTCAGGAAGGACAGAGGTAAGGGTCATCGTGCTCCTCATAAGATTCAGACGCACCTCACGACTTCTTTCAGTAACAAATGCTCGTCCAAGAAACACAGATCCTGCTTGCTATCTGGTTACGTCCCCTTCCACTATTTTTTTTATCTCCTTCTAGGCAATCCTCTTCATCTCACTGTTTTGCATAGTGTACGTATTACATTATCGAGTAGGCGTTCAAGTGTAGTGGTTAGGGTTGAGGAGAGGACCACTAATATTGAGGTTGGGAGACTTAAAGTTATGAATATTTCGTTCCTGAGGCTGAGAGGCGAAGGAGCAAGATTATTCATCATATTCAAGATAATTAAAATCTCTCTCTCTCTCTCTCTCTCTCTCTCTCTCTCTCTCTCCCCTTCTCTCTCTCTCCTCTCCTCTCTCTCTCTCTCTCTCTCTCATCTCTCTCTCTCTCTCTTCCTCTCTCTCTCTCTCTCTCTCTCTCTCTCTCTCTCTCTCTCTCTCTCTCTCTCTCTCTCTCTCTCTCTCTCTCTCTCTCTCTCTCTCTCTCTCTCTCTCGCTCTTTTGACGATAGATACAGATGGAGAATGGAAAAAAAATCCTGGAGCCGTCTCAGCCATTCACCTCAGGACCAATCCTTCCCTCGCAGGCAAGTGGCAGGAGGAGCGACCGACGGGGCAGAATAAAGCTATCAGGTCTCGCATCAGCCCCGCGAGTCTAATTAGTATTTCGGGCACACATTCGCCTCCAGGGTCGAGCACGGGACCAGGCGGCAACCCACGGCTCGGGCAGCGGCGGCGGCTGGTTTGATGCGACCTCCTCCCTCTACCACCGTCGCGCATTTGAACCGAGGTAGTGTCTCCTGCTACACTTATAATGCTTCAGCTTGTTGATTTATGCCTTTTAGGTGGCAATACACGACGCTTATATTAGTTGATGTTATTTTAGTTGTATGTTCTCAACTGGTTCGTAGTTTGATACATTTTCGTGCAGACAGACAGGCACACACACACACACACTTATGTACACAATTATTGTACATGAAAAAATATGATTACTGTACAAACAGAACATAAGCGAACAACACTTGTGGTTAGGGTGGGCAAATGAAACTCATTACATCTGGCCCTGTGGGTGTGAATGTACAACAACTTATCTGGGCGGGAGAAATATCTACAAACCTGATATGTACTTAAGTTATCTTTCTTTCCTTTGTGTGTGTGTGTGTGTGTGTGTGTGTGTGTGTGTGTGTGTGTGTGTGTGTGTGTGTGTGTGTGTGTGTGTGTGTGTGTGTGTGTGTGTGTGTGTGTGTGTGTGTGTGTGTGTATGTGTGTGTGTGTGTGAGCATGTGCATGTGTGTATGCACGCAGGAAGTGGTCAAACAGGAACCTATTATGTGACTCTAGTCGTCCCCCTCTGGTGGTCTAGCCTGTTTGCGGGGGCAGCAGCAGCAGCAGCAGCAGCAGCAGCTCGGCGACTCACGTAACCTGCCCCAAGGTCGCCACGCCAGAAGAAGGCAAATGAGTCCAGTTTGGCGGACAGGTATTGTACCCAGAGGAGGTGGACTGACTACCTCCTCGGAACAAGCCGTCTTTCGTGTAGTTTACAACAGCCGCATAGCCACTGTGACCCCAATAAGGAGCCCACAAAGTTTATGTTATGAGCAGTTTCCTGGCGCGGCATCTCGACGCATTTCGAAGGGTAGAAACATGTAAAGCAGCACGCACACCTGTATACTCAGATCTGCAAGCCATCTGTACAGGTTAAGAGAGGAGGATCCCGTTCCCCCATTGTCCTCTAAAGCTGCGTGGAGAAGATATACCTCCTGGCAGAAGTCACTGAGGTATAAAAAGGAATCTATGCAGAGAAGTCCATTTCGCATTGCAGTTTTTTCCTGGAATGTTAGCTGCAGTAAGATGCAAATGGCCGTACCCAGACGTTTGTAGAGGCAATAGCGAGTGACAGAGGTGACAGGGGAGAGTGTGTCCAACATAAACGTCCCGGATACTGTGATTTGGGTTATACAGAATATACAGAGAGTCTCAGCATGTGCCATAACGGGGTTGCAAGGGCGCGTCCACTCAAAGGAGACGAAGGGCGTGATCAGATAAGCGTGGAGAGCTGAGAGAGAGAGAGAGAGAGAGAGAGAGAGAGAGAGAGAGAGAGAGAGAGAGAGAGAGAGAGAGAGAGAGAGAGAGAGAGAGAGAGAGAGAGAGAGAGAGAGAGAGAGAGAGAGAGAGAGAGGAGAGAGAGAGAGAGAAGAGACAGAGACAGAGACAGAGACAGAGACGAGAGAGACAGAGACAGAGACAGAAGAGACAGAGCAGAGACAGAGAGAGAGAGAGAGAGAGAGAGAGAGAGACAGAGACAGAGACAGAGACAGAGACAGAGACAGAGACAGAGACAGAGACAGAGACAGAGACAGAGACAGAGACAGAGACAGAGACAGAGACAGAGACAGAGACAGAGACAGAGAGAGAAAGATAATGTAAAGAACAAAAAAAATAACATTACATTAACGAAATAATAGGCAAAGAAACAAGAAAAATCCACACACCACTATTTGTTTGTATTTTCATGAAGATTTACCACATCATCAAGACAACATTATTGGCCATCATGACCCCAAACAAAAATACAATCATTTTTTTCGTAATTGGATAGAAAAAAGGTGAGAAGGCAACGAAGACGAGACAGCTAACACATTGGACAGGTATTGCCATCCTGCTTGGGGGTTAAAATGAAGGTATGTGAGAGAGAAAGAAATGGATGAAGTACGCTGGAAGGAAAAATATAATAGGAGCTTGCAATAGAAATGAAAAAAAACACCTAGATAACGTTAAGAGATGGAGACGGAAGAAGAGGAGAAGGAGAAGGAAGAAGAGGAAAGGGAGAAGGAATAAGAGAGGAAGGAGAAGGAAGAAGAGGAGAAGGATGAAGAGGAGAAGGAGAAGGAAGACGAGGAAAAGGAGAAGGAAGAAGAGAGGAAGGAGAAGGAAGAAGAGGAGAAGGAGAAGGATGAAGAGGAGAAGGAGAAGGAAGAAGAGGAAAAGGAGAAGGAATAAGAGAGAAGGAGAAGGAAGAAGAGGAGAAGGAGAAGGAAGAAGAGGAAAAGGAGAAGGATGAAGAGAGGAAGGAGAAGGAAGAAGAGGAGAAGGAGAAGGATGAAGAGGAGAAGGAGGAGGAAGAAGAGGAAAAGGAGAAGGAATAAGAGGAGAAGGAGAAGGATGAAGAGGAGAAGGAGAAGGATGAAGAGGAGAAGGAGGAGGAAGAAGAGGAGAAGGAGAAGGATGAAGAGGAGAAGGAGAAGGAAGAAGAGGAAAAGGAGAAGGATGAAGAGGAGAAGGAGAAGGATGAAGAGGAGAAGGAGAAGGATGAAGAGGAAAAGGAGAAGGAAGAAGCGGAGAAAGAGGAGGAAGAAGAGGAGAATGAGAAGGATGAAGAGGAGAAAGAGGAGAATGAGAAGGAAGAAGAGGAGAAGGAGAAGGAACAAGAAGAGGAAGAAAAAGAGGAGGGAAGAAGAGGAGGAAGAAAAAGAGGAAGGAAGAAGAGGAGGACTTGAGCAGCCTTAGGGAGAAGGTCAATACAGTGACGAGTAGTGTGTGTGGAGGAAACCCTTTGCATTCAAGTGAGTGGAAGGAAACTCAAGTAGTCAGCACAGAGTAGAGGCAAAACACACACACACACACACACACACACACACACACACACACACACACACACACACACACACACACACACACACACACACACACACACACACAACACACATACACACAAACGAGACAGGATCACAAACACAACATGTCCATTTCAAGATGTAAAGAGAAAAAAAAACACAGGAAGAAAAGCAATACTCACAGGGATAACAAAGCAAGAACAAAAACAATCAGGCATCTGTACTACAAGCGATGCCAATACAAGTAAACAAAGGTAAGAGTTGCGACAAGAGAAAAGAAACAAAACTTTAAAGGAAGAAGGTGTTTCACGGGCAAGTCTTAGTCCTCACCCGCAATGTTAAGGTCAAACCAGGGAGCGAAAAGGGTTGTGGCAGCCTCTAATGAACACCTGAAGCAGAAATGATTGTATAATTATCCTCCGGCGCCTGGTTGATTACGTCTGTCAGGGATGTGGGAAGGATGCGCCTGCCTGGAGTGTGACTGTGTGTGTGGGGGGGATGAGGAGAGGTCGAGGATGCAGAAGGAAAGAGGAGGAAACTAGATAAGAGATGATAATAAAAGAAATGATAAAATTAAGTTTTCCTAATGGCTGGAGCAGTAAAAGAGCATGTGTGTATATATAGGCATGATGTGTAGTGTGTGTGTGTGTGTGTGTGTGTGTGTGTGTGTGTGTGTGTGTGTGTGTGTGTGTGTGTGTGTGTGTGTGTGTGTGTGTGTGTGTGTGTGTGTGTGTGTGTGTGTGTGTGTGTGTGTGTGTGTGTACGTGTTACTATATCTGTACCACATAATTTGCTTTCATTAGCAGTGCCTGAAATGAGACCATAAATGCTGTGAGATCAAGCAAGTATAACGACAACGAGTCTACCGTACTGTTTGCCATCTACGAGTTCGAAAATCTAAGAAATTCACATTGCACTTTTATGCATATATTATTATAATTAAACTTCATTTTTAACATGATAAAAATATACATCTACGTCAAAACTATGAGATGTACTATAGAAAAGATAATATACATATATACTCACAATTTATAATCATATATCATAATGTAAAATAACGCATTAAAAACGGATATACTTTAGTCTGTGTCATAATAGCAAACCTTGGCTCCGTCCCTGGCATACAAAGCTTATACAAGACCGTTCCTGAGGCGTGACTCCCTTCCCTCCCCGTCCCTACATATCGTCTGTCCTCCCAACTCGTTTATCCTTCCGCTCCATCCTCTCTAAAAGGCCCTCAAGAGGAGCCTGGCCATAGCAGTTACTGCCTATAAGACTATTGTCTGGCGCACATACCAAGGTGACGTCTGGATGTCTTTTCTAGCTTAGATATACCCTCATGAGCCTTAGGTTTGGTAGGTTATTCTGGTATTCTTGTAACTGTCGACATAAACATTCTTCTTGTCATCATATGTATAGAATATGTATGCTTAGCAATATAATTTTCAGTGTTCATTGTAAGAGATGATATATTATCAACAGGGCTACCTGCATGTATTATTGAGAGACCGTCCTTCCGCCGCCTTTCCCATCTCCCTTCCCTTATGAGATGAAGGGAGGGACAGGGGCAGAAAGATGTTGATTCACGCTTTACCGCTTCTCCGGTCCCCTTTACCACCTCTCCTGTACCTCCTGTCCCACGTCTATGCCACCCGTTCCCCTTCCCTTCGAGCCCCTCCCAAACCCTCGCCTCCCGGGAACATAACACCTGCCACGCCAAGTCGCGGTCGATGCGCCGAGAGCATAATATTTGAGCACGCGTGTTAGCGGCTGAGGTGCGTGACGGCGAGAGGGTGGCCGTCTGGAGACCGGAAACTAAGCTTGCCTATAAAACATTGACATTTAAACCGACAAAAAAGTAGACCAACTAAAAATCAATTACCCTTTGTATAATTCTTTATATATTTCTTTATTTTCATCTTCTTCCCGCGAGGCAGCATTGTCTCATCTTTGCGGCTGACTTGGCCTTGAAAAAAAAACTTGCTCGACCTAGTGAGTGCGGTCAGGTCTGGGAATAACGGGTTGAGTCAGACGCAAACGATTATCCTCTTGACTCTGGCAGCACCTGTGTACCCAGTCCTACCACATGCGTATGTCTTCCTAAAAGATTCTTGTCACCTGAGCAAATCATTAAAAAATAAACAAAACATCACTGTCTGGAGTGAAGTAACGTGCGTGGCGAGCATCGAAGAGGATGACGACCTCCCTCACGGCCGGGATGAATCTGACATGACTTTGAATTTTCATATTGCGAAGTGAGTGGTCGCTGCAGGGCTTCGTCTGGCCGCCGTCGAACAACAGCCAACCCGCCGCCGCCCTATACCTACCTGGGTTCACCACCGGCCAGACCACTCGCCAACACCACCAGGCGAACTAACTGGCCGGGTAACTGTCCCTCTCACTGACCCGCCGGTGTGACTCCGCGGGTCTTGAGGACGAGTTTCTGACAGGTGTTGGCAAGACCTTGGAGAGAGAGAGAGAGAGAGAGAGAGAGTGTGAAGCCATCCTAAACTGACCATAAGATTTTTTTCCTTGAACACGTAACTTTTGATTGAAGCAATGTACTTTTAGGCCATTGTGTCGTTCACAAAAGAAATTGTTATGGGTGTCTTCACTTCGCCTTTAATCATTCCGATCATTGATACTTCTGGCGGTGATGGAGAAGACTCCTCCTGACGGGTGATATGAAAAAAAGGCAAAATTAGGTTAGTATTACAAATTGAATACTACAAATGCTTTCACTTGGGTTTGGCAAATCGAGAAAGGTAATTCTTACATCACATCGTAAAGAGAGAGAGAGAGAGAGAGAGAGAGAGAGAGAGGAGAGAGAGAGAGAGAGAGGAGAGAGAGAGGAGAGAGGGGAGAGAGAGAGAGAGAGAGAGAGAGAGAGAGAGAGAGAGAATAAAAGAGAAAAAAAAGAGATAGAGAGAGAGAGAGAGAGAGAGAGAGAGAAGAGAGAAAAAAGAGAAAGAAGAGAGGGGAGAGAGAGGAGAAGAAGAGAGAAAAGAGAGAGAGAGGAAGAGAGAGAGAGAGAGAGGAGAGAGGAGAGAGAGAGAAGAGAGAGAGAGAAGAGAGAGAGAGAAAAGAGAGAGAGAGAAGAGAGAGAGAGAGAGAGAGAGATAGTGTGTGTGAAGAAAAGAAAAAATAAGGGGGACATGTAACCATTTACTGAGTGTGTTTAAGAGAGAGAGAGCGAAGGAAGCAGCGACCCCTGAGACACGACACGCAGGCAGGCAGGCAGGCAGGCAGGCAGGCAGGCAGGCAGGCAGGCAGGCAGGCAGGCAGGCAGGCAGGCAGGCAGGCAGGTTGGAACGAGAGGGCTTGCAGGCGGTCAGGCAGAGCTACGCAAAAGGTGGCAATATATAACCTTGATGCGTGTAACATAAATATTGCAAAATCTGCCCCTCCCGCTTCTCTTTGCAGATGGCACCGTGTCGTCACTGCTCAACACGGTCATCACAGCCTCAGAATATATCCACTTTGGTAAACAAATACTACTTAACACGGTAACTGGAAGCGGTGGAAGAGGAGGAGGTGCGGTCGCGGTGGTAAATAGAGGTGGAGCAAGTAGCCGGAGGTAAGGGGAGGCGGGGTTCCTCTATATGCAAAGTGTGAGACAGGATGACGTTAATGGCAAGGCATAAATCAAGGTATTACCCAGACAGCCAGTACCTTTGCTTGCCTTGTAGTGGTGATTGTGTTGCTGGTGGTGGTGGTGGTGGTGGTGGAGGACCAGGAAGAAATGAAACGGAGAAGGACGTAGGAGAACGAGAATGAATACAATGACGAGAAGAAGGAGGAAGAGGAGAAGGAAAGATAGGAGAAAAGCAATGAAAAGAAGGAGGAGGTAAAGAAGGAGAGAATGT
>JACEEZ010019528.1:622995-630495 GCA_016584305.1 Chionoecetes opilio | reverse complement strand
ATTAGTAATAACAATAATAATAATAATAATAATAATAATAATATTAATCAAAATAGTGAGGAAAAAAAACCCATATAATAATAATAATAATAATGAAATTAGTAACAACCAAAACACAAAAACTAAACATAACATTCTAGCACAAATCATTACGGGGACCAAAATTCTCAATGTTACGAACCAGGAAGTCATTAGACTACAAATCACATCTTCATGACGCAGGAGTGAGTAGTCATCTCTAAGAGCATCCTACGCTCCCTCGACCTTGTAAGCACACAAAAGCCTTTGTTATAGTCTCGTCAGGCGTAATATATATATACAAAAAAAAAAGAAGCAGCGTCCCTCATACTCATTTATGTATTAGTATTTTCTTTCTTACCTCCTCGATTATATCTCCCATATTTGGTTGCTGATGATTGTATGGCTTCTCACATATCTATTTGTCAATATTTTTTATGTCATGCCCACCTGTGTATTGGTCCTCATACCATGTCTATATATGCATCTATCTATGGGACCTATCTATCTAAATATGTATCTCATAATCTAACCCTCACTGTCCTCCCTTCCCTTCCCTCCTATGTACTTTCCCTCATCAGAGTGTAGGGCACTATATGAATTCATTACCTTCATGGCACCTGCCCTTCCCCGCCAGCCAGCCTACGACAGGTGAAAGTACCACTGAGATGACGCATCCTTACCTGTGGAAGAAAAAAACATAATATATAATGTATGTTTACGATATACGGAAAAAAACATATAAACAGCAAGAGTGGGTTTTGGGAAAACCCCTTTAAATAAGAAAGAGAGAGGAGGAGAGAGAGAGAGAGAGAGAGAGAGAGGAGAGAGAAGAAGAGAGAGAGAGAGAGAGGGGGAGAGAGAGAAGAGAGGGGAGAGAGAAGAGACGAGGAGAGAGAGAGAGAGAGAGAGATAACACCACATAAATGCACGGTGGAGCTTGCTGAGTCATTGTTCTACTAAGCGGAGTAAGCAAAACGCTGCAGGTTCATGACGAGAGAGGCGCAGCTACCCTGTCCATAAAAGAGTGGAGTGACGAGTTGAGGGCCACGAGGCAACACCACACCCAAACCCCGGGAGGAGTGACGAACCTGCCACGCCCTCAGGCATTTGTGGGTGAAAACAATGATAGGGGAAAAAATTCACACAAACATGTGTGAGAGGAGAGAGAGAGAGAGAGAGGAGAAAAGAAGAGAGAGAGAGAGAGAGGAGGAGAGGAGAGGAGAGCGAGAGCGAGAGCGGGGAGCGAAGCGAGGCGAGAGCGAGAGGAGAGCGAGAGCGGAGCGAGAGGAGGGGAAGAGAGAGAGTAGAGAGAGAGGGGAGAGAGAAAAGGAGGAAAAAGAGAGAGGAGAGGGGGGGAAGAGGAGAGAGAGAGAAGTGGGGGGTAAGTAAGGGAACGGGTAGAGGCAAGGCCAGGTAGTAGCCAGGTCGGGCAGGTGTAGCGAGGCTCACCACCTCCTGAAGCAGTCGTCGCCTCTCCGGGAATCAGGTTTGGCCTCTAGGAGTTGCCGAGTGGAAACACACATTGCCCAACTGCCCGCCGCTGCGTGGTATGGTGGAGGGGTAAAACACGGGAAAACCCGTTTTTTGCTTTGCTTCCCCCGGAGGGAACAGTCATCCCGGGTTTTTTTTTTCTTTTTTATATAAACCAGCAAAGTTACATCATAAGTTATCCTTTGCATATACTGGAATAGCCTCGTTTTACACTCAAATTATATGACGTCTTTTGGGATGAAGTTCAAAGAGGGAGAGTGTGGGTAATTAACCATGATAACAGTACAGCTGTTTCGACATAATCAACTAACTGTATTCCTAATTACTTCATGATATTGCATCACAAATATTGATATTGTAAGACACCTACATTTTTCTCTCCCCTAAAACAAGTTGGTGGGTAGAAAAATGTACAGAAAAAAAGAAGAAAAAACAGGTCGCGTGGCACTGAGTTGGGAGGAGGAGCAGGTGGGTGTGACCGGCCTCTGATGTGAGTACGGGACAGGTTGTTGGTCGGGACAGGAATCAGGTCTAGGCCGAAGACGTTACTGTGTTGTTGAAACAGAACTGGACCCTGTCCCCGGCCGCTGAACCCGCCGAGGGCATGTTTTGGTGATGGAGGATCTTGTTGTGGTAGGACTTGAGGGCGGGTGAGCGGGAGGTGAACCAGTCAGAGTCGAGTCGGCATTGCGAAGGAGTTGAGGAAAACCCAAGGGAAAGAAAACAAATATAGAGGATGTGGAGAAGGTGTGAAGAGGTCGTGAATGAGTTAATGAAAAGGAGGAAGCTCCGGAAAAGAAAAAAAAAGAGGAAGAGGAGGAGGAAGATGTAGAGGTGATGAGAAAAAAGTTCAGGAAGGCAAAAAGGAGAAGACGAAGAGGAGAAGGCGAAGGTGGAAAGCGGTGAAGAAGGAGTTAGCAATGAGCAAGGTATGTAGGGTGCAGTGATGTTAGGCAGGGTAAGGCAAGGGCCAAGAGAAGGCAGGTTGAGGCAATGAGTCAAGACGGGAGGTGTGGGAGAGGGCGAGGAGGACCAAGGGTGCGCCGCGGCGGTCAGGCTGGCCGAGAACTGGCTGAGCAGGATGCAGGTACGAGGCAAGGCAAGCGTCTTCAGAGGGCATACGAGATCCAGGAGAAGACAACTACCGGTGTCGTATGGACGCGGTGATACAAGTAATACTGCCATGTTGACGCCGAGGGGTGGTGGAAGCCTTGGTTGGCACGTTTCTTAACCATCCCGTTAAGCCCGACCATGAGTCCTCCACACCACCGCAAACACACCCCGAGGAATGCTAAAAAGAAGGATCTGCCACAACACAACTGTTGCGGCGTTGAACTACCAAGAGAGAAGAGACACGTGGGGAAGTATGGGGAGGGGGAGAGGGAGGGTGGGGTCAGAACAGCCCTGGGGACATTGCTGACTGACATACAGCCCAAACTGGTCTAGAGTGCGTTGAACCCATTCTGAAGGGGAAATTTTTTTCTGCATAGGTCATTAAGGTGACCGCGTGTGGCATAACCTAAGGGCAGCGATGCGCTTCTTTAGAGGCCCTGGTCAAAGGTTGAAAAGATAACATCGTCAAAATCATAAAACATTTTTTTCCGTCTCTCTGCTCAGACACTATTTTACAAGACACCTTTGTTACATTAAAAATACAAAGATACAAACGAAGAGAAATATTACTCAAGGTCAATATCCTAATTTGTCATTCAGTGGGTATCAAAACCATTTCAACAGAGCCCATTTCAGATTGCACAAAGACAATGGCAAAAAAAATAATACTATCAAGATGGAGAGTGGTTGCCGTTTTAAGGGGTTGCGAAATGCATTAAAGAAAAAATGGAAAAAGAAAAGAAAGAGAAGGGGAAAACCTAGGAAGTACGTTGAACCCCAAGAGGCAGCGGTGAGGAGGAGGCAAGGGAGGGAGGGAAAGGTATGTGGCAGCCAGGCTGGCGGTGGTGGATATTGTCACAAATGAGTGAGCAAAAGGAGCCGGAAACACAACTAGGCTTGAAAAATACGACCTGATAGAGAGAGAAAGAGAGAGAGAGAGGAGGAGAGAGATAGAGAAGAGGAGAGGAGAGAGAGAGGGGAAAAGGGGAGGAGAGGAAAAGGAGAGAGAGAAGAAGAAGGAGAGAGAGAGAAGAGAGAGGGAGAGAGAGAGAGAGAGAGGAAGAGAGGGAGAGAGGGAGAGAGAGAGAGAGAGAGGGAGAGAAAAAGAGAGAGAGAGAGAGAGACGAGGAGAGAGAGGAGAGAGAGAGAGAGAGAGGGGGGGGAGGAGGGAAAAGGGAAGAGAGAGGGGAGAGGAGAGAGAGAGAAAAGGAGAAAAAGAGGAGAGAGAGAGAGAGAGAGAGAGAGAGAGAAAAGGGGAAGAGAGAGAGAGAGAGAGAGAGAGAGAGAGAAGAGAAAGAGAGAGAGAGAGAGAGAGAGAGGAGAGAGGAAAGGGAGATAGAAAAAGGAAGAAGGAGGGAAGGGGGGAAAAGGAGGGAGAGAGAGAGAGAGAGAGAGAGAGAGAGAGAGAGAAAAGAGAGAGGAGAGAGAGAAGAGAGAGAGAGAGAGAGAGAGAGAGAGAGAGGGGAGAGAAGAGGAAGGGGAGGGAGAGGAAGAGGAGAGAAGGAGAGAGAGAGGGGAGAGAGAAGGAGAGAGAGAGAAGAGAGAAAACAAAAAAACAGAAAAGGGACATCCGAAAAAAAAGGGTAAGGGAAGAGAGTAGATAAAAAAAAAGAGAAATCTAATGTACAGTCACTGCCACACGGAAACAGCAATTGAATAAAAGGGCGTAAGGTAAAATAAAAAAAGGTTTTCTAATGGCAGTTGTGCAAAAATAGACTCATACTCATAATATCAACCAAAAAACCACGTCCAACTAAAAAGCTAACCGTGTACGAGGGAGAGATCTATAAAAAAAGAAAGAAAGTCTGAGAAATGAGGACGAGGGTGGAGCAGCAGCGGCCGAGCAGGAGAGCAGCGATAAAGGTCAACAGGAAACTTTAGTGCATGCGAAGAGAAAGAAAGAAACAGTTGAGAAAAATAAAACAAACGCAGATAGCCAAGAACAACACCTGCTTGAAACAAAACATAAAAGCGGACACTACTACACTACATGTGCAGTGATAACATATCCGGTGTTAATAATGCTATAACATGCATGGCAACATCTAGTCCTTCCCAGTAATTACACAGCTCCTATTTACGCTGTACCTATTAATTCGTGTGATTTTACTATTACTACTACCACTATTACTACTATTACCACTACTAATAATATAACTAATTTACAAACTACCATTACTAATACTATTATCTCAACTAACACTACTACTGTTACTATTACTGCTCCTACTCCACTGTTATCATTAATACTACAATTTGTATTTATAATTACATGAACAGCAGCATTAACAATCACATTAATTAATCACTGTCTGTCCTTACACGCACAAAGCACAAACAAAAAACTTTCCATTGATCGACCGTACATAAATCAAATGAAAAAAAGAGAAATAATATATATAATATAATTATATATAATAAAAGGAAGAGGAGAGAGAGAGAGAGAGAGAGAGGAAAAAAGAGAGAGACGGAAGAGAGAGGGGAGAGAGAGAGAAAAGAGAGAGAGAGAGAGGAAGGAGAGAGGAGAGGAGGAGAGAGAGAGAGAGGAGGAGAGCGAGAGGAGAGAGAGAGAGGAGAGAAGAGAGGAGGAGAGAGAGAGAAGAGAGAGAGAGAAGAGAGAGGAGAGAGAGAGAGAGAGAGAGAGAGAGAGAGAGAGAGAGGGAAAGAGAGATGGGAGAAGAGAAGAGAAGAGAGATCAAAAAAAGTTCCTTTAAATTTAAAGAAAGTTCGCACAAATTGACGGGGAATGTGACACAAAAACTAAACAAACGTGCATGCATTACGGTACATCTACATTAATTACTAACATCATGGACGTAATAGGCAACGCTGATAATGAGGATAAACGCGATATAAATGCGACATAATCACTACCTCGTTTAGCGTGGGACGGTGTGGAGGAGGAGGAGGAGAAAAGGGGGAAGTAGGAAGAGAATGAAAATAAGAATGAATAGAAGAAGAAGGAAGTAGATGTTGCAAGTATATGATGAGGAAATAAATGTTTGTGGTGAGAGAGAGAGAGAGAGAGAGAGAGAGAGAGAGAGAGAAGAGAGAGAGGAGAGAGAGAGAGAGGAGAGAGAGGAGGAGAGAGAGACGGGGAGAGAGAGAGAGAGAGAGAGAGAGAGAGAGAGAGAGAGAGAACGTCTCACCCTTCCCCCCTTTCTTTGTCTTGCATGCGAGGTCACCCATTACCCAGGAGACTCATCAGTGAGAGGTAGGACACGTGTAACAATAATACTTGTTATCATAACTAATTTCCAACCTTATGAGTCTTCTTACGACCTCATCTTTTATTTATCCTTTACTTTGCTTTTGAATTAGGTGTAAATGAATAGTATTCTTAAATGTCTTCCACGTCAACTGTTATTTGTATGTATAAATGTTTTTCGAGAAAATGTTTACCCCTTTTTATTTGGGTAGGAGTTTTTTTTTAGACATTTCATTCCCCCAAAAGCACTCAAACGAAAAGGAAGTGTTTAATGGCCAGCGAGGAGCTATACGCCCATTATTCATGACCTCAGACAAGGCGAGTGGTTCGTAATTACGTTCTTTTTTTGTCTCAACGAACAGACTGCCTAAATTACTGGTGATAATCAGGTCAAAGCAATTTCACTTGTAATTCCTCTTCAGCCATACCCCACAAACTTTACATCCGGCACAATATGTGGCGTACAACCACAACGGTCCTGTACCAGAAGCGTTACTGTCGACATTATGAGTGAAACACCAAACCGCAACTACTGAACTCACAAACTATAGTCGCAACTTATAAGGTCTTGTGCATAGAGCGACAGCCTACAAGTACTGTAGTGAGCTTCCAAATTGCTCGTTAGTAAAAGCTAAGCCGCTTAAGTGACGCGACAGCCTACACGTAACGCATCAAAGGGAAATAGTGGGCCGTCCTTTCCCTTGGTCCCCCGGCGCGAGGGGCGGGCGGCAAAGGCGCCTATAAATAAAGCTCCAACACATTAATCTTGGGTCACTGGCCACGCGAAACGACGATACCCCGTTAGATGAGCCGCGTTCTCTTGGAGCGGTGGCGAGAGGATGGCGGGAGAGGAGGAAGAGACGGCGGGTGCGATGGGGAGAGAAAGAGGTGGAGGCAATGCGAAGGTGGGTATCAAATGACTCATCGTAACCTGGCCGCCCTCACCTACTGATAAATAACTTTTTCTTTGTATTTCTACAGCAGAAATATAAAGAGAAATGAACATATTAAGTGTAATGTTCAAGAGATCTTCATACGTATTCATCTGACTATCGTAAACATACGTAGATACATGTGTGGGTGTGGGGGGGGGGGGGGGGAAGCGGAGGCATCATGTGTGCATTTCATTATATTGCAATTATCAGACCATGCCCGCAAGCAGGCAATCGCGAGCGCGAAGTGATTGATATGGTGTGCATTTGGCGCGGGTATGGTAGGAGGAAAGCCTGTGGAGATGCAATGCTGCCCCCCCGCCCCACTTTGCCTCACTCTTACAAGTCAGACCACTCACTAACTCATGCTGAGAAACTGCCGCGTCACCCCCACTACACAGGAGAGGCCACGCCCATCCCGGCGCTTGATACGCAAATTCAATTCCATTATCTTCCCCTCTACAAGCATAGACCATTCCTACATTAACCTTGAGAATCTACCGCGTGTAGAAGGGAGGTAAGGTGAGACTGCGGTTCTTCACGCGGCAGAAAGCGAGGAGGCCAAATAGGCGACAATAATCTGTGACGGGCTTAGATAACTATGGGAAAAAAAAAGGTTGATCACGTAACGAAAGTATTATAGTTGGTGTGCTGGACAGATTTCCACCAACATAAGGTGTTTCTCGCCTTGCACACAACATTCAATGGCCATTAAACCCCACACACCAGCACACA
>JACEEZ010019528.1:615495-620495 GCA_016584305.1 Chionoecetes opilio | reverse complement strand
TATCCTAAACCCCGGCCCAACCTGGAGAGAGAGGAAAGGCGGGGAGAGATGGGAAAAAAGTAAATTGAGAAAGAAAAAAAAACCCAAACAGAAAAAGCACAAAACAAAAAAAGAAAAAACAACGAAAAAAAAAAAAAAAAAAAAAAAAAAAAACAAAAAAAAAACAAGAGAAATAAAAAAAAACAAAAAAAAAAAAAAAGAAGGGGAAAAAAAAAAAAAAAAAACCAAACAAAAAAAAAAAAAAAAAAAACCAAAAAAAAAAAAAAAGAAAAAAAAAAAAAACAAAACAAAAAAAAAACCCCCCCCAAAAAAAAAAAAAAAAAGGGAAAAAAAAAAAAAAAAACCCCCTTTTTTTTTTTTTTTCTTTTGAGGAGCCCCAGGGAAAAAAAAGGGAAAAGAGAGGAGAGAGACGAGAGAGAGATTGAGAAAAAAAAAAAAGGAAGAGTTTTCACCTTCTATACAATGTACTTTATGAAACACGCAGGTCTCAGCCTCTTTTTTTTACCTTTACGCTGAGTCGCTGACCTTAATGAAACAATACATTTGCAACCTTTTTTACTCATCTCTCCCTTTCTCTTCCTCTCACAAAATTTAAGTTAATCTTTATTCTTGCTGATGGGGTTTAGGTAAGTTTAGCTTCCTTTGTCAGGGACTTCGGGTGGGATGATTAGGCCTTGTTGTAGTAGGTTTGGCGTCTCTCCAAAAAACGTATGCATCCCTTACTTGTCCCATTTGTATGCACGTGCAGCATTGAGGCCGATGCTTTACATCATTATATATTCATATGAAAGTATAGCTGCTCAAGGGAAAAAAATGAGGTCCGTTTGTCTTCTAATATGGCAGGAAACGTTGGCTGGGAATGACTGCGACGAGAAAGGGTACTCCGGTAAATGTCAGCTAATGTTTCGGAGGTCAACAGCAGCTTATCTACATTATATTATCTGTCTCTTCATCTCACTATCTGTCATCTTTCTCCTCGTCGCCTCTCCATGCCTGCGTCCTATGTTCAGGAGAGGAAATAGGCAGTGGTGTGTAGATGATGGAAAAAATAGTCTAAATATGAAGTAAAGGAGCAACTTCTTCTCAAGCAACACTGTACAATTACACGCACACACACACACAACACACACACACACACAACACACGCACACACACACACACACACACCACACAACACACACAACATCACACACACACACACACACTACACAAACCACACACAACACACCACACACACACACACACATACACACACACACACAGTCACAGACACTTACAAACACACACAAAACACACAACACACACCAACACACACACACACACACACACAACCACACACACGCACACACACACACACACACACACACACACACACACACACATACACACACACACACACACACACACTTACAAACACAACACAACACACACGCACAAACACCACACATTACACACACACACACCAAAACACACACACACACACACATACACACACACACACACACACACACACACACACACACACAAACACACACACACACACACACACACATACACACACACACACAGTCACAGACACTTACAAACACACACAAACACACACAAACACACACACACACACACACACACACACAAACACGCCCTTAAGCTATTGAAGACTTCACACGTTGTTATTAACCATGTCACTTGTGATTCTAATCTTATGATTTGCTACGCCGTTGTCCCGCAGCCTTGGAGGGTTTGTCCTGCGTGTTCTGCCCTAATTAATGTTAAGGCTTCCAGGGGGTTTTTGTGATGAACAAAAGTTAATCGTTTTTCTGAGTAGGGACACAAAGAAGAGAGGTGACAAAGCGAAAGTTATGCTTGTGAGATGTGAAAATACGTGTCGTCTGTGTGAGTGCACTGCCCGAGGACACGGACATTGGCAAGCACCGGGCGAACCTTGCTGACGAGCGACAAGCACCTCTAATTGTACAGCCGAAGGATATTCCTAAGCGACTCACTCCTCTATAGGTTGACCCGTCCTTTAACTGCCGTACTAAATTTCATACAAACAAAATTTCAGCCTCAGAACTGCGACTATAAAATACACATGAAAGAGGTTTTATGGTTGAAACGGCGTAAATAAAATTATTAACGGCACGGCCTTCGTCGTTAGTATTCCACGGAAGAGAAGGGATTTCCAAAACCATGCATAAAAATATAATCCTCTGTAAATGAAAATTATTGTTCGATCAGGACGGCCTGCAATAGCACGAATGAGGCAACAAACTGCCAACACGATGCGCATGTTTCCCGGAGGCTGCAAGTTTTACCAGGGAGAAATAAACAAACAAAAACCTCAAGAAGCTGCGGCGCATCCTTATGAGGAAGGTGACCACCAGCCAGCCTGCCTCGGGGAAGGAGGAGCCATGGCCTACTACATGTCTCTGGAGGAAGGCAGACAGTTCGCCAAAGTTAAGACGCATGTGACTGCGACCAAGGACCTGCGCCATGTAAAGCAAGAAAAGGGACGTACGAGGACGTGCATCTTTCTTCTTGCTTGACCTATCATGCCAAGAAATCGTGCCTGCATACAAAAAAATCACTAATGGCCTATAAAAGCTGTGAGATCATCAACCTCACTTACTCTATAACAAAGCATTTGACGTGTCTCCTAAATTCTCATGAAAGCAAATCCAACTCGGAAGAAACCAGGCAAGAGCATGGGTGGGGGAACACTGCCGATGTTATCTTTTTATATATTTGTTATATCTTTCTCTAGGTATTTTGGTGAAAAGAAATGTGCCTCTTTATATCTTTCTCTCGGTCTCACTCCATCTTCTTCTCATCTTCATTTACGGCTTTGGGCCATGACGTGGGCTGCGAGGAGTCTCACGGGGCAACGACCACTACCTCTTCCCGGTAAAAATAAGCCGTTTTCACTTTATCCCACCTTAGTCAAGGCGCACCTCTTATATGTTGTTAAGTCTCTCTCTCTCTCTCTCTCTCTCTCTCTCTCTCTCTCTCTCTCTCTCTCTCTCTCTCTCTCTCTCTCTCTCTCTCTGCTACATCTCTCTCTCTCTCTCTCTCTCTCTCTCTCTCTCTCTCTCCTCTCTCTCTCTCTCTTCTCTCTCTCTCGCTCAGCTCTCTCTCTCTCCTCTCTCTCTCTCTCTCTCTCTTCTCTCTCTCTCTCTCTCCCTCTCCTCTCTCTCTCTCTCTCTCTCTCTCTCTCTCTCTCTCTCTCTCTCTCTCTCTCTCTCTCTCTCTCTCTCTCTCTCTCTCTCTCTCTCTCTCTCTCTTTCATTTATTTTTTGGTCTCTACCCTGAAGTCAGAAGTGTGGAAGGTTATCTTCTTTGTCGATTTTTTTTTCCTTTCTCGGTTATCTTATGATGATATGTAATTAGCGTGGTTACTTATAAGATCGTGCCTGATGCTAGGTCCTCGGCTCTCCACCAAGACACTCGCTGCTGCTTCTCTCCGCACCCTCGACGGTTCACCTGCAGTGGTCCGGGAGATGCTGTTGCTAGTCTGAATCACCGGTTCACCTGCAGCCTCCAGTAATAGTTCATGATGCATCTTGTTTTACTATCCTTAATTATTCATGGATGCGTTTTGTTTATTTAGTTATCGGGCGCTGTTGGTTTTAACTTTCTTTCTCCTCTAACTCGTCTTGGATGTCTGCCTTCTCTACCTTCTCTATTTTCTCTTCTCTGTATCTCTCAAGCTAATGGACTTTCTAACATACGGATCCTTCCAAACACAGCTCTTTGACAACCTCCTGTATAGGTCGTGTGAGGCGTGACGAGTATAAAATTAGTTCCAAGACCATTTATACATCATAAATCAAGTTGATCCAAATTTTATAGCGACAGATGTCCAAGATAAAAAGACAAAATTTACAACAGTGTGTTCCATTATACAATAGACCTACACATCCATGCGATACGTAGCACAGGCCAAAGTAAAGATAAGATATAGATACTTTGATCCTATCTAGACACTTTGCAAGTACCAACTACAAGGTTATTGACTATACAAAGCGCCACCACGCCAGGACGAACTTGGTGGACTCGAACCGCTGACCGAATGCGCAGGGACGCTACACACGCAAGACAACAGCTCTACCAATCGAGCCATCCTGACGGGTGCCAAAGTAAAGAACAAACTTTTGTGTTCCAGAAAAAAAATCGCACTTGTTAGAACGGTGGCGCCCGTGGAACTTCTTACAGAAGCCGAGACTTTCTCCACTTCCATATTTGATTCCTACCAACACCTGGTGGCGTGTAAGGGCCGATCAGTGGCCTTGCTTTACCTAATTGTCTGCTGGAGAGACCCAACCTCGAGGTAAGGGAATGAACGAGAACATTATCTCAAAACCCATTACGCGTGTCGGGAGTCTGTCTTCCTTTACGTCATCCAGTGATTTTTCTTAGACTTACACTTTCTAGCATCATCGTTTTATTTTTTGGAGCGTCAAAAGTTTCATCAAGCCGCCAAATTTGTCTCAAGACGACTCTCTCTCAGAGGCACCACTTAGGTATACCATTAAAGTTTCCATAATCTTCATATCATTCCATTTGTTCCTACTCCTTTTATTATTAATATTATCTGTGTCACGGGTATTTCACTTTGTTCATATTACATTTTCGGATCTTCATGCCTGAGAAAAACTTGCATGTACTAGGGAAAACAATGGTCAATATAAGCCTGCATGGGTGGCAGGAACAACCACAATGAGTCGTAGATTATGATGAGAGGCAGAAAACACATAATGTCATCCTCATTGTTCCTTCATTAATGCTCTTGCCAGTTTTTTTGTCCTTTAGCCAATACCTTTTTCTTCTGGATTACAATTTTTTTTTTATAGCACTTCTTACCAATATTTATGTATTCTCCAATGAATTGTTTCCCTCGAAAATTTACCCTTCCGCACCCTTGCCCCGCCATGCACCGCCGCTGACCGCTAGCTCTAACTGTGCTTCCGCGGCAAGCCTCACCACTCCAACACAGCGGCTGT
>JACEEZ010019528.1:570495-607995 GCA_016584305.1 Chionoecetes opilio | reverse complement strand
AGATGATCATATCTCTCCCTCTTCCTTCCCAACAAGAATTACCCATAACAGTAAATCTCCAGCATACAAGTAACTGTTGCTACGCTCAGTGAGGAGAAACTACAGGAGAGGGAATCGTTCCAAGGAGGTATCATCTCTGGGACGTGTGCAGGTGTCATCTTGGGCGACCGGTATGCCACTCAGAGCTCGTCCAAAAGTTCAATGTCAGCAGGACCGAGAATGCACAGCTGGACTTTTGGGCAGCACCCTATTCCAGGCTTAGCCGTTAACAGCCAAATGAAAGAGAACTGGGCTGTTCTGACTTCCTCCTTAGTCTACAGTCACTGTTTTCTAATCTTGATTTTTTTCACACTATTTCTAGGTCTGTGCGTCATCCAGAATCATCACCTCACTGTCGTCTCACCTCAGGGACTACGAGACCTTGACCTTCACGCCGGACAGGTATGCGAGGGAGGCGGCTCCTCTTAGTGACAGGCTTCCCAACGCCCACATTTTCATCATGTATGCACACAATCTTACAAATCATGACCTTAACTTTGACCACCTGGTAGTCTTCGTTTGGTTTCAATCCTATTCTTCAGGCTTCTGTACTTAGCAACAATTAAAAAGCCTGGATACATTAAACTATATAGCAATCTTTATATGCTGCCATACACATTTTTGAGAAGTATACCTCTATGTGTCGAAATTTGTTGCTTAATTTTTCGATGCAGGTTATTGTCCCCGCTTCCCGCACACACTAACACTGACTGGCCAGTCTTCTGTGGCCTTGAGATTATGTACAAGGCGACGCACCTTGCCTACAGACAACTTTTTTACAGCTCGTAGTGGCTCTAGAAGGGAATGCATCGTGTTCTTGAAGAATATGTTTCCTGAAGCATCGACTAGTTTTTTTTCCCCCTAAGTATCTCCCTCACCTTGCAAGATGCCTTCCACCGACTATCGTTTCCTTCATAACAATCCTTTCCGCTGGTCATCCTCAACAATTACCAGATTCATCTACATATGTCTGCAGTTACACTTCTTCACTCACCTCTCCCTCACTCAGCAATATCGTCCTTGGGTCACATTCACTATCACCATGTTACCAATCAACCGACCTCCATCCAAATGTCTTACCTGAAACAAAGGTAATTATCAACCATCATCATCCAACCTTCGTCGTCCCCAAGCATCCAAGCCAACCATTACCATCCATCACTGCCCTTCACTGCCCCTTCACCACTGTCATCACCATCCACCACCATGCCCATCACCGCACTACCTCAGCCCCATCAGCGCCCATCAATCAAGTGAGATGACGCAGCGCCTAGTCCCTGCAATGCTCCACCTGACATCTCCCTCTCCCTCCCTCCTACACTGGCGTTCAAACTCGCAGCCTCACTACACCTACAACACACACACACACATACACACACACACACACACACACACACACACACACACACACACACACACACACACACACACCACACACACATCACTATCTCTCTCATTTGTTTGGGCTTCAAGATAAATTATCTAGCAATTCAGATGCCAAGCGAACAATGAACGTAACTACATCAAAATGTCTCAAGAAATATTTACTTGTGCTCTTTCCCTCACCATTATGTGCCAGTCATAATATTTTACGTTTCTTGCATCATCGTAATTCAAGTGATATATATCCTTCTTACAAATCGTTCTCCATTTTGTATACGCACACGCATGCACGCACATAACCCCACACACAAAAACATATATTACCTTGCATTACCAAATTTTGCCTCATACGTTTTTAATGCTTTGTTATGAAACTTTCTAAGATAAAAAGTATGCTTTTGTTTACATTGAAAAGGGGGAGGGATGGAAAGAGGGACACTTTACTGTGAATATATAGTCATTGGGCATCCATTCTATGACGAGGTTCCTTACTCATCCACGAACCTCAATGGAAAGAGCCAACAACATACGAACCCCTGGCGCTATGGCAGGGGCCGGGAAGGGACAAGGAATGCGCCGCAAGGCTGTCAACGAAGACAACCGCATCCTCCTCACGCCACCCCCATCCACTTTATTCAAAAGAACACAGACGGAGGTGGCAGGCCGTGGGCGTGCAAGGCTTGCCAAGAATAACAATGAAGGGAGAAACTGGAAACCACCTATACCCTCCATATGACACCGTAGCACCAATGTCTTCTAGCCAATGTGCTCTGTTCCCAGATGAGTGTTTGCCCTTACGGCTGTGGGTCATCGAGCCAGGAGACCATCACGTAGATACATAAAAGATGACATCACCAAAGCTTTGTATCATCGTTGAATTCAATGTCACTTTGATAAATCAAATCCGAGGTCTCAAGGATTTCATACAAAGCTCATACAGATATAATATATTTAATTCAGTGGCTGTAGCGTTTTTATTCTACAAAAACATCAGATATATTCAAAACAGTCTGTTATTTAGTATTATTCCTTCATATATCATTGATATTTGAATCAAATATTGCTTAACGCTTCAAAATGCTGTGGGTTCGCTTAGCTACCGTGCTGCAGCATGTGATAAATACTTACTTGTCGTCCTACAATCATTCAGCACCATGCAAGATGATAGCTTTAAATCTTCTAAATTGAGCATTTACTTCATTATACGATTCAGATTATGACCTTGAGTCAGCCAGGAGCTCTGAACATAACAGCGAGTGTGTGCAGCCTCCATACTCGACTGTTTGCACTTGGTAAGTCGTATTTACGCAAGATTTGCATTGTTTACAGAAGCGTCAGCCGCCGCCACGTTGGTGCTGCGCCCAGCGCGAGGATCCATCAGGCAAGAACACAGGTTCCTATCCATTTGCGTGGTGAGGAAGAGAGCATAGTAGTCGGTCACACGCCCATCGCAAAAACTGGTTCTGGGGTGATCCATGGCTGCTGCCGGGTAAGAACGAGACATATTGTTTATGCGATTTAAATACTTGATAACTATGTAAGGAGCGTGGAACAAACATTGAAAGGACGCGGCGACACAACACCCACGAGATGTCACTTGTTACAAATATATTGAACGTTCTCACTCAACCCAAGACCTTGGGCGATGATTCGGGGAGGAAACCTACACACTTGAGAGATGGACCTTTCTGACCCTTCTTTTTTCTCGATAGCGACACGGGCAATGTTTAGATCACTCAAACATGAGGTGGCTGGAGGGATGAAGCTGAAACTGTAGTACTTCGGACTTACGACAAGAAAACAAACCTACATGCCCATGCTAAAATATTGCTGCCCTGCCAGACGTTGTGAACACATACAGTATGTACTACCCAGTTACCGACCAGCCCCGCAAGGAAGGATGAACAGCTGCATGGATGGGCTAAGCGCCGACTGTCCTGGGCCGGAATTGAACTAGGGCCCGTAGATTCACGGAGGAGCAATATAAGTGAATATAAGTGAACGTATAAAATGCACCAGAAAATCAGACACTATAATGAATACCACGCTAGACCTTTAACAAGACTAACATCAACCACTTCACCTTCTATAAAGCTAAGCATTAAGGAAAGCAAACGAGGAAGCTTAAAACTAAACATCATTCCCGAGCTGCTGACGACAGATCAGACGCAAATACACTTTGATGTCACTAAAGTTAGGAGTGGACAACAGACTCCTTATCGATGACAGGCGGTGCGGGGAGGTGAGCCAAATGAAGAACGTCAAGCAATACATATAACTAGAACAAGATCCAAAGTCAGGATAAAAATCAGTATCAGAAAAAAAGGTATATATAAATGAGGGAAAAAAACTATCACACGAACAAAAATAATATCAATTTGATAAAGAAAAATAATAAAGAAGTGAGAACATCAGAGGATATTTTAAATATACAATATGGGATGTTGAAATGAGATAACCAGAGTAAAGGAAGACGAAGGATGGAAAAGAAAATTGTGAAAGAAAACAATCACGAAGAAAATGGTGAGAAAGAAAAAGAAAAAGTTACGAATGAATAAAATATATAGAGAAGAGCTGTGGTCGAATAGAAGAGGACAAAAAAGACACCACAGAAGGAGTGACGCGATTAATGCAGCAATGGCCAACGTGTGCATACAAAAATCTACGCAGCATGTCCTTCTCCTTTGTGTGTGCGTCGCGAAGCTGTGACCCCAAGAAGTGGCTATCGAAACACCTACATGGCACGGCGAGGACACTTGCCTCTTGATTTACACGCCCCTACAACCATAATCATGCCCGGGGCTCGAGTGGTTGAGTGGCGGGTGTGTCGTTTCGTACATCACCCACGAATATGAATGTTTCTGGAATGAAGTTGTAGCAAAAAAATCAGTAAATACATAGCGTACGCGTGACGAAGATTAAAGTGATTTATGTCAGTGAAAAACAGAGGAATGGTCAGAGATCTCCATTTTACGAAAGTTGTGATGTGTATGTATGAGTTAGTAAATGTAAGCATGTAGTCACTGTGATGAATATACGTATATAGTGTGCAGGAACAGTATGCATTCAAATGAAGTACTGCAACATGTTACGAAAGTTGTGATGTGTATGTATGAGGTTAGTAAATGTAAGCATGTAGTCACTGTGATGAATATACGTATATAGTGTGCAGGAACAGTATGCATTCAAATGAAGTACTGCAACATGTTACGAAAGTTGATGTGTTGTAAGTTATGAAATGTAAGCATTCAGTCCTGTGAGAATATAGTATATAGTGTACAGGAACGTATGCATTCAATGAATGCAACATGTAGAATTGTGACTGTTTTATGAAGGTAAGTAATGTAAGCATGTACACGTGAGAATACGTATATAGTGTGCAGGAACAGTATGCTTAAGAATACTGCAACATGTACGAAGTTGTATCGTATGTATGGGTTATAAATTAACATGTAGTTCATGTGATGAAATACGTAATATGTGCAGTACAGTATATGTCAATTGAATATGCAACATGGTTACGAAGTTGTGATGTGTATAGAGTGTTAGCTAAATAGCTAAGCATGTAGTCACTGTGAGACAAAGACGTAGGAAGTGTGCAGGAACAGAGCATCTCAAAGAAGTACTGCAAAGTACAAGTTGTGTGTTGTATGTATAGTTGTACTGTAGCATGTATCGCACTGTGATGATAACGTAATAGTGTGCAGGAACAGTATGCATTCAAATGAAGTACTGCAACATGTTTACATATTTGTTAATCACTGACATGTAACTATTTCCGTCTTCGAGAGTATGATATATTCACTAGTAACTTGGCACTCTCAATGCAAATTTTCTTTTCTGAAGGAAGTATGTAGCAACACTAATTTCAGTAGAGAAATTTTAATGACGCCTAGACTTATCATTGTTTTTCATCCATACATAATTTTATGAAATACTAAAATTCATTATGTTATGTAAGTTTGAATATCCACTGGTTAGCGAAGACTTGGTATGTGAAGAGTGTTGCCCAAATACGCCAACAGCGGCACCAAACACAGAGAGCGGAGGGCCGTGATGGCAGGACGACCCGCCCCTCCCGAGCAAGAACTGATGAAGGACTGGCTTTTAATCGTTCCTGTATCTCTTCATCTGCAACTCTCCAACATGATTTTCTAATACACCAGACAAATTCTGAAACAATATATGATTTTCTATTCGATACGCATTAATCGGCTACATTAGCATTAATGTGTTCCTTGACGAGGCAACATACTAATTACATGATTGTTTTTATCCAACGCTAAAAGCTCAACAATACCAAGGCTTTTGTTGGGAGGACGAAGGTGGTGGTGTTGAGGCTGCTGAGAAATGTTACCGTAGTACAAAGACAGACCTGATCTCTTGATAGCTGATGTAGTGGGAACAAAAATAAATGTTTCAGTGATAGCATGTATGTATCACAATATGGTGGCTAGTTAGGAAGAAATACATTCAACACCTTGCTTGGTCCTATGCCAAGCTAATACAGTATACATGATGTCCTCTTGGATAGGATCATGACTTGATTCAGATGTTGTGGCTAGTTACAAATATATCCATTCAACACTGCTATTTAATGTGCAGAGTGTAATGACGGTGGAGACTATTCCAGGTACCGAGATGTTCCAGACTGTTGAAGATACTATGCAGAATAAAAGAAAAAGGATGGCAAGAGTGCAAATATCAACAATGGAGAACAGATGCAGGACAAAAATAATGATAAACCAGTTTCCAATGGACATCATTAGCTTTATCGATCAGTGTCGTGTGTGTTTGTGGGGAGAAGAAATAGAGAAAAAACTCAGAAGGAGGCGGGGAAGCGAGGGAGAGAGGAAGGGAGGGGTGACTAGTGAAGGGAGTGGTGAAGGGAACATGGGGAGGAAGGTGTTGGACCCGTCTCTAATGGTACTGATAAGGTAAATAGGTTAATAGCATCGGAGTCCTTAATGATGACAGGGGAAGAATGGTCAGCTGGAGTAACAAGAGGCAACAACACGAACTGCGAATCGTAAAAACTCAGAAAGTAATGCATGGTGGGAAAAAAAACATATACGAAAAGAGTAGGACATTAGAAAAATATGTCGAGGAGAAAAGTATGTATGCAAAGGTAGTAGATAGAAGGTCGGCGCTACAAATGACGGGCACAAGCTAAGCGTTAAGAAGGATGGAGAGAGGTAGGGTGCGGCAGAAGGGATAGCAGGAGTAGTATGAGTAGAGAAGGAAGGTAAGGGAAGAGTGGAGAGGGAAGGACGAGGGAGGGCAAGCATCGGATCACGCCTGCATGATAATTATGGTAGGGGAAGACCAGCCTCATGCCCCGCAACGCCAGCCTCAGCGTGAGGCTCGGGAAGAATCCTGCCGTGCATGCCAGCCTCGCTCCACGGCCTGCCTCCTCCCCACCTATTCTCCTCCTCCACCCTCCAGAACTCTACCTCCTTTCCTCCTTCACATTCTTTTTCCTCCACAGCCTCGGCCACGATCTCCATGTATTCTTATCTTTCTTGCAATAGTCTATCGATGATGAGATTAACTAATTTCTCTCACAGGCAATTTCTTGTAATGTAGGCACAATATCGTTCTCTCTCTCTCTCTCTCTCTCTCTCTCTCCTCTCTCTCTCTCTTCCTCTCTCTCTCTCTCTCTCTCTCTCTTCTCTCTCTCTCTCCTCTCTCTCTCTCTTCCTCTCTCTCCTCTCTCTCTCTCTCTCTCTCTCTTCTCTCTCTCTCTCTCTCTCCTCTCCTCTCTCTCTCTCTCTCTCTCTCCTCCCCCCCCACACACACATCATATCACAACTTTCCTTTCCATCGCTGCTTTATTTTCTCCGCACACCATTCACCTTTATTTTCCTTCCCTCTTCTTTCCATCAATCTTACAGCCACCATTTTCTCCCTCCTTACTTAATTCCCCTCCACCTCAACACATCCAACCTCTTTCCCTTCTTCTTTCCTTCATTCCTCCTTCCACTTCGTCTCACCCTAACGCCAATGAGCACGGCGACGCAGAATACTCCACACTCGCTTCCTTATCAACGAGAAAATGTTTGACAACCTTCCTCTAATGCAAATGAGAGCTTAAACCCCGTGGAGCGACGCGTCTCTCAGCCCGTGTGGGGGTGCTCGTCGCCGCCTCGCAAGCTTCGCCAAGATCTCCACACGGAGCATATGCAAAGACGAAGTGTCATCGTAAAAAAAATCAGATAAATGACTAGAAGCAAAGGGAAAACTTTGCGCAAGAAGGATGCGTCGGAATTATAAATGACATGTAAAGAATATGTAACTCATATAAATTGTATATATCAAATCTTAGAAAACGTTTAATTGAAACGTTATACTTTATTGAATAATGGTATGAAACTATAAATACATAAATATATATGCATATATAACTGGACAACACATAATGAGTTCATCATAAAACAATGGGGAAAAAGCTGGAAATATCAAATGAGATTGCCTCCATACATTATATATATACTATTACAACTCCTGCAATAATAAAGATGATGATATTGATGATGATGATAATAATAACTATAATTATAATGATGGCAATAATAATACTGATACAAGTGATAATAATAAAAATAATAATAACAATAATAATAATGCTAATAATGATAAAAACAATAATACAAATAATAGTAGTAACAATTATGATACAAATAGTAACAGTGACAAAAGTTATAACTATGGTACTACAAATAATCAGTGTAGTTATTATCACTAATATTATTATTAATATTATAATGGTCAAAAATAAGAATAAAACATAAAATATATAATAATACAATACAAGCTATCTGATCCTCCTATCATTTGCCATGAAACACACACCCACGCACGTCTGGCCTCGAGATCAGCCCGGCCGATAGAATACACTTGCTGCATGCGTGGTCATCCTCTTTATTGGACGCCAGTGTGTGTGTGTGTGTGTGTGTGTGTGTGTGTGTGTGTGTGTGTGTGTGTGTGTGTGTGTGTGTGTGTGTGTGTGTGTGTGTGTTTGGCTCCTCACCAACACTTCGAAGCAACAAGCGTCCAGTAACTCACAGAGGCACACAAGATGTAAGTCTGCACTAAGACCCAACGTAAAGCCGCCCTGGACCTGAGGTGCGTCCAGTGGTCCTGCCGTGTGTGGGCGATATGCTGGCTTTGTTAGTTGCTATATGGCTTACAGGAACCTCTCTCTCTCTCTCTCTCTCTCTCTCTCTCTCTCTCTCTCCTCTCTCTCTCTCTCTCTCTCTCTCTCTCTCTCTCTCTCTCTCTCTCTCTCTCTCTCTCTCTCTCTCTCTCTCTCTCTCTCGCTCTCGCTCTCTCGTGTGTGTGTGTGACTGAATTTATCGACAGGTGTGAGCGGCAGGTGGTGGCAGGGATGAGGGGAGCCACCTGGTTGCTGCCCATCACGGCCAGGCGGCGGCAACCCTTGGGTGTCTATATGAGTGGATTTTAAGAGACAGACAAACATGGACGAGCGTGCGCGGCTGGACGAACGGAGACACACACACACACGCACGCACACACGCACGCACGCACACACACAAACACACACACACACACACACACACACACACACACACACACACACACACACACACAAATACACACATATACTGTGCATGACTATCATAGGATTAGTACTACTATACCAATACTAACATTAGTACTATAACTGCTGTATTATATTACTCTAGTATTATACTACTGTTATTATTACTGCTATTATTATTACTATTACTATTAACGATAATAAAAATGTTATTATGAGAGAGAGAGAGAGAGAGAGAGAGAGAGAGAGAGAGAGAGAGAGAGAGAGAGAGAGAGAGAGAGAGAGAGAGAGAGAGAGAGAGAGAGAGAGAAGAGAGAGAGAGAGAGAGAGAGAGAGAGAGAGAGAGGAGAGAGAGAAGAGAGAGGAGAGAGAGAGAGAGAGAGAGAGAGAGAGAGAGAGAGAGAGAGAGAGAGAGAGAGAGAGAGAGAGAGAGAGAGCAAAAAAGAGAGAAAAGGTTACGTTCATGAGGAGGAAAAGTGTGCCGGAGCAAACATAAAGTTGGAGATGTGATGGTTGGAACGTATTTATTAAATAATCTGCCGAGGTTGTTAACCACAGCTAAGGGAGGAGGGGAGACGCAGGGAGTGCTACAAGGAGGAGGGAGGGAAGAAGAGAGTAGAAAAAGCAGTGGCGGTGGGAAGGGGAGGAGAAGCCTGGGTAAGTGGAAGCAAAGACGTGAGGAAGATAAGAATAATGTAAAGACGAAAGGTAAATGTTAAAAAAAATAAGAGAAATATCAACACAAACTAAGAAAAAAAGTGGAGAATAATGTTCGTCTCTGTTGTATTGCAAGTGAAAACGTTATTATTGTTATTATATTATACAACATTGGAGGAAGACCGACTCTGTATTTCAAACGGGAAAGTCAAACAAGGTACTACCATTGAGAATACGTTGAGAGGCAATACATCAACTACCGAAAACAAAGAATGTGAAACGAAAAGCAGGAAAGCAAAGAAATAAAAAAATGCAATATGATGCCTGTGGGAGAGGAAACAAAAAAAAAAAGAGAAAGGAAGGAAAGAATGTATTTCTGTTATAAACGACGCGTACCTTGTTAGTGTTACTTAAAAACTACGGTACGTTAGGTACAGACACCGCACACCTGAGGCGATATGGAAGGATGACCGAGAAAAGTTAACACCAGGTGGTTCATATTATTATGTTAGTTACAACCTCGTCAGTTTTGTTTTTAGGTTACTGACTCCTTAGTTTCTCTTTTCCATTCAAGTGTTTTGTCTGCCCTACATGCTTGCCGCAAATGGCATAAATAAGGAAATAAGATATGACTAATAAACGACCTGACGTTCAGAAACCTCAACCCGGGTGGTCTGGGCGTGTGACTAGTCCCTTGCAGAGGTCCCAAGTTCTTCGTGTGTGTGTGTGTGTGTGTGTGTGTGTGTGTGTGTGTGTGTGTGTGTGTGTGTGTGTGTGTGTGTGTGTATGTGTTGTGTGTGTGTGTGTGTGTGTGTGTGTGTTATGTGTGTGTGTGTGTGTGTGGTGTGTGTGTGTGTGTGTGTGTGTGTGTGTGTGTGTGTGTGTGTGTGTGTGTGTGTGTGTGTGTGTGTGTGTGCAACTATAATTTATGCAGAGTAAAATTCTTCGTTAAAAAATATTGCAATGTAAAATATAGTATTCTGTTCGAAAGAAAGTTATAAGTTGGAGACGAAATATTAATACATTAATTATAAAAGGAAAAACTTGTCTAAATCGATGTCAGGAAAACGAAACAAAAACTCATCGTTGTGTCGGGTGAAAACATTTAAACGCAATTAATTAATATATAAAATTGGTGATCACAGGATGCGTGGGAAAGCATTCAGTTCCCTAAAAGAAACAAGTTAGTTAGGTATCAGAGGAATTAAAAGTTGCTGAAAGAAGATAGGAGTCAACAACAAAAATATTTAACAGGAAAGTCAGAAACAGATTTTGGATTTTATTTATTAAAGATGTTCATGAAGCCATGAAATTTACCATGACAAGCCTTGCTTTATGAACTTGTGGTGGAATTAGGAAAGATGATGTGAAGAAAGTAAATGTATACAACTAGCATTTGATAAGAGACATATTTTTTGCAGAGTGAAACTGAAAAGAAAAGAAATCGCGAGGGTAAATTTTTAATAATCAACAAGCATAAGCAGGAAACAAGAGAAAGAAATTCAAAAGTTATGTAGGAACACTAGAAAATTGAAATCATGGAATAAACGTTCAAAATAATTACTTTAACCAAACAAGACGCAATCTCTCTGAGATAAGAAGCTGCCTTAGATATCGAATGCAACAATAAACTAGGGGGGGGGGGGGCACTCAGTAGAGCGCATACCTCCGCCCGAATATTTCATTCACCATGTTAAAGGATAGGGAAAATCGGATTTTCAATTGGCTGCCATGGCAACAGTTGTGATTTGATTTCATCCAAAATTAAATAAATTCTTCCTTATACCAAATAGACTTGGTATATCAAGTTTGGTCTAAATCTATTGGTAACTTTTTGAGAAATCCTGTACAATAACAAACAAACAGACAGATCGGGGTGAAAACATAACCTCCCTCCAACTTCGTTGGCGAAGGTAATAAACAGTCGAAAAATGAAAATGATTTTACAAATAATTGTACTCCATAATATACTGTATAACGAGTATATGTCAGGACAGTAACGCATGAAATGTAATAACAAAGACACTTCCCTAAATACAAGATGGGAGAAAAGGCCTCAATAAAAATGGATATATTGGTGGGCATTGTGTTGACCGTATAACCACCACACTGACATGCTCTTAACAAAGCATAGTAGTCATACAAGAGGATAGTGTGTGTGTGTGTGTGTGTGTGTGTGTGTGTGTGTGTGTGTGTGTGTGTGTGTGTGTGTGTGTGTGTGTGTGTGTGTGTGTGTGTGTGTGTGTGTGTGTGTGTGTGTGTGTGTGTGTGTGTGTGTGTGTGTGTGTGTGTGTGTGTGTGTGTGTGTGTGTTAAAAACCTGTCTCTTAACTTCTCTTTTAAATGGGTATGTTTTTGTCTCACCTTTAAGCAGTATGTATTCGTTTCACTGAAGGATAAAACCAACAATAATAAGTAAAGATATATATACCATAAGTAACTTTCTTTTGGCAATATTGTGCAAGATTACCCTGATTCCTCTATATGATGAACGTCAGTAAATTATCATACTTGAATTAATAGGTCAAACAACTTTTTGTTATCATACCTTCAGAGTTCATACTTAATTCACATCAGTTACGTTATATGCATCAATGAGTGAAATAGTGCGAATCAAATTTATCGTTCAGCATCAGCGACAGTAGTAAGTGACTTTGGAGTTCCATGAAGGTTTCGTCCTAGCCAAGCTGCACCAACGAGTGGTTGAGACACTTCTGTTACCTAATATTTTACACAAAGGTGTCAGTATGCCCGCATCGATCTGCTGGGCGGCCAGAGTCGTGAGTGTTGCAGCAGACAGCCAGCAAGGCCGCCACACCACTGCGAACCCAGCCATGTGCGTCCAAAGCCAGACTGGTGTTTGAAAAGTGTGTAATGAGCGTCGAATTCTCTCGAGGCTAACGAGGCAACGCTCCAGAACGCGACATGGGATGACCAACCTGTTCTGACCCCCTAACGAGGAGGCGTGGGGCAGCGCGCACCACGCACTCATTACCATATAGCGTGTTAACGATGCTCGCACCATCCCGCCATGCATCGCAGCCAGTCCATAGCGGAGTGAACGCCGGGGATCCAGGCTGGGACGAGGATGAGCATGTTGATAAGGAAGAATTCATCTGAACGCATAAAGAAAAATTCCTCGTATTGTGCTCTAGAAAATGAAGTGATCTAATTTTCCAAAACAGAGATGTGTGAATGCCATGGTAACATATGATTGTGTCTTTAATCGGGATGTAGTAACTAATTGGCCCTCATCAGTAGTACCACTTGTAACAACAAAGTGTTGTTTCTTGGTCACGTCAACAATGCTCGTGAAAATTAGTGTTTACTACGTATGAATCTTTATATAGGTGCGTACATGCTTATGAATATACACTTCACATGTATGAAAACATGTCCGGTAGACATGACCACTATATACTATTCCAAAGTATACGGCACGACGCCAACAGTCTAATAAAACACCACACATTGAACAACTGACCTTCTATCAATGAGATTCTTCCTGCAAAAAGTCATGAATATTCTTTTGGAAGGAAGTGATTCACTTTCAGCTTTTAGACCTGGTAAAAATTCGATTCTGCCACCGTGTTAACTACTCTATAAACATAAACATTTGCAACATGTATATACAAGCAAACTGATCAGTCTTAACTATACGTGAGTTGAGTGGTCGTTACAATAATCCTGCCAAATAGAGAACAAACTCAATCAATAATGAAGAAAAGGCAAAGGTAATGTGTTGACGCCTTGTTACTCAATACTGTTCACGGAGTAACACAGATAAAATAAAAACCAGAGGGCGCAAACACATGTAAAAAATAAACAACCAACTTGCACCTTAGAGGCAAACACGTACAGAAAGAAAAACAATGAAGACTGGAAAGACGACAGACAAATGACAGACACCTAAAACCTGCCTTGGGCATCCACCTGCTTTTACGGAACTCATTTTTTTTCAGACAAATCATCCCCTGCAGCATATTTCATTTCAGTCCAAACACACACAAACACACGCACACACGCACACACACACAACCCCCCCCCCCCCCACACACACATCACAGACCTTTAACATATAGATCTTCATTTCGATAAGAATTCAATGGCTCTATTAACTCTGAGAAACGCATATTCACTACTTCACGCCGGCATGTATTTGTTCTACGTCTGTGTTACACATGCATTGCACCGCTGATCCTCAGAGAAAGCATTTGGGACTATGAGACTTACATTTTATTTCACCTTTGTCTGATGATAATGTATGAAATGTTTATGCTTACGTTTTAAGTGTACTCAAAGCAGTATTCGCGACATACTAACGAAGAAGAATAAACAAATCACTCATTCCTATACAGAAGCGTAATATTCTCAACATATATTACCAAGCATTGTAATGATGCAGCATCTCATGACTCACGGCTATGCAACTTAATCATTGATGAGGAAAATGTCACCAGCGTGTTGCATGTCTTGCTGAGGTCATAGGGTTTCCGTCACCGCCTGCCTCAGCTTTGCCTTAAGGGGTGCTCAGCTAAATGTGACCGGCATTGATATAAGAAACGTGAGAAACACCGCTGGCAGCTACGCGGATACATATTTGGTCAGGTTGGAGGAAGGCAGCTTCTCTAGATGCATTAAAGCCAGACCGCCAGACCGTCATGAACAATTACGTCCAATATAAGCATCTGAGTATATTTCCTTAAAGGTTTAGCTGATATCAACGGTACAGTTAGGTTCCGTGCCGGCAACCTGAGCGACGGTGGCAGCGGCGGCGGGGTGTTGATCGCAGGGAGGTAGCGGGTGAAGGGAGTCGCTGATGGGACGCAGATAAGAGGGATGAGAGAAGCGAAACGTGAAAGGCAGGTCAGTTATGAATTATAAAGGCGGTGAGACGGAAGGACCACACCTGTTGTAAAGTTTTCGAACATAAAAGGAAATATGTATAAGTGAAATACACACAGGCAAGCCCAAACTTCTACCTATTATAACAGGTAGCAAACATACTCGTAATGACCACACAGCAGGAAAAAAATAAACATAATCGTTACAGCTATGAGGGTCATGTTTTGGAAGAGGTGATTAGAGGGAGAATGCAAGACTGCGAGGCAGTCCGCAGGCAGGCAGAAAAAACCTTAATGGGTTGTGTGGAACGAAAAAACTAATATATAAATGATGATAATTAACTAAACGAAATTAGAGGAGCACCAACACAAACTACATATATATATATATATATATATCATATATGTATCCTTTCAAAAGCCACTTAAAAAGACCACGCACAATTAGATATGAGTAGAGCAGAATAGGAATCACATATAACGAGAGCTGGCCATGGCAGAAGCAAAGTAGCAAGGGAAAATTAAGAAGAAAAAAAAAAGAGTATCAAACTGAAAGACAAGAAACCGTGTGGGAGTCGATAGAGGCTAGACAAAAGAAAAATTGTTGGATGGAAGCCAATGGCGACGGTGGGGAGTAACTCGTAGAAGGTCAAGGGTTGTGGAGCAAGAAGGATGTCGGGGTTAGGGGAAGGCGGAGGGAGCTGAGAGGGGAGGGCAAGAAAGACAAGCAGGGGGTAGGAAAAAGCAGGGACTGGCCAGGGATGAGAGAACGGTGGGCGTTGAAACCAGGAGGGTAGGCAGAGGGATATGAGATAAAGGGGGAATTACAGAGCTGGTGAAGGTAGAGTGTACTGAGTAATAGAAAGAGAGGAGACAGAAGGAACATCAGGGAATGGGAAGACAGAAGTGAATGACAGTAATAGGAAAGATCGGATCGGATATAGCAGAAGCAGGCAAGGGAAGAAACAGAGAACTGGTAGCGGATAGGAATGCAGAAGGTGATGGTAAGGAATCTAAGAAGGCGGATCTGTCAAGGGTTGTGGAGAGGACAGGAGCTAGCAAGGGAGAAGAATACACACACTGGCAGGTGATGAAAAAGGAGAGAAATTTGGCAACGACAGGGGGCCGATGAAGCTGGAACGAATGCGATACGAAGCAAAAAATCACTATTGAGCACAGACCCCAAGGAGAAAAATAGGAAAGTCAAATGCAAATAATAAGATAAAAAATACACATATATAAAATAATAAAGAATGTAAATGAAATATCCGGAGAAAGACAACTTCAGTCCAAACCTTTATTTTTCCAACAACTACGATATCAGAGACGCGTGTAACCCGAAGACATTTCAACACCGAGGGCTTGAAGACGGAAAAATAATAGGAAAAGGAGGAAAGGCGCATAACTCTTTTCACTCCTCACCAAAAAGGAATGTCGGTGGAAAAAAATCGTGATATCAGTAGAGCAGAAGAGAGAAACGACTCGGGTGGCACTGAGAAAAATAAAATGAATGGTCCCAATAGTTTGTGAACCGTAAATGCGAGAATTGAAAATACACAAGATATCTTATCACAAAAAAAGAATAAAAATAGAAAAAGAACACAGCATAAATATATAGGGCAGAGAGGGAGGGAAAGGAGAAACAGAAGACATATAAAAGGGGAGGAGTGGGAGGGCATGGCTACAAATATGAAAAGTGAGAGAAGGAAGTAGAATATGAAGAGAAAAATAAAATATAAACACAAGATGAAAATATAGATATAGCATAAGAATATAACGATGACCAGCATGAAAATGAGGAATGAGCAGGGGGAAAAAACAGGAGAAAGCGAAGGAAAAATAAGGATGACTAAATATAAAATCCTCCTATTGGTTATCGCGATGAAGTAGATGAAGATTTTCGAGACAGTGAAGTACACCGTTCTGTACATAACAGTGGTGGTGGTGTGTTAGTGACGTGGCAGCAGAGCAAGAGGAGAAGATCAGCTGTAGTACTCGTAATGATAGCGATGATGATACGTATAAAGCAGCTGAACTGTAGAGGTAATGGTAGTGAAAGAAAGAAAGATGATGAAGCGTTCGTAATAGCTACGCTGAGAGAAATAGTAGTGATGTAGGTGGAGAGGGTGGTGATGACGCGGCTTCGTCGTGACAGTAGCTCAAACAGAGGGAAGACGTCCGCTGATGGGGAAGATAAGACGATGAAGCGAGACATGGCGATACACGGAGAAATGTGATGGAAAAAAATATACTTTTCTCAGCCGTTGTCCAAACTATGTCTGGGATGATGATTATGATGATGATGATAGAGACAGAAAAAGAGAGAGAGAGAGAGAGAGAGAGAGAGAGAGAGAGAGAGAGAGAGAGAGAGAGAGAGAGAGAGAGAGAGAGAGAGAGAGAGAGAGAGAGAGAGAGAGAGAGAGAGAGAGGAGAGGAGAGAGAGAGGAGAGAGAGAGAGAGAGAGAGAGAGAGAGAGAGAGAGAGAGAAGAGAGAGAGAGAGAGAGAGAGAGAGAGAGAGAGAGAGAGGTGTAGTACAATCTTGTAGTTCCTTTTCTAATTTTTTTTAACGAGACAAGTGAGGCGTGATAAGGTGAGGATATTACATGTAATTCCGTAGGTAATTGCAGAGATTGCTTGAAGTTTATGAATGTTAAACACTGCAACGTGTGTGTGTGTGTGTGTGTTGTGTTGTGTGTGTTGTGTGTGTGTGGTGTGTGTGTGTGTGTGTGTGTGTTGTGTGTGTTTATAATTATGTAGGCATTTTTATTGAATATTTTTCGTCAGGTTTGAAAAGAAACTGTCGACTGAGAAGAATGAAAATGATGAGAAAATGAGTGAGAGGTTAATTAGGAAAATGAAGAAGAAAATTTACATATATAGAAATGGAGGAAAATACTACACGAGGAAGACAACAAAACATAAATATAATGAATAAAAAATGAAAGAGAGAGAGAGAGAGAGAGAGAGAGAGAGAGAGAGAGAGAGAGAGAGAGGAGAGAGAGAGAGAGAGAGAGAGGAGAGAGAGAGAGAGAGAGAGGAGAGAGAGGAGAGAGAGAGGAGGAGAGGAGAGAGAGACGAGAGAGAGAGAGAGAGAGAGAGAGAGAGAGAGAGAGAGAGAGAGAGAGAGAGAGAGAGAGAGAGAGAGAGAGAGAGAGAGAGAGAGAGAGAGAGAGAGAAAAAAAAAATGGATTGTCAGAGATGGACAAGCAGACAGACAAAAAAACGTAAACCTGGTTGTTAGAGGATATAATAAGACAAAGAAGAGAAATGGGAGAAGGAGAAAAAAAGAGAAAAACAATGAAGCTGGAAGTATAAAAAGAGAGGTAGTTGATAGACGTAGCGACGAAGGAGGAAAGGAAGGATGGCTTAGGAAGAGGGATAGGATGGAGTGCGGAAAGGAAGGGCTGAGAAGGAGGTAAGCACAGTGGTCGGTCCTCTCTTAGTATTGACCAAGGTGAAGGCTTTAAACATTTGTCTTCCGTAAACCCTCGGTGTGTACTGTTATCGCGGGGACGCTGCTGCTTGCCGGGTAAATGTTGACTTATGATGCCCAGAAGGTGGAGGTGCTTCGCGGTGCCTCTCTGTGAAGGCTTCTTATCTTTTAATTCAGACATTTTTTCCTTGTTTTTCATTCCATTATATATGTTAGTTGTGTATTGTCATTAGTTGTACTTATGTTGTTTTTATTCATATTTATGCAACACTAGAAATACTCAGTTTCTTTTCAGACTTGGTCATTTCATTTGGAGAGGCAAACATAAGTAAAATAACGGTATAACAATACAATGAAACATATATAACAATCATGAACATGGAACAATGAGAAGAGTGGCCACAAAGCAACGTTAAGGCAGTGTTTGAGACTTAAATGTCTATCGGCGGAATTCCTTTTCTCCAGTGACTGTCTTAACAAGATAATGTGTTACCGTGTGGGGCGACGTGATGTAATCCCTAGGATGAGTTTGCTTCAAGAGCCACACAGTCAATTAACCATTCGGATGCAGAGAAAGATGAATGTATCTTTCTGGTATTCAACGGCCCGTGAATAAAAGGATATTTTAAAGTTCTAAACTCTAAACCATAATGGGTGTTTTTTCTACATTTTTTTATGGTTTTTACAGCCAACCCGCTCGACCAGGGGATTATCAAGACAGTAGCGGCCAGATGTCGACACACTAACAAAAAAAATACACCTATTGCTCCTAAAAAAAGTCTAATTCCTTTTTAGGTCGAGAAATGTGAGCAGATCAAGGTAGGCGAAGCGTGAGGTGCTACCACTGGCTCGACGAAGTGACAGAGAGGGGGTGCCGAGGCCGCTTAAACTAATTCCTCTCTGACTTTCACGCATCGAAGTTCACTTATGACGATATGTGTGCCTTGTGTCAGGGAAATCCTCGCAAGAAATATTTTAGTGAAACAAAAAATAGAGAAAGCCTGTGTCTTGCGTACTGTTCATGAGATAAGACGCCATTCCTTGGTTGTATCTTTCCAGGACGTTTTTCTCCCTTAAGACTCGTTAACCTTAAATGCCACTTTATCAAGCATGCTGACGTCGTTCACTTTAGAATAACATGTTAAAGACTAATCTTGATGATTGGGAGCGTAAAAATAGTTAACAAAAATATTGGCTCGATCAGTTTCGGCTGTCTGGTCATAAAATATATGACAATGCCATTGGAAACGTACACAATAACAAAATATCTGCAACAAATTTAAGAACAATAATAATAATAAATAAAATATGAACAATAATAATAAAAATATATATCAATTATGTCATAGAATATATGACAATACCATTGGAAATGTATACAATAACATTATATCGTCAAAAATGAAAATAACAATGATAATAATAAAGAAAATTATGATAACAATAATAAAAAATAATAAAAATAATAATAATAATGCAATAAATATAAAATAATAACATTAATAATAATACAACAATACTACTAATAATGATAATAACAATATTATAATTATCATTGCAACAATAATAACGCTAATAATACCACCAACAACAAGAGTTATCACCGTGGACAAAGGGAGAGCGGCGGACTAAAGTAACAACCCGCTAGAAAAACGTTGAACACAGAAAGCCCGTGTGGCCCCAGGGTGGTGAGGCGCTGCTTGGCCGAGCTGTGGATTCTCCAAACAACGGTGGAAGAAGGCGAAAAAATATATTGCGGAGTTATTTTTCTTTGCGTCTTTTCGTAGCCAGCTGTTTTAGGAGGTGATTTTAGACACTGCACAATGCACAGTAATCTCAGGACGTCAAGGCAACAGTTCTTTTTATGCAAACTTTCTATATCGGTCGGTAACTGCGTCTTGTTAAGGTGTCTGCCGGGTAAAAAGACAAACGCAGATAAATGGCTTAATTGAGTTAATTAATGGCACCCGATAAAATAGAGAGTGACTTCCACAAAAGACGCTACCGAGGCGACTCACCGGTCTGACAGGTAAAAAAAAAAGAGAGAGAGAGAGAGAGAGAGAGAGAGAGAGAGAGAGAGAGAGAGAGAGAGGAGAGAGAGAGAGAGAGAGAGAGAGAGAGAGAGAAGAGAGGAGAGAGAGAGAGAGAGAGAGAGAGAGAGAGAGAGGAGAGAGAGAGAGAGAGAGAGAGAGAGAGAAGAACAAGGAGGAAAGCGATGGAGGGGAGGAGGAAAGAGTGAGAGGGAGGGAGGGAGGGAAAGAGAAAAGCACATACACGGTGGTTCTTTGTTACGCGGGGAGTCCAGTGAGATCACAGCTCCATCGTGTGCTTCAGAGACCAGCCTGGGTGTTGGGTGTGGATGCAACCCTGCTTTCTCACCCATCGCCAGCACTACCATATTCACCACCACCACAACCCCTTATCACATCATCATCATCACCACCACCACCACCCCTACCAATATCACAACGAACCCTATAATCACCACCAACATCATAGGAACCACCAGTGCACCACCATAGGAACCACCATGAAAAAATATCATACATAATGAGCGCCACAAAATACAAAAATAATACAAAGATAAATATATACACCACAATACATTCATCATAGGCAAAAAAATAAGTATGCCATATCATCACCACTACCAAAATTAAAAGAGCAACACCACTACATAGAACATCCCTTTCAACACAGCCATGTTCATCAATGCAACACAACAGGAACGTCATCACCAAACGCCAACCCATCACCATCACCACAATCACCACCAGCATCACTTCCGCGGCTGCTGTTCCCTTGGGCGCTTGAGAGGATCCCGTTACTGCATCCCTGATTAGAGATCCCCAATCATCATAAACAAAGAACAGACTAAATAATGATATGCAGAGCCGTGGAATACAGTCTTGTTCAGCACAGTCGTGGAATACAGTCTTGTCAGCACAGTCGTGGAATACAGTCTTGTCAGCACAGTCGTGGAATACAGTCTTGTCAGCACAGTCGTGGAATACAGTCTTGTCAGCACAGTCGTGGAATACAGTCTTGTCAGCACAGTCGTGGAATACAGTCTTGTCAGCACAGTCGTGGAATACAGTCTTGTCAGCACAGTCGTGGAATACAGTCTTGTCAGCACAGTCGTGGAATACAGTCTTGTCAGCACAGTCGTGGAATACAGTCTTAGTCTTGTCAGTGATGGGTTTGTCCTAAGAATAATGCTAACTTGGCGACGGCTTTTGCTAATTCTTAAGATGCTGATGCAATGTAAGAAGAGAAGCTTAGGTTTTAAGCAGGTGAGAGGAGAATACGAAAGTGCTCCTGACTGGTGATAGGCAGGCATGAAGAATAAAAATGAATTTACGTACAATTAAGTATTGAAAGTCATCTACGTATTAGGAGACTTCAAGTAAAAGGTTTGTTTGTGAACAGGTTGCAAAAGTATGAAGAATGAAAAAAGTTTCGCAAAACAGAGAGTTGCTTAATTGCTTTGAGCAGTATGGAAAAAAAGGTGAAATTGACTTGAACGGATATGATATTAATAAGATTTCCCATAGTAAAACTTCGTCGACTACATAGAAAATACTGAGATACACAAGAAAATACATGAAAAAGCCTCTCACCACACTACATTTTAGCTCCCAAGAAAAAGACTCTGAAGAAATACACTAAGTGGCAGGAACCTCCACCCCCCACTAGGGATGTGCCCCACCCACGCACCCCCCACATCCACTTAGCACTTAGTTGCAGGTGTGAAGGTAATCTCACGAAGCGATCTAGGAATGTGCCGGGAGGGATTAAAGTCCAGGCGGCGAAATGAGAGGACGAGAATAGGGATTGGGAGAGGGAGTGGAGGGAAGCGCGAGTGATGAGGATGGTGAGGGGATGGGAGGAGGGGGTGATAGGGGGAGATGAGGGGGATGCCAGTTGATGAGATGGCTAGATGAGATTCAGATTCAATACTTTTATTCACAATTGAGTTAACATTTGTGAAAAAGACTGTTTCGAGATAACAGTCTTATCTCAGGATACATAATATTAGCTGATGATAGAACAAGTACATTAATACGATGGACAATATTGTTGTTTTAGTAAGCTTCACATTTTTGTTTTGTTTTGTTTTGTTCTTCCTTAGATTAATCATCTAATGGCACAGAATTCTGGATGTGCAGTTAGTGTTTGTGGGAGGAGACTAATGAAGTGAATTGCAAGTTCAGCAAGGGTGGGTGTGGGCACAGAACACTGTTGTCTTTGGCGGGTGACGCAGCCACAGTCACGAAGGTAGTGAGCAAGTGTGTGCCCATCCTCAGTAGCGCACAGCCTACAGCGACGCCCTTCCTCCGGCGTGTTGATGCCAATTTCCCATCCATAAGGGTACCCAAGTTTGATCCTGGATCTCACCACCTCGCACAACCGACTTAGAGGACGTTGTGGTGGGAGCAGGCACCCAGCGGCCACATCGGTGTACCACCGGGCACTCGTGCTGCCGCGGCCAGCCTCCTGCTCGTGCACCCTCCGTCTCTGTGCCTCCGCCCGGCGCCTCACAGTGCCCCTCAGCTGTCGGAAGGTCCTGGGAATAACGACAGTCACTGCTTCATTCATGGTCGCCTGCTTGGCCAAGGCGTCTGCTTCCTCATTGCCTGTGATGCCAACATGGGAGGCGACCCATGTGATAGTAACGCTCCTGCCCATGTTGTGAATGGCCTTGACTGCCGCACGAATGGCGTGTGTCAGGTGGGTATTCTCAGTGTCCTGCTTGTTGATGCAGGCTATGGCAGTCATGGAGTCCGTGACGATGAGGGTGTTGAGGCTGTGGGCGGTGTGGGCGTGATCCAGAGCCATAGATATGGCTGTCAGTTCAGTTTGCGTGGAGGATGAGAAATCCGAGGCTCGCGCAGAGGCTGTGTGTACGCGGGTGGCAGTGGCGACAGGATCCTCGCCACCCATTTTGCACACAAAGGCTGCGCCTGACCGTCCTTCGGCAGGATCTGTAGATCCGTCGGTGTAGTATACTGCTGCGTGTGGCTCCCTGACGCCTTGTATGTTTTGCAGACCTTCCTGCCTCAGTTCCACGGGTAGGCAGTCACGTTTCTTTCGCCGCGGGGGCCTGACAACTGTTGTGATGAGTGTGGCCTCCCACGGGGCCGTGGCGTTACGCTCCAGAGGAATGACGGCAGTATTTATGGCCTCCCAGGCGACACCAGAGTGCTGTAGTGTCTCTATCGCCGTCTTAAGCCACCTGCCTTGACCTCGGTGACCTTCATGATGGTTGTGAAGCTGAGTGTGGACGTCATCGGGATGGTCGGCTCTGATGTATGATTTTATGAGGAAGTTGGCCGTCATAACTTTCAATCTTCCTGCCAATGATGGTACTTGGGTCTCCGCCCTCATGTTTTCAGTCTTGGTCCATTTCGGTGCTCCCAAGATGGTCCTCAGCGCCTCATTCTGTATTGTCTCAAGAGATTTCGCATCTGTAGTGGTGATATGTAGGAGAACAGGACTGGCATAATCAACAAGTGAACGTACCAAGGATTTGTAGGCGCTCAGGATCACGGTGCCTGAAGCTCCCATTCCCTTCCATGACATCGCCCTCAATATCCTATTCCTTGCCGTGCATTTGTCCTTCAGATGTTGGATCTCAGCCTTGCAGCCGTTGTTACGGGCAACAATGACGCCAAGATAACGCTGCGTCGCTACCCACTCTACGTTTTGACCTTGGAGTCGTAGTGTGTCCAGGGGGGCGTTCCTTGTCTTGGCCATGGCTTTGGTCTTGGTCTGAGATAGGGTGAAGCCAATTTCCTCACATTTGTCCGTTAGAAGGTTTAGTGATTCTTGCATAATAGTGGTGGAGTCTCTGCCCGTCGTCTGCAGGACAACGTCATCAGCATAGCCGATGTGCTGTGTCCCCTCCGGGTAAGGGAGTCTGGCAAGCACGTTCATCAGGATATTAAACAGTGTAGGACTGATGACTCCTCCCTGTGGCGTTCCATTGTCTAGCCTCATGTAATCAGAGGCTTTCCCCTGAAATATAACACGGGCCTTTCTGTCCGAGAGGTATTGCTGCACCCATAGGAGAAGCTTGCCTTTCACTCCCAACTTTGTGAGCTCAGCGAGGATTGGCAGTGATTGTGCCCTGTCAAATGCTTTTTCTATATAAAGAAACACAGCTGTCTTGGCCTTGTCATTTGCATAGTAGTTGGCGAGGCAGTTGGCAGTGCTCCTGTACAAAGCCATTCACACCTGTATCCAAGTGCCCGATCTTGTAGGTGAGCCGGCTAAGTAATATGCGTTCCAGCATCTTACATAAGGTTGAAGTGAGGCTGATGGGGCGAAACTGGTTGTCTGGTTGTCTGCGCCTGGTTTTGGGACAGGAATGATATTAGCTGTTGTCCATTCCTTAGGTAGCGTCCCCTGGGAGAAGGAAATGTTAAAGAGCTGCAATAGAGGGTCACCCGCGACATTGCAGACAGCATTCAGCATGGAGTAGGTTATGCCGTCCTCACCAGGCGCTGTGTCACCACTCGTTTTCTGCGCCCTGAGCATCCCCTCCCTCGTGATGGGCTCATCAGTGTTATCCGATAGTAGCGTGGCCGCAGTGACTGCAGCCAGCCTCGCCGGATCAAGGTTGGTCTTGGCTACTTTGATGTTAGGAGGCAAATTAGTATTCGCTGATCGCTCGTGGTAGTCCCTCATGAGCTCAGACGCCTTCCTCGCCGGGTCGGGGTGAGCGGGAGGTTTCGAGTGTTTGCCTCTAATGCGGTTGACGTGCCTCCACACCTGGGTCATGTTGGTGGCGTGAGTCAACCTTCCCGTAAACTGCAGCCATTTCTCCTCACGAATAAGGGCAATTTGGTCACTGGCATACGATGAGGATAAGGAGAATGAGAGGGGGGAAGGGGAAAAGAGGAAGAGGAGTGGAAAGAGGATAAGAAGGAAGAGGAGGAGATAGACAGATATTTAGGAAGCAAAAATGATGATGATTAGCACGAGGAGGGAATTGGAGTGGAAAGTATGTATGTATGGATGAAGTAAAATCATAAAAAAGGCGGAGAAAATCTTGAAAGGAATGGAAGAGGCAGTAGGCGGGTAAAAGCATATGCCAAAAACTGCGGGAGGAAGCGTTGAGGACAAGTGGGGTCAGTGAGTTAGATGTAAAGGAACGTAATTTTGGTATTTCAAACGAGAGGAAAGCAGACTCTACCAAGCCAATTCTTGTTTGTTCACAATTGTTTCTTGAGCTCTGTACTTGCATATAAAGGATGTTCCAAGAGGCATCAGTAGTGGCCGGTAATATAATAGTTACCCATATTACATATTATGTGTTTATTTGACACATAATGACAAAAAAAATCGCTGTTATGAAGAAGCTCCAAAAGAAATATAACCATCTTTATAATTACATGACTTGGATATAAACAAGTTGCTATAATAATGAACACATGCTGCTTAAAAATTGTATTCCGTATTTAACTAAAATTTTAGTTGAGGCAAGGAATGTGGAACTTATAAATCAGTACACAACAATTGTGATAAATTACAGCCATAGGCAAAAAAAAAAAAAAAAAACTCAGCACACAACACACTAGATTCTTATAGAGAAACACTACATGCAAAGTGCAGAATTTACCATATAGAGTGCGTTTCAGATCAAATTTGGACGAATCGTTCGTTACGGCAAGAATATTGAAATCATAACTGCATCTTAACTTCACTTAATCATACACAAACAAATTTATTTAAAAACTCTGGCAATGTTTGTTAAAGAGATAACGTGTATAATTCAGACATACTTGTTGCACAAATCTGGCGGGGGAAGGAACAGCATCGACCTGACCTCTTTAAATAATTGCACATCAAGATAGCACAACAAATGTTGTAAGATTAAGTATAAACTATTAATCGTCAAAAAGATAATCAAGTTTAAGATGATTTCCCACTTGTGTGTAAATAACTAACTTAAATGTACAGTAATATCAGCTTGTGAGTTGCACATTAACACGCACGGCACACAACGTTTGTGGGAATTAGCAAAAGAGCACATCATTCAATCACAAAAAATATTAAAGCTAAAATAAAAGATAAGAATATTTGCATTGTAATGACAATGACATACTAAGTCCTGGCCAGGAAAACGCATGATTATTAGATGTTTTCCTTGTTATCTCGTTATATATTATGTGCATTGCATCAAACTATATATACTCATCACCTATGATAAAATTAATTCTCTGAGGCAAAACAAATACAGATTTGCCACTTTGCTTTATTTTAAAGAGGCAAATCTAAATATCTTGATCAGCATAATACAAAAAAAAATTCGTTTTAGCTATCTGCTGCAAGGAAAAAAAATGTGTTCACCCTTCAAATACAAATTGAGCAAATTTATTTAACTGGAGGAAACATAAAACTGGCCCAGAGAGTTTCAAATATTACGAAATGGGGAAGGCGTGGCCATTGTGAGACTGAGGGAAGAGTGAAAAAAAGAGATGCATTTTTGCAAGTTAAGATATTTGTTCCCGCGCATATATTTTAAATTCGGTAATCTTGTGTGGCTCGAAAAAACAGTTCCCTAAGTATAAAGGGACATATAACATTGGGGATATGGCTGCGATACCCTTCTAGTAGTATTATATACCTAGTGTTTATTTATTATTTTTTCTGTGTGTTTTCCCTCTCTCTCCACACCTTTGTCCAAAAAGCGTTTGCTTGTAAAGGGCTGTTTGCAACCCCATATCCTGTTATAATCATTATAAAATATTGTAAAATGGCAACATAATAAAGTGTTAAAGTGTTAGTACATCAATCCACATATCCCGTCTAAACAACAACTCTTCGACACAATTATATTTCTTAGATACGAAGTGTTTTCATATATGCATTTACCTGGCTAACCTCTTCTTTCGGTTTCCTGTGTTTATTTAATTTCTTAACTCCTTTTCTCCCTGCAATAATTATTAATACATATATTGGCATTTTATTCCAATTCATTTCTCGCTTCCTCACTATTCTTCCTTGCAGTCGAGTTATATTTCCGCAAATCTTTCAACAATACTTTATCCTTTCCCTGACTAATTTTCCTATACTACTATGTTCCTGTGCTTATCTTTCTCGAATTACTCTCTATCGTCTACTTCAAACCAACACTCCTTTCTTTTACGTCATTTTCTCCTCCCCCCTTCCCCACGGCCCCACCCAGCGTTATTAAACCCTGCCATATGAGTACCGATGCTGGGCTATCAGGGAGGTGCATCAGAAAACCTACTATTACTCCTGCCCGAGAGAGTGTGGCCTGTCGGGATGGAAGGCGTGGAGGGAAATATTGGCCTCGTGTGCTGCGAGAAGCATTGGCAGCAGATACTTCGCCTGCCACCACCGTTACTCTGTGTGTCTGTTTCTCAACTTGCTTGGGTTTGTTTGTTTGTGGGGGTGTGCGTTTGTTTGTTTATGCACGCACGCCTGCACAAACAGACATATACAACACTGACATATTCAATGATCCACACTGTTTAAAAATAGATAACTCGTAAGAAGCACGTCGTTTGAAGAAGCTTTTCTCTCCAACAAAGAAAATCTAGTCAATATAGGCAAATAATGGACACAAATGATAGATGCTAGGAATAAATTAAATATTTATGGCCCATGAAGGACACAGCTGAACCACTCAAGCAATACACTCCCTCAGGCAGCACTGACTGACCGGCGTATACTTTTTGTTCTTCATATGCACCATCATTGTCTTCCAAAAGTGGAGAGAAACCCACGTAAATAATATAGTTACATCATAACCCGATTTCCCAATTTTCTCGGAACACACACACACACACATACACACACGCGCAGACACACACACACACACAAACACACACGCGCAGACACACACACACACACACACACACACATATACACACACACATATATACACACACACACACACACACACACACACACACACACACACACACACATCATTCTAACCATGATAAGATTTTGGCGTTGTATTTTCTTTCTTGCTTTCCAATTGGCCAAATCGTTCACGGCAACCCTCACTCTCTGACCGCTGATGGGAATATCCTAATTATCTCGATGAGTCAATGCAATGGCATTTTTTTCCTTGAACTGAACATATGGCGTCAAGATGAACGAGGAACTAACCATCAGAACGCTAAATCTCTCAACGCTGCCAAATCAAAATAAGAGACTTCTGTGTATACAAGAAAAATGAACAAGGAAATATGCATGCTGACATCTACTGTACATTCTTATTGATTTTTCTTAAACATTTCATTTTGTGCAGCGTATTTGCTTAACGGTTGTGTTCAAAGCATCAGGTGAGTGGCCAGTGACGATCCAGCACCATATTTCCACGGCATTACTGATGGACGCCGCGAGGCAGACGTCCTTCATGCCCGGACGGACGTGGCGTGAAATAAACATTCTGTGGACACACAATGCAAGCATCCTTCTGGCATTTCCCTACAACGCAAGAGGGGACACGTACACACACATACACAAAAACACGCACACATACAGAGAGAGAGAGAGAGAGAGAGAGAGAGAGAGAGAGGAGAGAGAGAGAGAGAGAGAGAGAGAGAGAGGAGAGAGAGAGAGAGAGAGAGAGAGAGAGAGAGAGAGAGAGAGAGAGAGAGAGAGGAGAGAGAGGAGAGAGAGAGAGAGAGAGAGAGAGAGAGAGAGAGAGAGAGAGAGAGAGCGAGAGAGAGAGAAGATACAATCATTGGTAAAAAAGAAACACTCTACAAGCTAGACAGCGCACAAAAACTCAGGTATGACGAGACAAGCAGTCATACCACATCACCGAAGAAATTAAATCCAACTGAGAAAGTGGAAAAGAAGGTGAAGAGATGGAAGAAAAGGTGAGAATGATGAAGGGAGACGGAGCAGGAGGATTGGGTGGACGGATATGGGGACGAAGGAAGGAATATAGAGAACAGAAAGGATTGAAGGGAGAGAAGGCAGAGCGATGGGAAGGGGGTTGCAAACTGACATACAGATTTGGTACAGACTTCATTGGTTATGGGACACTGGGAAAGAAAGGATGCAACCCCTCTTGAAGGCAAGCAAGCAGGCAAGCAAAGAGGGAGGAAGGAAGGGGTAGAAAGGGAAGCCGTTAGAAAGGTAGGGATACAGGGAGACTTTGATAACACTCGGTAGGAAAAAAAGCTGAATAGGTGAATCATACAGACAAGGCGTGAAGAAAAGGGCGACCCAAGCTGGAGGGGGGAAAGAAAAGAGAATGAAAGGGTAGGAAAAGGAAGAAAAATAAAGGAAGAGAGGGGAAAAAAGGGTGAATGAGGTAAGGAAATGAAGGAAAATATGGAAAAGAGGAAGAAGAAAGAAAGCAATGGGGAGGGAGGGAGGGAAAACATAGGGAAAAAACAAAAAATGTATATACAAAAAGAAGGAAAGTTGGGTGCATATTTACAGCAAAGTGAAAAAAATGTTGCGATAGTAATATGTGAAAATAAAATGGTAAGAAAGGAATAAAAAAGAATGTGGGAATGGAGGTTAAAAAAAGAAGGAAAAATGACCTAAAAAGGACCTATAATTGCAAATAAAAAAGAAAAGAAATGGAGAAAAGAAACACGAGCTTGGTACGAAAGAAAACAAAGATACTTATATGTATACGGAAGGTAGAAGGAAACACCCAACGTCAAAAAATAACCTTGAGGGATCTCTGCAAAGTCGTGACGATGTTCTGAGCGGCGCATGTGTGATGGTGTACACTGGACATGGGAAGGACCAGTACGCGTCTAGGCAAACGTACAGACGGCGACGGGAAAGGAGCCAAGCATGGAGAACCCAGACGTGCATGAAACTATGAAAGGAAGTAAACAGCGTAGAGAATGAGGATGAGGTATTTTACGTGTCAAGAAAGGAAGGGGAAAGGAAGGGAAGCTAAGGATGAGGAGAGGGGGAGAAATTGGAAAGCAGTACCGTACAGTCTGAAGAGATAATGAAGACGAGCCATCAAGGGGCAATTAGTGAGGGAAGACTTTGCAAGATGAAGTAATAGTAAGTGAGGCAACTGCAAGGCAAATACACGTTTGAAAATTCAACGATAGCTTTGTCTTAAGGAATATAAGGGGATGATAGGATTATTGATTGACGTAGTGATAAAATACATGCGAGTGGCACACACACACACACACACACACACACACACACACAAAGACACACACAACACACACACACACACACACACACACACACACACACACACACACACACAAGGTAATCAGGCGGCGCGGTCATTCATCACTTCATAACAAAGCTGTGAAAAGATCTCGACCAAAAGCCACACCCAGCACCACCTCCCCGAAGCGACCTCCAGGAAAGTGAAGAGAGGTTCCTTCCCTCGCCCCTGGCGGCTTGATGCGCTTGCTAGATAGTGTTGATAGACACCCGGCACGAATGAGTCCAACACCTTGTTCCCTACCACAGAGAAAAGGTACTAAAGTAAAGTCTTTATTTGTCTGGCGTCGGGCTACATCGTGTACAAAAGCAAACTCAGCCGAAGAGTTGAGTTTGTCGTCTCCGTGTTGTGCGAGTCTAAGTGTAAACATTCCTTAGTTGCTGTTTATGACTATTAACGAAGATTACTCGTGGTGACAACTGGAACAAAAAAATGTCAGTGAAAAATCTTCGAGAAGGATATAGTTAATCTAATCCAACACCATCTTGCAGAGGGGAATTGCAACCCAAGACGCCACTACCAATGCTTCTCCCAGTCGATGTCTGCCGTAGATAGCTTCATTATCAGCATCGAAATCTCCAGCCAAACCTTCTGCTTGCATCACGACTGTTATTGTTTATGGTTCCCAGCTCCCTATGCATCGAAGGAGCCACTGACCCTCCAGCCTTTTGTGCCTCAGGTAAATTATACGTGCGGTGTATGACCTCACCTGGAGAGTCCTAGACGATGAATTTATTGGAAAGTCTGACACGGCAATCATATGAGCCTCGGCGTTTTTACTTTCGAGCATTATTTTCTCTTTTAAAAGATAAACTTGAAATGTTTGTACCGTACCCTTAAGTCTTGGGTACGAGGCAAAAAAAGATTATCTGAGGATAAAGATAAATGCCTTTGTCATGGGCGGAGGGCCGAGAGAGAGAGAGAGAGAGAGAGAGAGAGAGAGAGAGAGAGAGAGAGAGAGAGAGAGAGAGAGAGAGAGAGAGAGAGAGAGAGAGAGGAGAGAGAGAGAGAGAGAGAGAGAGAGAGAGAGAGGAGAAGAGAGAGAGAAGAGAGAGAGAGAGAGAGAGAGAGAGAGAGGAGAGAGGAGGGAGAGAGAGAGAGAGAGAGAGAGAGAGAGAGAGAGAGAGAGAGAGAGAGAGAGAGAGAGATAACAAACAAACATAAACACAGAGAGACATATAGACAGAGACAGACAGACAAAAATTTAAGAAAGAAGAGGAAAGGATAAGGGATGAAGCGACACAAATCGATAAGGTCAGTCACATCGTGGTCAAGTAATGTTCTCTTAACTTTTGTTATGAAGTATTGCATGTTGGTTAATTTACACTCATCACTGTTTTTGATGATATTAGTGCGGTTTTCGATGGTGCTTGAGGTGGTGGTGGGTAGACTCCACACGTAAGATAGTCTAGAGACACGTAGTCTAAAGTAATATGTCATAGGAATTCTACTGGGAAAGAAGATGAGAGGAGTGAAAGAGAACGAATATATTCCACACCGACTAATACCACTCACAGCTACTAAACATTGCCTGGTAAAATTAAGCGTATGTGAGAAAGGGGAGGCGGTAGAGATAGAGAAAGACAACGGTAGAGAAAGACATACGGTAGAGAAAGAAACGGGGAGGTGGTAGCAGAGTGGTTAGCGTCTCCGACTGGCGTTCTCGGTGACCCGAGTTCGATCCCCGACGAATTACAAAACCTTTCTGTACCGTAGAGTAGCCAAAGAACACCGACATGCCCTGTCCATTAACTCTACCTTCGATTGCGAGTGCATCAGAGGACACAGGGGGGCGGCATGAGCCTCTAATCACAGGCGTCAATATAAAAATCCTGCCTGCGCCACCACGGGCGAGGACCAACCATCACAGCCCTCAAGTGAACCTCCAGAGACTTCCATCCGAGCACTGGGTCACCACTGCTATAGGCACAAATGTTATTAAAAAAAAGAATAACTGACTAGCTAACGTAATTAATGTTATTTCTTATGTGCAATACTCTACATTCATCTGCATGAAGCTTATTTATCTATTTATGTGCCATGCTAATTTAACGGTAAAGACTGCTTTAAAGTTGTTTACCACCTGTTGTGATAAAATTACATAATATTTGCGTTGCGTGTGCAAACTTTCATATGCAACTGAGGCATTCGTCAGTATCGTTGTCATAAATGAAAACTAATATGAAGCCAAGTAGAGATCTCTGTGGCACACCATTGTTCATAATCTGTCGGTATTCTGAGCTACAGTGTATGACAGCTCGTTATTAAAGGTCTGCAAAACCGGTCTAACAGCCATTTGTGAATCATTCTTCTGATACCGTGGATATGTATTTTACTGAGTAACCTGATATGAGGCACCCTGTCAAATGGTTTCTGAGAGTCGAGGTAATTAACGTGAAGGCGTGTGTGTGGCCGTGTTCTGGTTCTGTAGGAGCTCTCTGCCAGGAGGAAGAGGTCCATTGAGTGCCGGCCAAATGTTGACAGGGCATAAGAGTTGACCTTTTGGGTCACGTGAACGGTGGTGAGGCAATGAACCAGCATGGGGTGAGATGCTATTGTCTCCCTGTTTCTCATGCTATTCCCGGGCGCTAGCATAAGTGTTTAATGACATGAGTGAGTAAGGAAGTTGTAAGATAAGTATATAATGAAATGAAGGGAAGATTGGTTTGCTAAACAAGAGGAGGAGGAGGAGGTAGTGGAAGGATTAAGAATAACAATAATAATGGTAGTGGAGGTGCTGGAGGGAAGGAAAGCTAAGGTATGTAGTAGTGATGTTGGAGAAGGCCATTTACAAGCAGCTTTTCAGATAAATCTTCTCTAAACTTGCCTCTGTGGCGCCCTCTCTTCCCTCCCTTCCCTGATCTCCTCCTTTCATTTCTTTGTAGCCACTATTCCCCACCCCTCGAGCCTGCCTACGCAACATTCTCTCTCTCTCTCTCTCTCTCTCTCTCTCTCTCTCTCTCTCTCTCTCTCTCTCTCTCTCTCTCTCTCTCTCTCTCTCTCTCTCTCTCTCTCTCTCTCTCTCTCTCTCTCTCTCTCTCTCTCTCTCTCTCTCTCTCTCTCTCTCTCTTTTTCCGTCACAATGTGTGTGGTATTCACGAGTTTCCATCAGTCTTTCATCTTTATATTGCTTAACTACAGCTTCCCCTTTCCCTTCCTTGTTCTACACTGCTCCATGTAGGTATCCCAGCGGGGTCTTCGTGTCCTGTACAGTGAATCGCTTTTCCCTCAACACTGACAGGAGGGCAGATGAGGCACCGTGATGAGCGGCCGTGTATTTATTAACAGGTGATCAGTGTAGGAAGGAAGAAACGTGTCCATAAACACACACACACACACGCACGCACACACACACACACACACACACACACACACACACACACACACACACACGCACAGACACACACACACGTCCGTACATGGTAGCAGCCGTGCCCTCAGGACGTCAGCAATCGCCTGAAGGACCCTTAGCCGGGGAGTGTCTCGACCCGTTATCAGGGGCAGCATATTACCCTGGGGGTCGGGCCGCTTCAACCACTCTCTTCCCTGAATTATTAATGTGTGGGCTGCGGCCGGCATGGAGCCCAGCGTTTTAGTGCCTTGTGTTCGTGTCTAGTGTGCTTGTGTCCTTTTGTATGTAAATGGTATATGTATGCGCGTTGGCTATATATATATATATATATATATATATATATATATATATATATATATATATATATATATATATATATATATGTGTGTTTGTTTGTATGCATGGTGTCCGTGTATGTCTCAGGTATGTTTGTGGAAGTTATCTGTGTGTGACTAGAATGAATACGTGGTATGGAGGGAGTGCTGTGTGTGTGTGTGTGTGTGTGTGTGTGTGTGTGTGTGTGTGTGTGTGTGTGTGTGTGTGTGTGTGTGTGTGTGTGTGTGTGTGTGTGTGTGTGTGTGTGTGTGTGTGTGTGTGTGTGTGTGTGTGTGTGTGTGTGTGTGTGTGTGTGTGTGTGTGTGTGTGTGTGTGTGTGTGTGTGTGTGTGTGTGTGTGTGTGTGTGTGTGTGTGTGTGTGTGTGTGTGTGTGTGTGTGTGTGTGTGTGTGTGTGTTCTACTTTAATGATGTGGACACTGCAAATGATAGGTGAATCCATATGTATAGCTACTGCACGTATATATTATTTCATTTCCTATGCGTCTGTGTGTGTATGCTAATGATGCACCTTTGCGAGGCATACTTCTTAAATTTAAGAGACGCATCCGCAGCGCCTTGCCTTTGCGTCCATTCTGGGAAGCTATTTATGAGAATGGGTGTGTGCAATTGTGTGACTAGACTAAGTATGGCTGTATTAAGGCACCATTTGAGGCCTGTATATTTGTTTCTTGGTTATTTGCTTCTCTAGGCAACAATGTATCCGCCCCTCCATAACACACAACTGTCGTTACACCATACGCATACAAAATGAAGCTCCTCTAAATATATTACAATAATTTCGTAGAAACCTAGGAGTCAGTACATCACCGGTTAATATTATTTTCCTGCTGTTTTCAAGAACGCACTCAGTCATCCTTCACTAATCCAAGGCCAAGAAAGGAAGGTCGGCCAGCCTGCGCCCATAAAGTTAATCCCTCTCCCTGTTCTCGTGCTCACTAACGTCACAAAATATAGCGATCGAGGGGTAGAGGGCAGTTTCAGCCAGTTTGCCCGTGGCCACCGAGATGACGAGATGACATCTCGGTGACCACGGTTTGCCCGCCACTTCATCTCTGTCCCTCTATTTTAGGCGACGTCAGCATTAAGTGTTCACGTGGACAAAATTCCCTAGGGACGGCTGGTGGGCCAACCTTCCTTTCTTGGCCTTGCACTAATCCACTACTATTTAGTTATACGTAATGAAAACATTCCTCTATGTGAGTTTTTCTCCTTTTCCCTCGTCCTTCGTCTCTCACCACACCTTTATTATCTCCGCCCGACCCACCTTCGTCCAAAACCTAGCATTCCTTCTTATCTCCCCTCCTGAAACTCTCTTTATTATGTGTCCCTGCGGCCTTTCCCACTCTTCTCCTCCTACACTCAGAGTGTAGCCTGGAGGAGGAGGAGGAGATATTCGTATGCAGCAGTGGGGTTCATCCTGCTTGTACACTTCCCGTGGCTAGCGTTACGGAAAAGGTTCATGCATATAGGGAGGGCGGAGAGGTAACACGAACGATGGTAAACATGTTGAGTGAACGCATTAGCTTTAACCATTCCAAACACGAACGGAAGGCAAGCTGAGGGATGACCATTGTGCCCAAAGTAAGGCAAGATGAGCATGGACGAAATAGCAAAGGTAGATAAAAAAAAAAAATCGTACATGAAAAGGACACTGGCCAGGGTAACATAAAGAATATAGAGAGAAAAATAACTTTGTCTGTTAATTTTCCTCCACAATATAGAAACAAAATGAGCATGACAAAAAAAACAGAGTTAGTTTCTAGGAGGTCTAGAAGAGCTATCCTAGGAAAGTGGAAGAGCTAAGACAGCGAGTACCACTACTTACCAAACTTTACATACAAGGCGGCAACATAAAGATTTAGAGGACCATCAATATGAGTTTTTAAATGCGATGTTCCTGACTGATGAAAATGAACTGTCGAATAAAATACGTCGATATATTCTCCTTTCACTTGTCGACACGCAGTGAGGCGACGTCAAAGAAAGGAAAGCGGTAATAAGCAAGAAATTATGTGAGACTAACGAGGCCTTTGTAAAAACAAAAAGTAAATAAAAGCTCGGCCATCGCAGAAAATATCCACCCGAGGGAAGCTTATCTGATGTAACGTAGGAAAAAAAGTGGAGCAGTGCATGAATGTAAAAGACAACAGCTGTGTGAGCTGATAAGATAAAAAACAGGTATGGGATGATGAAGCAGAAAACTGACAAAGGCGAAAACAAAGAACTCACTTCACCTTAAGCATCTCGTTACGTTGTGAAAATATAAACAAAGACAATTGAATACAAACGAGTGCAACATAATGACTTGTTTTTTCCTTAGAAAAAGTTAAGGTGCCGATTAAATAAATAGTTGTATTAGTCTTTTTTTTATATATCAAAGAACATTTTGTCGTAAAATAATTTAAAAAAGCAAAAGAACATTTAATCATAACATTCTTCAACTAAACGAGCTAATTTACTAATATAAATGGAAGGTGAGCGAATTAGTCACATCCGCAGCCAAATACGGAGTTTGGGCAATGCTCTTGAAGTTGGCAATAATGATTGCTATGTGTGCTGAAGGGCAATAGTATTAGTGTACACAGCAAGGAAGCGAAAAAATGAAAAAGAATTTTGAAAGCGGTTGTGAAAAACCCCTCTGAATTACGCTTAAAGCAAAGACAAATTAAAGGATGAAGGATTCATAAATTCTACTATCGCATCATCAACCGAAAGGAATATCGATGAAATGGACGAAATAAATTTTTAAACCGGTAAATAAAACTTGCATTATGAGATTTAGAGAAAACAGACGAATAGCTTACTGTTACATACACTGATTACAAAATATATTAATAAATTAAGAAGGAAGCTAAACCAGTCTGAAAAGTGGCAGTGCATCAGTTCACCTGCGGAGCTGCTCCATCCTGCCACAAGGGCACGGATGTCTCACTAGCCAGGAGCATTATTATTCTTATAGATAAGACTAAAACTAATGGCATAAAATTATTGGCCTTTTTCTGATGGATAAACAAACCCAGCTACAGGAAGCAAGGCTACAAAGCATGCATCAAGGCCACAACGCATGCATCAAGGAAAGTTTTGTCTCTTGACTGTTATTCTTTATTCTTTATTCATGATATAACACTAAACACGAATGTCTCTATAAGCGTCATAAACCTCCTTTCCCATGCACATCACGCTGTCTCTTGCTCAAAAGTCAGCCAACAGACGCGGCATGCACTGTAGTTTTAAGTTACAATGCAAAGACAATAAGAGAGAGAGAGAGAGAGAGAGAGAGAGAGAGAGAGAGAGAGAGAGAGAGAGAGAGAGAGAGAGAGAGAGAGAGAGAGAGAGAGAGAGAGAGAGAGAGAGAGAGAGAGAGAGAGAGAGAGAAACAACAACAAATAAGAGAAGATAAGAGAAGACAAGAGATGAGAGCTGACGAAAAGGTTCAGAAAAACGTAAATATAGAAGGTGAAAGGAAAACAGACCAAACATGAGACACGAAGAAAAAATAAAACGGAGAGGAGAAGAGAAAGATGATGAGGAGGAAGGGGAGGGGATAAAGGTGGTCAATGCTCCGATGTGAGACTATAACTTCCTGGCCAAAACGCCCTGTGGCGCCCCAGCAATAAAACGCCGACGAGCTTAAGCAAGGAGGGGTTGATGCTATCGACGAGGGTTGCCAAAGGGAGAGTGAGGGA
>JACEEZ010019528.1:562995-565495 GCA_016584305.1 Chionoecetes opilio | reverse complement strand
GACCGATATGCATGAAAAAAATAGGAAGAAATCCAATAGTTCTTGGTGTTCGCTTGAAACACTAAAATGCCGCCGAAGTATAAACCGGAGCCGTTGGGTAGCAGTTCAAAGTCTAAACCGCTTTGTCATCAAACTGCCACACAACCTGGCTGCATGTGTACGTGTTATTTGTTTTCTTAAGTATTCCACAGAGGCTTTACAGTTTCAAGGCCACAGCAACAAAACGAGTCATTACCACCAGCGATGACCTTGGAAAGAAAGCGGATCATTGCTGACCGGTTACTGGAGGATCCTGAACAGAAGAAACATCGCCTCAGTTCTTGAGCTAGCAGGCGCGACACTGCAGTTCTCTGTTTCAAGCGGACCTGCCTCGTCATAATGCATGAACAGGTGCAATGATAGGCCTACAATTAATGGATTGCTGATGGTCGTCGTCAATGTCCTGACTCACTTGTCTTCCTTTTCGTTGACTCAACTAGTTATCATCAACCAATGTTTACCCACATTTGGACAACAAAACAACAATCTGGCTGCATGCCGATGGTGCCATCATGTTTTCCTGAAAACATTTTCCAGGTGTACATCACAATTTTGTCAAGTCTTAAAGTTAAACTTAATACACACGTGCTGCATCTTCAGATTTACTTCTTCCTTCTCCATGAAAATAGCAGAAAAATATATCCCTTGAGCTCATAAACTATAAAAAAAACTAAGAAAATACATATACATTGTGATACAGTGTTTTATAGTAAAGATAAATATTTGTATTTGACAACGAGACTCAACTATGGAAGTTTACTCATATGAATGGACACCATGAAATCTTTGAATTGCATATCGTGCATACCTAACGATAAGCACATCGGCAAATAGAAAGACAACCATACAAACATACTGACACAAAAAACCAGCTTGGGAGTAATCATACATATAAATGAGTACAAAATGAGTGTTTGAGGAAGGAACAGGAGAACGCGAAAAAAAGTAAGGGCATCCAAGTTCACTGAAGGTGTGTGCTTTCATTTGCGTACGTACACATATATGTGTGTGTGCATGCATGTATGAACGTTGTGTATGCGCGCTGGCGAAATACTTTAAAGGAGCTGGACTGAAGCAAACAAGCAGCATAAGGGCGCATTGCGGGGGGTTGGGAGGGGAGGAAAGAGAGGTCCACGCAAGCAGATGTGTGTGTGTGTGTGTGTGTGTGTGTGAAGGGCAAGCAAGGGAGCAAAGAGGAGGGAGGGCAGGTAAGGAGGAAAGGAGAGAGGGAGGTAGTGAGGAGAGTAGGGGAGGAGGAAGTACAGGAGATGGAGGTAGTGGGCGTCGCTTCCCAGGGCTTGCTGGAGGCAGGACCCACGCGGGTGTTGCAGAGCATGTGGGCGGAGGGCGACGCCGCCTTCATATCCCGCATCCTTTTTATTCGTATCCCTCGCCGCCCACGACCTTCACTTCCTCGCAGCACACACTGACAAGACATAAAGAAAGTTTGATCATGCGGAAAACATGTTATCTAGAAACAATACAGTGAAGCGGAAGGGCAAGACCGCGTGATGGCAAAGCTGGCAACTCAGGCCGCCTCTAAGGTGAGGCCAGGGCCAGTGGCTATCTTCGGCGGCTCCCTAATAAGAGTGTGTCCAGTCTGTGACACCTTCCCAGCGATCCATTTCATCACGTTTATCCATCCCTATCATCCTCATCCACAGAAATCTCTCTCATTCGTCTCCCTGGCCCTCCCTCTCATCCCCATCCAAAGCCCTCTCTATCAGTAATCTCGCCTTATCCAACCCTCTCATCTCCTCTTCAACCCTCCCTTACATTATCTTGCCAAGCCATCCACACTCCTCTCCTCCTGACCCTTCCTGTCATTACATCCACAACCATCTTTTCATACCCCATTAAGAGTCATTCCCCTCATAACCTTTTCCTATCCTAAATTTCATAGCCGTACTGATCACCCTGACCGGCTATTTCTACCGTCCCTCTCCCTAGCAATACCTCTCGTTCTCTCCCCTCAACCACCTCTTTTACTACTCTTTACCTAGCCTTCCCTTTCATCCTATCTCCAGGCAAGTCATCATTCCACCCTTACGCCCGTCTCGCTATCTTTGAGCTCCCTGTCCTCCTTCAACATGGGCCAATCATCCACCGTCTCGTACATCATACAAACACTTCCCGCCCACCACCCTACCTCTTCCTTTCCTCGCCTAGAGACTGCCACCCTCTGCCCTTTCCAGCGCCTCATTCACCCCCTTCACTGAGCCGCCCCTCCTCTCACTCCTTTCCCTCACCTCCTCCCCCCGCTCGCCGTGTTCCTTCACGCTCCTATGCATTGCTCACAATCACTAAATAGGAGAAAAAAAGTCAAAAAGCAATTCTGAACTTAGGTAAGACGCAACCTAATAATACCTTATTTTTCCTTCCGTCTTCTTAAATAGATGATTCGTATGTTATATTTTTTAGAAATTATTGTTTTAGGCTAGTCACAGGATGGGTTCAGCGT
>JACEEZ010019528.1:540495-560495 GCA_016584305.1 Chionoecetes opilio | reverse complement strand
TCTCAACCTAGGATGCAGAAGAAGAGAATTGTGACTAATGAAGTGGCAGCACCCTCGACCGAGTGAAACTAGCTGACACACTGTGCAATGTTCGTTATTGGCTCTGTGTCACAAGCACGTGGACATAACCTAACTGATGTGTCACTGTCTCGGAACACGATTAGGCGATCTCGGATGGTTGCAGGGAAGGAGTTGGCAACTATTGAAAAACATGCATTTTCACCAGACAATCCACTGCTTCTTCACTGGGACGGTAAATTGCTTCCAGATATAGCGGGCAGCAATGAGCTTGTGGATCATGTTGTAATATTGGTCACTGGCGGCAAGACGAAGCAACTACTTGCTGTACCCAAGATTGGCCGAGGCACTTGAAGGGAGCAAAGCAATGCTTGTCTTCATGCACTGGAAGACTGGAACCTAAAGTTCATGGTTCAGGGAATAGAGATTGACACAACAGCATCCAACACCGGGTTAAGGATAGGTGCCTGCACCCTACTAGAAAAGGCCCTTGATAGAGAGCTTGTCTGGATTGCGTGCCGACATCACATGTTTGAAGTGATACTTTCAAATGCATTCACTATCACTTTGGGACCTACTGGTTGGTGGTCCTGAGATGGGGCTATTCAAACGTTTCAAGAAAAGCTGGCCTTTAATCAATATGGCTCGCTTCCAGCCTGCCAGTGACGATATATTCGTTGGTATGGCTGAGAGTTTGCGACAAGAGGTGACTTTATTCAATGCTGATGCAGTCAAGAGCAAGACCACTCGAGAAGACTATAATGAACGCCTTCAACTGTGTCACATATTCCTTGGGGGTTCATCAGATAGACAGCCTAGCTTCCGTGCGCCCGGTGCAATTCACAATGCACGGTGGATGGCTAAGGCTGTACACTCGCTTAAGATATTTTTGTTTCAAGACCAGCAAAGCTGACAGCAAAGGAAACGGTTGCCTTGACACAAATTTGTCTCTTTATCTAACGTGTTTATGCAAGCTATTGGCACGAGGTTTCCTTGCCGGAGAAAGCTCCACTCAACAACTTAAACCTACTTATTTTCCTCCATAAGTACCCTCTACTTATTGTCAGAGAGGCGGCGATCAAGGCGCTCTGTCGCCATTTATGGTATTTCTCTAAACACCTCGTGTCTCTCGCCCTCTTTGATGATCGTATTGACGAACAGACGAAACGGCCATGGTTGACATTTGTCACGTCCCCAAATCGAACAGTCTTGAAACGGTTGGACGGGAAGGACTTTGACCATCCCGATAGTTAAACTCCTTCGTAAACATAAATAATAAATAATAATTATATTGAAGGTGTCTTCAAAACAAAGAATACATTAAATAAAAAATATCTATATTTTACTTCAAAAACAAAAAATGTACAAATGGTTGGTACCTCTAAATACAACCAAATATTTCAGATTTTCTGCATGCAAACCCCCGTTGTGATATGGAACAGGATCAGCCTTGTGGAGAATGACAAATTAAACTTTGTTTTTTGTGCCACCCTAATATATATACACATATGTATTTATATATATATATAAATATATATATATATATATATATATATATATATATATATATATATAAACACATTTGCTGCCTTAGCAATATTAGTTATATATAACATTAACAGCGCAACATATACACGAGGAAGGAAATGAAGCAGTGTTAAAAAACCTCCCAAAAAGACAAGAGTTCTCAGCTCGCTAATTTGTCAACCCTTCGACACAAGGATCCGTGTAAATATATGTATACATCCATTAGTGTACAGAATGGGTTACATCTTAAGGAAGCCATTCGTTGCACTGACCAGTCACCACACGACATGGCGAGCTGTCATCCTAACGAGCCTGACCTTTACCCTGCAGCAAACAACCTCACCGAAAACAAATTATATATATAAAATATATATATATATATATATATATATATATATATTACTATAATATAATATATATATATATATATATATATATATATAATATATATATATATATATATATATATATATATATATATATATATATATATATATATATATATATATATATATATATATATATATATATATATATATATATATATATATATATATATATATATATATATATATATTATTATATATACTAAAATATATGATATTATATATATATTATATATATATATATATATATATATATATATTATATATATATATATATATAATATATATGTATATACGTATATATACAATATATATATATATATATATATATAGTATATATATATTATACATATGTATATACATATATATATATACATATATATATATATATATATATTATATATATATATATATATATATATATATATATATATATATATATATATATATATATATGTATATATACACACACACACATACACACACACACGAGTATATGTGCGAGTAACTAAAAGCGTAGAGCCATGCTTACTTCAAGATCTTATCACATGTCCTGCTTCACAGGGGCGTTGTTACCGGTCTGGGCATCACTGCGCCGTTCTCATGCCAGAGAGTCGACCTCCCACGGCCTGGCCTACCTTCCCGCCCTACCTACAGCTACTAATGACGTCGAAAGCCATGCCGGATGTTTTAATATGCTTGATTATAAAATTAAGTAGCGCATGCTTCCTTACCCGTCCGAGCATAGGTACTTAGGGCCGAAATTACTCTGCCTTGAGGTTAGAGCACCATGATGACCCAAGAATTACAGGGCAAGTACAGGTGTGGGTCGCTGGAGGGCGGGCCGGGGAGGGGCACCGTGTGGGAGCCGTGCAGGATGTGAGTGTCGACTGAGTACCGAAAGTTGGCACGCAGCCAGTGTGTGTGTGTGTGTGTGTGTGTGTGTGTGTGTGTGTGTGTGTGTGTGTGTGTGTGTGTGTGTGTGTGTGTGTGTGTTGTGTGTATGAGAGAGAGAGAGAGAGAGAGAGAGAGAGGAGAGAGAGAGAGAGAGAGAGAGAGAGAGAGAGAGAAGAGAGAGAGAGAGAGAGAGAGAGAGAGAGAGAGAGAGAGAGAGAGAGAGAGAGAGAGAGAGAGAGAGAGAGAGAGAGAGAGAGAGAGAGAGAGAGAGAGAGAGAGAGAGAGAGAGAGAGAGAGAGAGAGAGAGAGAGAGAGAGAGAGAGAGAGAGTAAACATATTAGGAAAAAAATGTAGGAGCAGGTGAAAGGAGCCACTGACAACACAAAACTTAAGAAGGTGTGAAGATGAGAGAGGATGAGGTACATACAAGGAAGCAGTAAGGGGGGGAGGGGGTTAACAGGTGTGCCTCTTCCCCTCCATCCCCCGAGGCCCGCCACACCCCGCAATGTCAGTGGGTTAGCCGTGACCACCTCGGCCTCAACTGTAACATCAACTTCAACGATTACATAGCAGGCACTTCTTGGAAAATGTCAATGCCACGATTATTTGAACAACTTTTGATCTTTTTGTGTTTGGTGGAGCACATCCTTGGCTTCTTTTCTATCATCTTCGTCCAGGAGCTTCCATGGTGCGCTTTCCATCGGGAGTGATGGGAAAACGCTTATTGCACATGACCTCGTTCTTCAACCAGGCATTGCAGACAGCCCTCCCCCCCTAGCCGTATGCTTCCTTTCACATATCAACAGGAAAAAAAAAATTAAGAAAAATTATAGGTAGCTTACACCAAGTATCTATGTACAATGTTTAATAAATGTTAATAAAATGGGATGACATACTTTGATGTACACACACAACAATAAATAGATGCACCAGTACATGTCCATGATGCTCATGAATGCAAAACAATTATTCGACACATTGGGAAAGCTCTCTCTCTCTCTCTCTCTCTCTCTCTCTCTCTGTCTCTTTTCTCTCTCTCTCTCTCTCTCTCTCTCTCTCTCTCTCTCTCTCTCTCTCTCTCTCTCTCTCTCTCTCTCTCTCTCTCTCTCTCTCTCTCTCCACACACACACACATGAATGAAACGCACTTTCCTAACCAGTCCAAGCGTCGCAGTTCGCAAGCTCTGCCGAGTAAGCAAATGGACAAAAATATCTGGTCTACACTTCTCGAAGCGGGCGCGCACTCAACCACACACACACACCTCGCCCAGTCTTCACCTCGCCGTCAAAACATAAACAGACACACACACACACCACACACACAACACACAAAGGCCACTCTACCAGGGTCTTCTTTGAGGTCTTCGTACCGGACAACCTCATGTCACCTGAGATACCTGCAAGGAACAAGGTAACGCCTTCACACGCATCTACATACGTCGCCAAAGTCCAGGATTAAAGTTATATTACTCTCTCTCTCTCTCCTCTCTGTCTCTCTCTCTCTCTTCTTTTTTTCTCACTCTAATTTAACACTCATAAACATTTAAGCTTGTCCTTGGCCTTTCCTGTTTGTGCGTTGTAGTATTATGCCCTACAGCTTCCAATCACCTCCTGTTCCTCTTCCTCCTTCTCTTATTCCTTTTACTCTTTCCCTTCCAGCTTCTGATCGTCATTTCTTCATTATCATGTTCTCTATACCTACTCCGAGGTACTCATTCTCCTACTACTACTACTACTACTACTACTAGGTTCTGTTGTTGCTGATTTTGCTCCTACTATTACTAGTTGAACTACATTTCTGTCATTCTTCACTTTTATATTATCATTATATCATATATGTTTCGTCTTTTTAAACAATAAAGCACCGCTATATATCTACTTCCCTCAGGTTTGAATAAAACATCACTATAATAACTGATGCTATTTTCTTTTATCTTCATGAGCAGTTCATCACCTCAATTCAGGAGCATCACTCTCTTATACACTACAATATACCTACAAGGATGGTTTATATACTGAGTGTTGTCCTCGTGAAGTAGCAAATATTAAAAATTCACATCACCATCACTACATCTTACAAAACCAAAAGCAAATGCTCTGAACGTACAATACATTTCCCAGACACCTCGTCTTTTGTTCTTACTTATATCTCATTTCGTTGAATACTTTATTTTCTTTAATCACCAAAACAAACAAACACAGAGAGAGAGAGAGAGAGAGAGAGAGAGAGAGAGAGAGAGAGAGAGAGAGAGAGAGAGAGAGAGAGAGAGAGAGAGAGAGAGAGAGAGAGAGAGAGAGAGAGAGAAGACGATAAACACCGGCAAGAGCACTGACCACCAACACCATTAACAGCTCTCCTAACAGGGTCGCTCAGACGCTCTCTCAACAGCCATAAATCCCTAGTGAAGGTTGAATTATGTCGTAAAGGATGAAACGTAGCGTCGTGCAGGGAAGGAATTTACCGATAGGTCTCCATCCTTCAACTTTCGCCTAATAACACTGCCCTGTGAGCTGCCCAACGGCATAAACTTGGGTAAGAAACATATCCGAGAGTGAGACTTGGTCGAGGGGGAACGGGGTGGTTGTTTGGCACGTGTGACGGTGTTAAAAGGAATACAAGGACGGAGATTTAGAGTACCTATGTGAAGGTAGGGTTTGCGAAAATCATGAGGGACATCGACGTCACAACAATAAATGCAGTGGCAATGGAGATAGTTGAGATGCTAGCTGTGGCAGTGATAGTGGTGGTGGTGGTAGTCGTTGTGGTAGTGGTAGTGTACATATATAGTAGTAGTAGTATTTGTAGTAGAATTTATAGTAGTAGTAAAAGAGTCAAAATAATAATGGAAATAACAATAACAATAATAGCATAATAACAACTATCATGATGATACTATATAGCAATAATAATAATAATGATAACTAATAATAGTTATATAATAATAATAATACCAATAATAAAAACAACAACAATGACGACAGCTTCCGCGCTGTTGTGTATGTGCATTCCATAGCCTTCGCATGTCACCTATCTCATGGGCATTCGAATAAACAAAACAATACAACGATAGGAACCGAGAAGCTAAACGTGGACATGACATGTGTGTGTGTGTTAAAAATCTCGTACTTTCCCAACCTCCCTTCTAGGAACTCACCACCACCACCATTACAAAAATATCCACCTAAAATAGAAGCCACAACGTATGCCCACAACTGTACAATGTTGGACACAATAAATTGATGCAATGATAATTTGCTCTCATCCTGGCAATGCACGCTCCGGTACACACCTTAATATATACTCGGCGTAATACTGGCTCCAAGGTGCCCCAAGGATCCTTCTTATCCACGTTGCCAATAATACCACAAAACTCATTACTGACCTAACGAATCGCCTATAAAGTCCGATCTAATTGAAAGCATCACATGGCCCCGATGCGCAGTGAGGCGAGCCGGAGGAGGCCCAACCACCGGGTAAACAGTCCTCAAGCGGCAATTACCACACCGAGACACATTGTACCTGCTGCGATAGGAGGAGGAGGAGGAGGAGGAGGAGGAGGAGGAGGAGGAGGAGGAGGAGGAGGAGAAGGAGGTGGAGGAAGAGGAAGCAAAGTAGTAGTGGTAGTGGTCGAAAAGTGGGAGAAATATCAGGAGAAAGAGAAGGCAAAAGGAAGCTTTGTGATTATACTAACAATGCATGACTGGAGCCGACTACCTACAAGACCCTTTCCAGCTGGGACCACCTCGTACACGCCAGCCTGGCAGACCTCACCGTGTACGTCTTTACGACTACACACCACCGAATAGACCATTTCCATGCAGATTCAATACCCAAACATTTATCAGGTAGACTCTCACTCCCACTCCAAAACACATTTAGGAGGACCGTAGACAGGCTTCACAGGATACATGTTTCAACCATACATAGGAGCTATAAATTCATTCAACAATATTCACATACAAGAACACTATTTCAAGTCTTCCAGGAGCCCCTAAATACATCAATTATTACGAGCACCACCTTCCAGGCAGACAATTTCAGCAGGTCGTCGAGACGTACACACATCCTGGATTTTCCCTCACGACCGCTGTCCCCGTAGAGGTTCGCTAATGAGGCAAAAATCAACAATAAAGTTGTGTGAGTGAGTGTAATGAGACAGAGGAATTCTCGAGACAAGATTATGTGGCTTGTGGGAAGTAAATACAACGCCACCCAGCGGCCGTGGTAAACCTTTATCAGAAAACTGCCTCATACGTTTGTGTTTTACAATCGATTCTTTCTTTTTTGATAAACTAGATAAATCTAAACTCATGACTTGCATATAAATTGAAACTGTAGACAAATTTAATGTGTAAAATTGTTGAGACAGATGTTCGTACGTCTTTTTCTTTAAACATGATGTGTATTTAGAACGCATATATATATGTGTGTGTGTGTGTGTGTGTGTGTGTGTGTGTGTGTGTGTGTGTTTTTAATAACTAATAGATATATGATAAATAAATAAATCATATATCGTTCTTAATTCTGCAATGTAATTTGATGCTCTTAAAAAAACCCGCTGGAATGCCTTTTACTTCCACCTTTTACGACATATATAAAAGTGGAGACTCAACCCGCACAATTATGGCGCCACACACACACACACACACACGCACGCACACCACACACACACACACGCACACACACACACACACACACATACAAAAACAATACATATGGAGCGGACATGACGCCGATTGGCCTTCACCTACAAGATGAACGAGCTCCCTTACAAGGCATGCAGTGGACGTATCGCCGCCATACATAGGTAGCTTTTGCACACTTTAACTACACGCTGAAACTGTGAATCTCTAAAGGTTTCGCAAAAAACACGACAACCCTCACTCCCTTTAGTCACTTCTTAACCTTCTCCCTCACTGCCGTCTCTTCTCTAAACCATAGCATCTTAGTTGTCATATTTATGGTGACTGTAACGCTACTATTTATCCTTGTGGTTTTGAATGTAGTGCATATAACAGTGGTGAAAGTGATGTATAAAGGTTAAGATGATCCGCTCCCATAAATATTTGAAGATTACACATATGCCTAGACAGACAGGAACTTATATCTTGCAAATAACAATATTAAGACTTTCGTAACCTTCTTCGTGGGTTTAAAACATATAATTTTCGCGATTGAACACATTCTATACAAACAATAAGTGTTCATAAAACATTATATATTTGTAATACATCGAACATAAAATAAGGGCACTTTCAACACCGACTTCAAACAGGATACAATGAAATTTAGATGCCCAGTATTTTTTCCTGGCAATTGACTGAATTCAAATAAGATATACTCATATATAAATGTAAAATAAGTTAACAATAACTACGCAACACCAAATAACTGCAGCAAAAAGGCCGCAGCCAGGCCGCCGTGACCCCTGGACAGGCGGGCCTCACACTGCCAGAAACAAAACTTCAATCCAACAAATACTACACCGGCGACTCCCTGAAATAAATTTGAATTGTAAAACCTTCCAAGAATAGAAGAAAAAAAAGTGCGAGAAACACATGCGCCGCGAGGAGTCATGAAAAGAAACGAAGAAAATAATAATAATAATAATAATAATAATAATAATAATAATAGGCAAGGAAAGATATATCTAACTTGCCTCTTCAGATCGTCCGCCAAGACTATAGGCGAAGGATTTTTTATTAATGTTTTATAATAACTCTCCGCAACATACTTATCCTGGACACAATGGACAGGAAATACAGCATTAAAATATATTTACTCTCCGCTCTTGTAATAAGAATGATGAGAAAATTGTCATGAAAAAAAACGTTACTAACAGACGTCCCGTCCCCCCCCCCCCCCCACACACACACAAGGTCTTCCTCCTAGCTAAGTACAATACGAATAGATATAATGATAATAATAATCGTAACAATAGTAGTATATAGTAGTAACTACTCTTATTATTATTATTATTATTATTTACAATGATAATGCTGATAACAATAATAACAGTAACGATATCAAAAATGAATATAACAATACTGATAATAAAATATAATACTAACAATACTAGAAATAACAATAAGAATAATAATTATGATAAAACTATTAAAATTATCATTATAATTTTCTTAAATCATAATTATTATCATCGTTATTATCATCATCGTCTTAATCATTACCATTATCATAATTACTATTACCATCATTACTCCTATCATTATTAAGATGAAAAAAAAATAGGAAACATTTAAAAAAACATTTGGGATAATAATAACTTATGTAATAATAATAAAATATATTAGCAACAATAATATTGTCAATATTATTATTACAAATATTGTAATTATCATTAGTCCTAACACAAAAATTGGACTGATTGTTGTGAATTTATAAACCCAATATTTATATTCATACAAGATGCTTTGACAAACTTATATGTTGATTATCAAAAGACTTGTAAGAATATTACGTGCCATTCACCTATTCTTATAATTGGAATGTTTTATAAGCTCTAAGCCTAAAGCTGCTACCGTCGAAACCTTCATCATCAGTAAAAAAAAAAAGTATATGTCGGCGATGGAGATGATGATTGTTGAGGATAATGATGATGATAATGATGATGAATAGGAAGAGGAGGAGAAGGAGGAGGAGGAGGAAGAGGAGGAGGGAAGGGAGACACAGGTAAAAGGATGATAGGATAAATACGATCATGTATTACGTCAAAAACAACTATTACGTCATAGAATAAATCAAAAAGAAATAGAAGGGGCATACATGAGCAAACCTATAACAGAAAGGAGGTAGAAGAGAGAACGATCATAGAAGGACAACCCCATATAAGGTACACATCACCAGTACAGTTTTGTGAGACGAATAACAACACAAGGTGAGAGAAGCAAGAATAAACACTCCTTCTACACCAGTAAAATCCCCTTCTACTTAGCCAAAACACTCACCCATCACCTCGATTAACCCCTTCACGCCCAGATCTTTACTTTGCTATATAAAATCGCCTGTTGTTAGCCATGAAATTACGAAAAGTGACTGAATATACCAAATGAACTAGTGGACAAGGATACTAAACAAGTCATACCTATAAACATTGCTTGTATTCACTAAAAATCGTCTAATGGTACCCAAATTGAAATGGAAATTACGTTCTGGGCCTCAGGGGTTAATGGTTCGAGGCTAAGGAGGGCTCGGGAGACACGCAAACCCCCGCCCCTGAGGCAGCAGTATTACCACCCTTGTTGTGGCATGGGGCCTTACCACTTCCGCATTACATGATATTATAAGACAGTCAAGCCTTTTTTTCCTGTTTTTAATCTTAATTCGTTCGTTCTTCCTTTGTATATTTGAACCAGATAGTTCCTCACAAGTACTTGAATCTTAGCTATGTTTTCAAGTCCTCACGAGCTGTACTATTACTGAAAAAGGACACAGTTTCTCCTGCGCACTAATTTTTTTAACCTCAAGCTCAGTCTTCGTTTCCTGTTTTCATGAAGGGATACACATTTTTTATGAGGCTATACGGAGACACGTATCCCATCCACTTACGATATATTGATTTTTTTTCTCCACACAATCCCAAGTATTACACGCAGCCTGTCTCAATGGGTCTCAGCTCGTACAGGTCCTGAATCCGGTTCTGCGGGTCTCTGGCTTCTTCTTTAGGGAAAAAGAGGTAGTGGATTCCACATGCTAGCTCTCCGTGGCTCTGCATCACAAAACACATCCGCCTCGTTGCATCATAAGGATCATGGGATTATTGGATTACGACGCAATCCTGAAGAGTGAACTGACATGAAAATATTTGTGGTGAGTGAGTGTGTGTGTGTGTGTGTGATGTGTGTGTGGTATGTGTGTATGTGTGTGTGTGTGTGTGTGTGCGTGTGTGTGTGTGTTACTTTAGAAATACAAAGTCACTTCACTGCTTGTGACGCAATAAATAGAGTAGAAGTAGAAGTAGGCAGAAGGCATACAAGAGAGGAAGCATTACCTGAAACCCTTAATTGAAGTTCCAAATATGACAAAACACACAAACTCACACACACACACACACACACACACACACACACACACACACACACACACAAACAAACACAAACACACACACGGATGGACTCCTTTTCCAGATGTGCATCAGCGGCTGTAGGATATTATCGCTCCCATCAAGAACAACCAGCGAGCCACGGCCGGGAATGTGGTGGCGGTAGTAGTTTCCGTTTTGACCACGCCCCCTCAGGTGACGGGAGGAAGGTAAGAGTAGCGGTGGCAGAGAGGAGGAGGAGGAGGAGGAGGAGAGGAGGAGGAGGAGGAGGAGGAGGAGAGAGGAGAGAGGAGGAGAGGAGGAGGAGGAGAGGAGGAGGAGGAGGAGGAGGAGGAGGAGGAGGAGGAGGAAAGGGGGAGGAGGAGGAGGAGGAGGAGGAGGAGGAGGAGGAGGAGGAGGAGGAGGAGGAGAGGAGGAGGAGGAGGAGGAGGAGGAGAGGAGGAGAGGAGAGGAGGAGGAGGAGGAGGAGAGAGGAGAGGAAGAGGAGGAGGAGGAGGAGGAGGAGGAGGAGGAGGAGGAGAACTCAGAAATGGAGGTGAGCCCTTCAGCATCCACATGCCACCACATGTAATTACTACTTGTCCGTGCACCGTTGCCGAAACACAGGTAAGCAAGGAAACTATCCGAAGAGGAATGAGGATGGAGTAATCTAGAACTAGAAGGAAGGGAAAAGAAAACCAAAACAAACGATGCCTAGGATTAAGGGAAGGAGTGACAGGAATGAAGGGTAAAAAGGGTTGGGATTCTAGGGAGCATCAAATAGACGGAAGGCAGGAGGGACAGGAGAGGAAGGGAGGGAGGACAAGAAGGTTATATTGAGAGGAGGAAAGGTAAGAGGGGGAAGGAGTAGGTACTGACGTGCAAATGGGCAAGGGGTTTGTTTGGAGTGTAGAGGGGGAGAGGGTTGAGGGGAAGCTTGCGGTTAAGTAGGAAAACGGAGAGACAGGATTAAGATCAGTGTATTGGGCAGAGATCAAGATCAAGTTGGGGAGAATTGACGAGTTAGGTTGGTGGACAGTGGTCGAGGAGGGAGGGATGGAAACACAAAACGTATTGAGATGAAAACAAACGCTGACAACAAATGTCTATTGATGGTTAAAACATGAACACCAATACTAAGGACTGCTGGAAGAAGTTGTTGTAGCCCTCGCGATGACTCCCTAACAGGACATTGCTAAACGGCACAAACCATTCCCGACCTACACGATAGAAGCTGCTTCAAACCAACCGCTAAAACCTCAAAAAGCAGTACTAAAGTATCTAGCATATATATAATAAATAAAACATACAAGCATTACAACATTACGACAATCCACGCTGTCTACTAAATCATAGGAAACCTACAAGCATACCCGCACGGAATACAATACATAGTAATGTAGCAGGTTGACGCTACACACCCATAAAATACATAAAAGGCGCGAGGCAGCGAGGACGACTGGCGGGTCCGATACTGGAGGCGGGGGTCAAGCTCGGCCCGGTGGGGTCCGTGGCTGCATTGTGGTGGGAGTAGTCAGGTTTGGGGGGGGGAGGGGAGGAGGAGCGCGGGGTTGCGTGAGGAGCGGTGGGTGGGGTGCCATAATCGGCAGGGTTGTGAGGAGCGATGCAGGTGACCCCTGGACCCACCCGGCCGCCGCCACACACCTGACCAGGCCACTCACACGTGCGACCCACCTGCCGTTCACGCCACCTGCGACGCTCTGTTACTGTTTGTTACGTAATGAAATCGTCCATTGCCCTGGTACAGCAGACGCAAAGTCACTCCTGACTCGCCCAACTGAATCCTAAACTCTGCCATCTGATGCCTTTGGTCTCGTGTTTTCCCCACATCATCTCCTGCACCAGGCAGAGACACTCCACAACGAGCCTCAACCTCTCTACTTGTCTACTATACAATCATCGATGCCATAATACTCTTCATATATTCTGGTGATATTTCAGATCCCAAACAAACAAAACCTTCCAATAAAAAAAAAAAACAGAACAGGAAGCCCACGCCTACACAACACATAATTCATGACTTGGTACACAACACATGATTCATCTTCTTGAATATCTGCTCAACATGTCAAGTATTCTGAAGATTCTTTCACATCTCTGAGTCATGACAACACACTTATGAAACACAGGAAAACATTGCAATTAAAGTCATGTTGCGAGGACTAATGTGAGTGCAAAATTATGCATGTGTACCTAAGATATCTATTTTGTTTGTTATGATAACAGGAATGGATGCTGTGCAACAAACGAATCAAAGAGGCAACAATGCGAAAGATGCCAAAATTGTAAAGATCTAAGCTAGAATAGAGTTGCCAACACCAAGGCCCTCTTGACAGCCAGCCTATTGGTGTGGATGCGGTTAGAATGCACGCACAATAAGGGTGAAGGAGGGCGCGCGGTGCATGCGACCAGTGAGGGACACTCACCGTGCTCCGCGGATGGGGTTTGGTCGTATAATCCAGTTTGCCTCGTGGTGGTGGCGACGGGAAGAGTCAATCCGCGCCCAGAAGGGAGATGAAGCCTCTGAGAAGGGGCTTCAAAGAGATAAACAACACAGAGGAGCGGGCAACGAGTTCTCCCTACCACAACTTATCACCGACTGAGGCAGCCTGCTGATCCGCGCCCCGCCGCATAGGTTGCCAACTTGCTGCCACACACCCTCCCGGGCAGCCACCTTCCGTAACGCCAGCCACCATGCTAGCTTACCCTTGGCCAATTGGCATATGTAACAAACCCTAACACCACCCACAGTCCCTTATATTGATCATAACACAAACACTTCATCACGCGCAAGTCAAGAAACTGTTGGGTATCCGGCAACTTGCATGAGATGGGATCAAGGCTTGAGACAGGGAGGAGTCGAGGCAGCCTAAAGAAAATTCAATGCACTTAAAGTAAGCATCAGGACCTGGGGCACGGCAGCCACCCACCACCACCCGCCCTGCCCCTGCCTACACCCCCACCACCGCCGCCACCATCACCACCGCCACCACCACACCCATCTCCACCACCTGCGTCACCATTACCACCACCTTATCACCAGACACTATGACCATGTGCCTTCCCTCATGTCCATTTTCCTCGCCTTGCCTCCTCATCTCCATATTGCATTCTTCCAAAATCATCGTATTATTCCTCCTCCTTCCCTGAGTCAGTACCCACCCTCCGATGGACGATGTCACAAGTCATTCTATAGACACACTCTCTCTCTCTCTCTCTCTCTCTCTCTCTCTCTCTCTCTCTCTCTCTCTCTCTCTCTCTCTCTCTCTCTCTCTCTCTCTCTCTCTCTCTCTCTCTCTCTCTCTCTCTCTCTCTCTCTCTCTCTCTCTCTCTCTCTCTCTCTCTCTCTCTCTCTCCTTCAGTAATGCTTAGAATTCATAATCAATAAAGTATAAAGACCGCATTGCTCCAACAGCTTCAACGCAACAATGATAAAATAGCAAAATCGATAGACTTTGAAGGAAAAGGATGTTCAATTACAAAAGTATCGATAAACACAAACCAGCAAAAAGGTAAAAAAAAAATAAGGAGTAAATATGAAACATTACATATCTCTCATTGAAAATAACTTAGAATAGATAAATTATTGTTAGAAACGAGTGATATTAAATGAAACAACACCTATGTAGAACTTCAAATATCTAGATGTAGTTTCCATTCAACACCGAATATACCTCTCTTAAAAATGCGCCAAGGCAGCATCCCAAATGGTACGATGCTAGATTTTATTGAATGCAATTTCTCGGACGAGCAGAGATAAATGATACAAACGTTCTGTCAAACCACATTAGATCAAGCAAAGTAGTTGTAGTCTCTAAAACCTGCTTATTATAACGATATATCAATAGTTGTACAGTGACTAAGAATTCCAGTGTTCCAAAATAACTAAACTAATACATTCTTATAACTCATCTTTAAGCTCTTTCCTGATGCACAGAGGAAAAAATGGGTAACAGCTATCGATCGCGTGTCTACACTCTTAGAAAAAAAGGGTAGGAAAAGGGTAGAAAAAGGGTGTTTATAGTGATGAAATACTGCTACCCTTACAAATATACCCTTTTGCAACCCTAAATATACCCTTTTCAAACCCCAAATGTACCCTTTCTCAAGCCTCTCGTCTAAAAAGGGTAGATAAAGGGTAGATGAAGGGTATAATCGGCAGCATCTACCCTCCAGCCTGGGCATAGGGTATAAAAAGGGTAGTGATGGTGCGATGTAACAATTCTACCCTTAATATACCCCCCATTTCTGAGAGTGTAGTGCATGATCAGACTGTAAGTGAACTAAACAAACACACACATACACACACTCACACACACACACACACACACACACACACACACACACACACACACACACACACACACACACACACACACACACACACACACACACACACACACACATACACACATACACACAAAGCGCCATTATTGACATGACTAATTGGTTTCACCGAGTAATAATTAAGAATGATATATTTGCCGTGGCGTGATTGATGTCAGAACACAAAGACGATACTGACTCTTGATACAAATAAATGGACTAATCTCACGCACCCCTGATAGAAACAAAGGTATGGGAAGGGGTCTTGGCTGCGTCCCCTTCACTCATATCACGAGGAGAGACTCAGTTTCCACACCACTTCAGGACGTAACAGACATTAAAAAAGGGTATTAATGAAGATATAAGGAAACGGTACACGACTCATGGTTACGTTTCGTTCGAGCTTTTACCTTACCTCCCGCCTTACTGTTGTTGCTGGATTACCAACCACGATGCGTACTTGCTACTATCCGTGAATGAAAAAAAAGTTCTCGTTTCGTACGTGACCGGACGTGTTACATTTTTTTCTATTGATGTCATACTCCCGTGTTGTATTTTTTTTACATGCCGCCAAGCCGTTAACTAGAGACATAAGACTCCTACAATATTTCCTTTCAGGGTTTGATACATATACAACACGGTTATGATGCCACCGATGACTTTTGCAAGTAAACGTTTCAAAAGAGTTACTCATGTAAAACAAAGATCGGTACTGTACATCTGGAGAGTTAAATTAAGTTTGTATCCTTAAAAAAATTGAATAAAGTTGGTAAAAATGCCACAATGTTCATATATATATTTTTTTTTTTTTTTTGCTGGACCACGGTGTCAATGTCAAGTAATAATACACTGTTTTACCAACTCAAGGGCAAAATGTTCCGATATATTGTTTTCATTGTGTATGAAGTACTAAAGGCAGTTCTCAAGGACAGACAGATATTGATGACAAATGTCGTTGCATAACCGATACATGGACGGGGCAGATCTGTGGACCCATGGTCGTCTCATTCCAGGATTATATTTCTTGTGTTCAATTCAGAAAAAAATGACAAATAAAAAAATAGAAATATAAGGACTCCATCATCCACCTGTGTGTGACTCAGACAGGTGGGGTGAGAGGGCATCAAGGCCACACAAAGGTTACACTAACCATTGTTTGCCGGCGTCATCACACCACCGACGTAAAAAAGTAGAACAAAAGAATTCAATCCAGTGGTAGAAAAAAATAGTAACGCCTCAAATCAATGACACACTCAACGTATATACACTTCTTTTGGCTCGCAGCCATATACGTGTATCTTATTAAGTGCTCTTTATATATTTCTATTCCTGTCAGTTTCATTAGAATTATATTGTATTCTTCAATCTTTTCATTTCATTTGTATGATATGTGCATGCATATTATGCATGGAAATGTTGGTATTACATGCATGCATCAACAAAACTTAGACCTGGTGTGTACACGTGTATGTAACATGTCATGTACGTATTGTTCATATTGTTCTGTCTCTTTCATTCATAAGAGGATGTCTTTATTTAATGAAAGACTGTGATTCTGTAGTTGTTGGATCCTTAAGTGCAATTATGCGCATACGTTATGAACAAATGGCGATAACAAACGGACAAACTATATTATAAGTACATGCTTTACTCAAGACCATCAAAAGTTCGCTCGTTGCAGCATGATTGCATTCAGTGTGTCTTCGGTCATTGATTTGCATAGATCACTCTGTATATACTTATCTCCACTGACCAGTCATTGAACTAATATCTATTTGTGGTGGTACAAATCTTCAAATCACTTTATCAAAGGCACAAAGCAAATGAGCAATAAATAATAAGTGACTGTGCATACCATAACTTTTAATGAATAACAAATTATTACTTAATGTATTTCTTCATGCATGTTTGATGGGGTGGTATTAATAGTCGTGTAAATCTGCCAGCGGCTCAAAGATATATATTACGGTTAATTGATGTTACAAATGACCTCATCATTTGCTTTTAATTATATATGCTAGAAAATAATTAAAGAAGACAAATGACTCCGAATTTGTATGCATCCAGGCAACAACCCCCGTGGTGGTGGTGGTGGTGGTGGTGGTCTTGTTAGTAGTAGTGGTGGTGATAGATGGTGGTGGTGGTCTTGTTAGTAGTAGTGGTGGTGATGGTAGTGGTGGTGTGGTCTTGTTAGTAGTAGTGGTGGTGATGGTAGTGGTGGTGGTGGTCTTGTTAGTAGTAGTGGTGGTGATGGTAGTGGTGGTGGTGGTCTTGTTAGTAGTAGTGGTGGTGATGGTAGTGGTGGTGGTGTATGCGGTGGTCGTGGTCCTGCTTGTGGTGGTGGCAGTGGTAGTGACGGTGGTGGTGCATGTTGTGGTTCTCTTAATACTAGTAGTTGTGATGGTCTTGTTAGTAGTAGTGGTAGTGGTAGTAGCGGTCTTTTTAAGTCGTAGTACCTGATTCCATCCCCATCTCCTTCACAGGTAACCAAAAAATGAACTAGGAGTTAAATGTAAAGATTGTGGTGAAGGTAAGACACGCTCAGACAGTGAGGCAGGTGTCTGGAGTGTGATCATTGCGTCACCACTCCCACCCCTCCTTTACATCATCGACCCACTTACCGCTCACACATCCCTTCATGTTACTAAAGAAATTAATATAAATTCTAAGACGATGTGATATTTCATGCACGTTGGTATTAACCGTATACCGTCCACGAAAGAGTCGAGGATATACCACACAAATTCATTGCCAGCTTACTCATTGGATCGACTGTTACACACACCTAACTTTCGAACTTGGGATTTTAGTTCATTCTTTGGTATAAGTTGATTACCATATACATCATCAACATTTCACTGAAAATATACGAAAAGTTTCCTTCTTTTCGCTTTCACATAACTGTACTCTCCAACTGAACTACTTGCATCACGGATACGCTTCACTCGCCTGACTCATAACAGCTTTGTTTCAGTATTTTCAGAAGCCAGATGTACAAGGATCCTTAGATGCCTATTGCAAATCCTGCCACGTATGAATAATTCTACACCTCCGACATAAATATTCGGGCTCATTAGAAACCCTGAACATAAAACACTGAAATTCGTTATCCGTAGTACTTCAAAGCATCTTATTATGTTTATGAATAAGACAATTACAGCTAAAAGTGACGGTGTAATGTAACAAGGATACAGTAAAAATCATGCTTTACACTAAAATGAACCTGATAATATGGATACACTAGCCGCAAAGCCGCCCTCCGGGCGGACTTTTTGGCTAGCTCCTGCGGAGGGCTATTGGTGGGCCTGAAGGCCCACCACCTGTGTTTGGTGGGCCGAAGGCCCACCAAACACAGACTCTCCAGATAGCCCCTTCTAGCTTTCCTGAATTCATGGATGTAGAAATGTATGTATTAACGCCAACCCATTCACATCACCCCCAACCCATTCACTCACCCAGTACCCATCACTCCCCACCCATTCACTCACCCATTACCCATCACCCCCCACCCATTCACTCACCCATTACCCATCACCACACACCCATTCACTCACCCATTACCCATCACCCCCCACCTATTCCCTCACCCATCACCCATCACCCCCAACACATCACCCCCCACCCATTCACTCACCCATCACCCCACACCCATTACCCATCACCCCACCCATTCACTCACCCATTACCCATCACCCTACATCAAGGTTTCCTCAATTCTCGCAACCCACATTTTTTTTCACAATTCTCGCTAATAGGCTACTAAAAAAAAAAAAAAAAAAAAAAAAAAAAAAGATAAGTGATCGGATCATCCCATACGTGGGCTTATAATGTGCCCCTGGTCGAGCTGGTTCCAAAACTGTGCCATATGATATGATTGTGCCACGGGGGGCGGCACCTATCGCGGACACACACACACACACACACAGACACACACACACACACACACACAGACACACACACACACACAGACACACTTTCGCTTATATTAGTATAGATTAATGATAAAACAGATATATCTCTGAATTCGTTATGCTTATTTGACAGTGCGTGAGTTGGAAATCCAATCCAGATGCAGTTAGCGCAGGTAAAATGCCTGCGTTTCTTATATACAATAAATAAAAGACAATCAGGGCATATTAGGCTGAAGTATCAATCATATCAGAGTAGAAACAATTGATTAGTGAATCCAACTCTTTTAATCACTTTTAAGCCTTCCAAGCTATTGTTAAGTCACATCATGTCATTATTACATTCAAATTATTTAAGTGCAATATTAAGGGCACATGATCTTAATTGTTACACCATTAAGATGGTTTGGGTTATAGCTGTATATTATGGGATTTTTTGCTTTCCTTGGAAGGTACTACACAGCCCATATAAGTGTTGTTGTTTGAAATACTAGTCTCAGTTGCTTTTGCTTTTGTTGATATACACACTCAGAAATAAGGGGTATATTAAGGGTAGAATTGTTACATCACACCATCACTACCCTTTTTATACCCTATGTCCAAGCTGGAGGGTAGATACTGCTGATTATACCCTTCATCTACCCTTTATCTACCCTTTTTAGACGAGAGGGATGAGAAAGGGTACATTTGGGGTTGGAAAAGGGTATATTTAGGGTTGCAAAAGGGTATATTTGTAAGGGTAGCAGTATTTCATCACTACAAATACCCTTTTTCTACCCTTTTCCTACCCTTCTTTTCTAAGAGTGTAGGTGGTTGTGTATGTTGGTGTCGCGGAGAAGCACAACCATTGGACGAGCTCGAAGACATCAAGGTTATAAC
>JACEEZ010019528.1:530495-535495 GCA_016584305.1 Chionoecetes opilio | reverse complement strand
CTAACCTAACCTAACCTTCCTAACCTAACCTAACCTAACCTAACCTAACCTAACCTAACCTAACCTAACCTAACCTAACCTAACCTAACCTAACCTAACCTACTACCTAACCTAACCTACCTAACCTAACCTAACCTAACCTCCTAACCTAACCTACCTACCTACCTAACCTAACCTAACCTAACCTAACCTAACCTACCTAACCTAACCTAACCTAACCTAACCCCTAACCTAACCTACCTAGCCTAACCTAAACCTAACCTAACCTCCATAACCTAACCTAACCTAACCTAACCTAATACCTAACCTAACCTAACCTTAACCTACTAACCTAACCTAACCTAACCTAACCTAACCTAACCTAACCTAACCTAACCTAACCTAACCTTCCTAACCTAACCTAACCTAACCTAACCTAACCTAACCTAACAACCTAACCTAACCTAACCTAACCTAACCTAACCTTCCTAGCCTAACCTAACCTAACCTAACCTAACCTATAGGGAAGATAGTGAGTGGATTGAAGGAAAATGAGAATGAAAAATGAGGAGGAGGAGGAAGAGGGGAAAGGAGAAAGGGAGGAGGAGGAGGAGGAGTAGGAGAAGAAAGAGGAGGAGGGTGTCAGTACCGCTCACTCGCTTACTCCATCATTCAAAGCTACTAAAAAACCTTGCACTACCCTGGTTTGCCTTGGTCTATCCTACCTCCTTCTCTATGCCCCTTACCCGCTTGACCACCTGCCAATACTAGGGTACAGCACATCCACACGCCAAGGTTATTATGCTACCTTCGCCTTGGTCCTCATAATCATTAGTAATAAAGAAGAGGTGTGGCAAATTAGTTCACTTTGAATGGTACAAGAAAAAACCTCCTTGCTCATGAAACTATTTATTGATGTTTTTTAATTATGATAACTAAGACGGAAAAATCTACTTTATAAGCTTCAGTTCTCTAGTTTGTAGCAAAAAGGAAATAATAATATTCTACCCCTGTTCTCAAGTATTTTCAAGGAAGTAGAAAAACTTTATAATTCCTTTTTACAAGTCAGTGGTTTCTCGTTAATGAATGTGCACAAACAGACACACACCAAAAGAAGCTTTGTTATCACGCTATAATTCAAGCGCGCCATGAAAGAACACTATGTCTGCAGGCTGATTTCCGAATAAAATATACTTAATTACCATGATAACGAGAGCCCCAAGAAAACAGCCTTGAGTAGGAACTATCCCGATAAGCATCTGCCGCTCCCTGGTCTTGCCTTGCGGCGACCCTGCTTGTGAGGCTGGACGAAGCACCATTACCCTGATGATAAGAACCAACACACTTATTACCTTGGCGATGCTACTGACAACGCCGCTCCACCAGCACCCACTGATAAGGACACTATCGCCCGGTAACATAAGGGTCTCCTATCAGGCAGCTCCGCATATAATTGGAAAGAAGCTGATAGCCTTCAAAACTACCACCACCTCCACAACCCTCCTTTAATACTCGCTAATACCTCTTCCATTGCTTTACCTGTCACAATAATCATCAGCACAACCATCAGAATAACCAAAACTATTCACATCTCCACCCTCACCAGTACCACATTTACCACAGGCTTTCAGCAACACCACAGCCAGCACTGCATTCGCGCCAATCCGACCCTCTAAATACCACATTCCTGTCACAGCTTTCACCACAACCACAAGACATCACATTATGCTCACCACTTCTTCACCACAGAATGTCATCAGTAGCACCACCACCATCATCCCTTACCACAATTGCTGTATCATCACCATCATTACTGTCATCATCATAGTTTTACTCAAATTATGCAAGACAGTCAATCACCATCACCGCAAAAACAGCATAAATACAGATACAATATTGTGACTCATAACATAACATTACAACAAACTCACAAGTGTTCCTCAATCCATCTTCATTTCTCCATTCGTTATCGCTGCGCCTTTTTCCATCTCTTCCTCTCCCGTCCTCTTCCCCTTATTTTTCCTAATTCGTCGCATCTCCTCTCCTCTTCCTACTCTTGTATTTGACGGTATCCTTAACCCTGTCATTATCTCGACGAGTCTTAAGAGTAATCCTTGTCCTTATTATTACCATCCGATACAAAAAAATATAACTACCTCTCTTCGACGTCAATATACTATGACTATTAGACTGCTCAAGAACAAAAAAGAAATGCTTGAGCGATAGAAAAAAAAAATCTACGTAATGAAGTGCATGCCAGAGTTGTATTTTCTTTTCTTTTCTTTTTCGTTCATGAATAAATGCGTCTGCGTGTCCCTTCTAGAAAAAAACCATGCAACATTCACTTATCGATTTGTTCTCTCTCTCTCTCTCTCTCTCTCTCTCTCTCTCTCTCTCTCTCTCTCTCTCTCTCTCTCTCTCTTCTCTCTCCTCCTCTCTCTCTCTCTCTCTCTCTCTCTCTCTCTCTCTCTCTCTCTCTCTCTCTCTCTCTCTCTCTCTCTCTCTCTCTCTCGTGTGCGTGTTGTAAGAGTATGTATTGTATGAGAGAGAAAGAGAGAGAAAGCAGGCAAGAACGCTAGCTGATTTTACATTATCTATACACAGGCGAGGATACAAAGAAAGAAAAAAACATATTGGTTTGGTTCATTATACTGCACACTTGTTTTGGTTAGAACACCTTTTATCTGTGTCCGTTGTTGCCAAAGCGAACACAACCCTGCAAGGTATGAAACACAGAACGGAAAAGAAGAGGAAGAAAAAAAAAAAAGGGGTGAGGGTTGGCACGAGGCAATCTGTGCGTGTGTTTCATTACCGAGCTTCATCCGACCAACTTGCGGACCCATCGTATAAAACCCTTTGAAAACCTCACCTATAAATAGATTGAAATTACATTGCGCGAAGCACTTATAATATCTTCCCTCACTGGGCCTTTCATTCCCTGCATTTCTCCTTCCCCGCCCACTTCACGTTCGCCCAGGAAAACAAAGGAAAAAGAATAGAAGAAAGGGGAATGTAGGAATATGAGCTTCGTATGTAGCTGTCTGCGGCGAGCAAGGCCAAGGCGCGTGCTTGAGGCAGAGGGGTAGGCGGGGGCGCGGGATGCCTGAACTCGCTGCACTGCCCGAGGAATGACGTCTCCCGCCTCTCGCTCCGCATGCCACGCCTGCTGGGAATCTCATCCTGATAGTAAAATTGCTATCACCGTCCATGGTCACATAAATAGCGGAGTGGCATGACCTAGAGGAACACCACCCTGAGGCCCACAATGCTCTGCCCTTGACTTCCTGGCAGCCGCACGACCACCACAACTACAACTCTTGCTTATAATCCTCCTTTAACAACCTTTGCATATAACACAAAGTCTATCGTTAGTGCGGTGAGAGCCAAGTTTATTCCTTTACGTTTCCTTCCAGGTAAGCAGAGTGTAGCGGTGTTATTAGGCGTCGCACATCGTACATGGGTTCAAGTAAAACATCCGTGCCTGCCCGCATGAAAATTTTCTTCTATGTGTCTTGCAGGGAGAAAGTAATCACGGCACATGATGGATTGCCTTCAAGATTAACATTACGTATTTTCAGCTGCTAAGGAAGGAGATAAAGTACGAATAGATGGAGGATACGAGAGAGAGAGAGAGAGAGAGAGAGAGAGAGAGAGAGAGAGAGAGAGAGAGAGAGAGAGAGAGAGAGAGAGAGAGAGAGAGAGAGAGAAGTCATGATGAGGAGGAGGAGGAGAAAAAGGATGAGGAGGAGGAGGAGGAGGAGGAGGAGGAGGAAAAGGAGGAGGAGGAGGAGGAGGGGAGGAGGAGGAGGAGGAGAGGAGGAGGAGGAGGAGGAGGAGGAGGAGGAGGAGGAGGAGGAGGAGGTGAAAGATACGACTGAAGGCACCGAGAGAGGGAGGGTGTAAAGGGTGAGAGGGTGAGGTCGTGTGTTGTTGGCGCGATGCTGAGAGAGGTGTGAGCCGCCCTCCCTCCGCCTCACCTTCCTCTCCTCCTCCCGCCTGCACACGAGGAGGAGAAAAAAGAAAGAGACAGGAAAGTAAAAGCCGCTGGAGTGCAATCACGAGGCAGCTGTTGTGCAGGAAAAGGTATTATTGTCTTAGCGATTGTAAGGATGCCGTGGCTGAGTCCCTTTTTTTCCCTTTCTCTCTCTGTGTTTTTTGTTCATACTTAGGAGTGTTAGGATGATAGCAAGAGAGAGAGAGAGAGAGAGGAGAGAGAGAGAGAGAGAGAAGAGAGAGAGAGAGAGAGAGAGAGAGAGAGAGAGAGAGGAGAGAGAGAGAGAGAGGAGAGAGAGAGAGAGAGAGAGAGAGAGAGAGAGAGAGAGAGAGAGAGAGAGAGAGAGAGAGAGGAGAGAGAGAGAGAGAGTCTTTTTTCCTTTCTTTCTCGCTCTTTTTCCATATAAAGGATTGTGAGGATGATAGCAAGAAAGAAAAAGAGAGAGAGAGAGAAAGAGAGAGAGAGAGAGAGAGAGAGAGAGAGAGAGAGAGAGAGAGAGAGAGAGAGAGAGAGAGAGAGAGAGAGAGATTGTCTAGTGTTGTGCTGTGAGCGGCGCATGTTGTCTCGGACGCTGCCCTGTTGTGTCTGCGTTCCTGCAAGTGCTGTTATTGCCTTGACCTCTCGTAGGAAAATCAACAAGCAAAGGGTCAATGATGGGTTGCGAAAAGAAGAAAAAATAGAAAATCGAAATAGGAAAAGAAAACTCATCGATAAATTCCAAGAGCATCTACTTGCAAAACTGAGATGAAAGGCTAAAGCTTATTGCCAGGAAACGAATATATCAAGAGACAAAGGAATATGAATCTAGAAAGGGAAAAGTTATGGAGGAAATATAACAGAACACAAATAAAAACTTGGAACAGTACAATAAACTAGAAAGTGAGAAGATAACGATTCCAAAGAGACACAAGGAGAGAAAAGATGACGAGGAGGAAAAATATCAGAAAGAGAGAAAAAATCGAACAGTCAAAGAGAGAGACGTGCGCTGCGTGGCGATCACAGACCCCCTGCATGGAGGAGGCGGCGG
>JACEEZ010019528.1:482995-525495 GCA_016584305.1 Chionoecetes opilio | reverse complement strand
AGACGACGACGACAAAGACGACGACGACAAAGACGACGACGACGACAAAGACGACGACGACGACAAAGACGACGACGACGAAGACGACGCCAACAAAGACGACGACGACAAAGACGACACGACCAAAGACGACGACAGACAAAGTACGACGGCGACAAAGGTGACGCCGCAGCGACGACGATCAAGACGACGACGACAAAGACGAGACGCGACAAAGCCGACTACAAGACGACGACACAAAATGAAATCGACTGTACAAAGACGACGACGACAAAGACGACCGACAAGAACGACGACAAAGACGACGTACGACAAGGACGCGACGACAAAGACGACGAGAGAAGACGACGCCTGACAAATGCACCGAACGACGACGAGAAGACGTTGACGACGCTGGTGAGACGAGTCAACGAGTCGACGCGATACCACACCACCGACGACAAGACGACGCAAGAGTCGACACGAAAAGCGACGACAAAGCTCGACAAAAAGACACGACGACAAAGACGAGAAAAACGACGAGACGACGTAACGACGACAAAGATGACGACGACAAAGACGAATACGACCAAAACGACGACAACGAGTAAGAGGGTGAGCAGGAGGTGAAGCAGCAGCAGCATATAGTGGATAGAACATGAGAGCCAAGCCAAGCTTAAATACATATTATTTCACTTTATAACCATAAGGATGTTCTATTATCTTTAAAGAAATAAGGATGTTGCAAGTCCCTCAAAACAAAACTGACAGAGAATGACGTACCTCTGAAACTTATTGCAATCCAACTTAATCGAGAAACTTGTTTGTAGTTACGCTGTGTTGGTACTTAGTCATACCTGTTTTGTTCGGGCTGATTCCCCTCCCCCCCAAGGTGCAAGTGGTTTCACCTGGAGTGTAGAATCTCTCAATAAAAACAACAATCAAAGAGAAGATCATCGCGTGTTATCGACTTTAAACACCTGAGTACATCGGACAAAACATAAAAAAACCAACGTGTGATGATTTACTCACCTAAGACTAGAATCACGCGTTCTTGTGATCATTCTTCTTTCGCTGGCTGTATGACCAAGATTACTAAGAACCAATACAGTGGAAATCCATTATTTGCCGCTACCTTGAACACCCGTAAGCTTAATCAGGGAGAAGAGGAGCTAAGAGGAAGGGGTCAGTGTAAATGGGTGCCGCGAAGCAGTGCCTGGACTAGGGTACACACACATACAATGGCTTAAGCTGATGGCAAGAGAAGGGGACCTCGCTGGGTACGCCTGATCCCCTGCATGTACTATCGGGAGACTGACCAAGGTGTCTGATGCGGAGAAGCGATAAGGCGTAACGAAGAGACGTGGAACTCGGATCGCCTTGGAGTGACAATGTTGAGGAGAATGTCATGATCTTTTTAGCGGTGACGTGAGTGGCAGGAGCAGGATACGGTGGTCGTGGCTTTCTTAGAGGGAAGATGGTGTACCGAACCATGAATGTTATCTGCGCTATTTACGCGGGAGAAGGAAGCATAGGTGTAGAAAGTGGTGGTGGCGGTGGTGGTGGTGGTGGTGGGAGTGGCATCAAAATGTGGGTTTTTAATCAAGGGTAAAGGAAATTGTTAAAGTTTTGATAGTGATAGAAGCACTTGTATTTCGCATTTATTAAGTAATTCGGCAATGATGTAAACTACATAAGTACCATTGATTGAGGGAAACGGTTAAGTACTCATTTCAGCAACGAAAATCACATTTACAAGGAAATAATTATACGTTATTTCATTCATCTTAATATATGTGTTAGTGTTTAAGATTTCTTTGTTGAATTTGACCTCTCTCTCTCTCTTCTCTCTCTCGCTCTCTCGCGCTCTCTCTCTCTCTCTCTCTCTCTCTCCTCTCTCTCTCTCTCTCTCTCTCTCTCTCTTCTCTCTCTTCTCTCTCTTATGTTTTTCATTAAGATCCATTGAAAGATAGTCGCTTTTTTACCATTTTACTCCAAAGTTATAATCGCTTTCTTAAGTCTTTACTTGGGTCGAAAGGCAATTGTGGTGCGCACTTCTTATGTTGCAAAATTCTTTCACTTCCACTCAGTTATCAAAAGTTTCCATCTCCTACTATACAAAAGTTGCTGAAAAACCTTGAATTTCCCTCTGGATTACAGTTCCATAACCAGAGAATCATATAGTGTCCTAAACCAAGAGGGTTTCATATATGTTTACTAAGTAGGCTATAAGATTCATAGCATTTATGTTACACTCTCATCTATACCACGTTTAATATGTATGAAAATGTACCTCCGTTTTGCTGTCATATCTCTGAATGCTTTTTCAATACACAAAACACGGACGTAAAAAGCAGCCTTGTAGCATTCACTTTCACTAACACCTTCACACTTGCCTTATGTTTTCGAGGTGGACTGGGAATTTCACCAAATCATTGACCAACCACTAATGGAACCCATAATATATTTATCACATATAAAGAAGATCTGGATAGCAATGATCGCGGTGAAAAACTGTGCCAAGCGATGACGACTCTATCTCTTCTTATATGCATGTACCCAGTGTGCTTGACCTCTCCTCGTGCCTCACTGAGAATATACGGGTCTTGGATGCAATCTAAACCCTTATTCAGCTTATTGAACACGTGTAAACCAGTCAGTTGTCAGCTCTGGCCCAATTTGTCCACTGATTGTCGAGGAAAACTCATCGGCAACAAATAGTTTTTTTGTTTGTCTTTACAAGGGTCTTCTCTGTTGTCTTCATCATCTTTCTGCTACTGTGCTTCTTTTATTTAACTTCATGTCTGACTTTCATCATGAACGCGACATCTTTTTACGGCCCCAGTCGCAGTGATAAAGCTCTTAGTGTTGTTGGCTGCCAATTTGCAGGTGTAATCTCCCCTGGGTTTTAATTCCAGTAAAGGCAGCAAGTACACACCTACTCTGATGTCTGGTCATGCTTCTACAATTGTTCGGTAAATATGTACTATTTAAAGCATCATTTACCTTGACTGGATGACGAAGTCTTTGTTTTAAAATCGTGTACGAATATGCCGTTTAACCCTTATACGGAAATATCAGCTGCCGCCTAGTTTCTCACGGCATACACTTTTATCATGCCCTAGTATTTTTGGCACGAGTTTCTTTATGAAATACTTAGCTTAGTGGTTTTATACTTTTCCCTCGTTCAATACACCTTTTATTATGTTATGTGCATTTCTTGTTACAAATGTTCAACTGAGAGATCCATAAGATCAGAGAGGATGCAGCTGGCGGTGAAAATTTGGACTTTCCTCCTTTCTCGCCATAGCCTGGCCTTCACCTGGCAGAAAATGGGTTAGGGATGAAAAGCATGGAATTGTGACCTCGTAGTCCCAGCAGGAGCGGTTGGCGGAAATGTTGCACTCCTTTAGGTGTGGATGTGGTGTGTGTGTGTGTGTGTGTGTGTGTGTGTGTGTGTGTGTGTGTGTGTGTGTGTGTGTGTGTGTGTGTGTGTGTGTGTGTGTGTGTGTGTGTGTGTGTGTGTGTGTGTGTGTGTGTGTGTGTGTGTGTGTGTGTGTGTGTGTGTTGTGTGTGGTGTGTGTGTGGTGTGTGTGTGTGTGTGTGTGTGTGTGTGTGTGTGTGTGTGTGTGTGGTGTGTGTGTGTGTGTGTGTGTGTGTGTGTGTGTGTGTGTGTGTGTGTGTGTGTGTGTGTGTGTGTGTGTGTGTTGGACCATTGCCGAGAAAGACCCGTAATGTTTTACGCTACACCAAAATGGGTGGTAAAAAGGCGTAAAGCACGAACAGAAAATACATGATAATGAGAATACTCTATTCCCGAAAGTTTTACGATGGCTCTGATAATTATGCATTCTGATCATATATACTCTGTCATTAAGAGGAATACTAAAACGTTTTAATCAATGCTTTAATACACGACATATTCTTCATGTCGGATCCTAAAATATTGCCCATTAAATTACTTCTCTGCCAAGGCTTCCAGGCACTACAGAGGTGACGGTGATAACGGCTCGGGTCAGGCGGGGACGTGCATGCAAGCGGCCCACCTTATTAATGGTTGCCCCGCTAACGAAGACCCAAGCACGCAAGCTGCCTCGTGAAGGAAGGCTCGGAACGATGCCCGCCTACCGATGGGCTGAGGGCGTGAGGTGAGGTGCTGGTGGGAGGGGAGGGGAAAGGAGGGAGATCAGTGAAATATACACCACACACACACACACACACATGCATCATCTGTTATGGTTATGTGAGTATGATTCTAATGGCCTACTTCGATCCCACTAACTGTACACGGGAAGCACAAGTAACATTCAGACAAAGGAAATAACGATGGGAATGCTTTCATCAATTAAACATGCAATTATGAAAACTGCAAAAAGAGAATGTTATGTTTCTTGAATTTGCATCCCGAGGTAAGATAGGCGGGGCCCTCATTTTTTTTTCTTTGCCATCATTACTGAATGTTTTGTGGCAGAGACTTGTTAGTGTTGCATTACATCACCACACACACACACACGCACGCACGCATACACACACGCACGCACGCATACACGCACGCACGCACGCATACACGCACGCACACGTAACGCTCGGCAGACCTTGTATGTAGCTTCTTTTTTTTACCCAATCAGAGAAAAATTTCATCGTCATGTGAGGTTATCACTTAATCTGAAGTTCAGCGAAGATTAATGGAAATACCTCGAGTGCAAAGGATTCCATTTAAAGGCCAACAAAATACTTTTAAGTAAAATGAAGAAAACAACTTGGCCAATCAGCGAGTTTAGATGTAACACCTCCCTCTGTACACCGCCGCACGCAGCCCGTGATAAGCATTCACGCTACCTCTCCTCATTAGCATAAAACAATAATTAAAGAATCCCTTAATGGAGAGGCGAATGGTGATCAACACAGCGACAACAAAGGCACGAAGTCTGTCTAGCCTCACTTAAAAGTTTTCGTTGGCTCCGGCTCAAGCTACCTCTATATGTTACCTCTTGTCGACAACCTATTGAAAGGTTAATTGGGATGTTCTTCTTCATATCGTATATAGTTTACTACCTCCACTGGGGCGATGACATTGAAGCGATGCTGGTTCCACGCCATTCTAGGCTCTCGACGCCTCAGATAAAACCCGGTCCTACTAAGGGCACGGCGCCGGACAGGTATCACGATCACCTGCTGCCGAACGATCCAAAACGACCCCAAAGAATGAAACTATGACCTCCTTTCTTCTCTTGTTCGCCTCCCTTATTTTTTTTTGTTCCTCAGTTACAATTTTCAATTTCATACAGCTTCGCCTTCATGACTGATCTTCGTATAAAAATTCCTTCCCTTCCGCGTGACACGACTTGTGCAAAAGGTCTAACTTTTCCATTGTGACAATTGTTCCCAACCATTTCTTTTATCGTGAAAAAATAATATTATGAATCACGATCGATAATTTCTATTTTCTTCTTTCACTTCACCCAATGGCACGATTTTCTTTCACCAAGTAATCTCCAACAGTTTCCTTTTTACAGAACAATCGAGGAAAAATCCAATCATTTTCCCCACACCTTAATCCTGCTTTTCCGTCTTATATTACTTTTTCCCCTTTCCTCAACTCTGCAAGTTTTTCCAGCAAGGGTCAAGTCTTCTTTCTTCAGTCTGATACAATTTCTACCCTTAACCCTCTTTTTCCGCTTCACCTGTCTGTTCTCACCTTTCATCCTCGTCTCTGATATCCGGAAAGATTTAGTCCAGCGGGGCATGTATTAATCAGGGACCATTATTCTTGCACGGACGCCCCGCACTCCCCGGACCCGCCGCTCTTGATGATGCCTTGCCCTTCATTATGATTGTTACCATCTTTTAATTCTTTCAGAGTCGACCGTTCCAGTTCTTCTCGTCTAGTTTTACATTCTCTCTCTCTCTCTCTCTCTCTCTCTCTCTCTCTCTCTCTCTCTCTCTCTCTCTCTCTCTCTCTCTCTCTCTCTCTCTCTCTCTCTCTCTCTCTCTCTCTCTCTCTCTCTCTCTCTCTCTCTCTCTCTCTCCCTCTCAACACAGTGAGGAATGTATGATGAAAATTGAAAGAAAAGTGTCGAGAATTTATTTGTAATACTAGCCGCAAAGCCGACCTCCGGGCGGACTTTTTGGCTAGCTCCTGCGGAGGGCTATTGGTGGGCCTTCGGCCCACCACCTGTGTTTGGTGGGCCTTCGGCCCACCAAACATGGACTCTCCAGATAGCCCCTTATAACTTTCCTGAAATCATGGATGTAGAAATGTATGTATTCCCCCCACCCATTCACTCACCCATTACCCATCACCCCCCACCCATTCACTCACCCATTACCCATCACCCCCCACCCATTCACTCACCCATTACCCATCACCCCCCACCTATTCCCTCACCCATCACCCGTCATCCCCAACCCATCACCCCCCACCCATTCACTCACCCATCACCCCACACCCATTACCCATCACCCCACCCATTCACTCACCCATTACCCATCACCCTACATCAAGGTTTCCTCAATTCTCGCAACCCACTTTTTTTTCACAATTATCGCTAATAGGCTGCTAAAAAAAAGAAAAAAAAGTGATCGGATCATCTCATAATTGGGCTTAAAACCTTCCCCTGGTCAACCCGATTCCAAAAATGTGCCATATGAGGTGATTGCGCCACGGGGGGCGGAACCTATACCAGACACACACACACACACACACACAGAGAGACAGACTTTCGCTTATATTTACCATTACCCATCACTCCCCACCTATTCCCTCACCCATCACCCATCACCCCCCACCCATTCACTCACCCATCACCCCACACCCATTACCCATCACCCCACCCATTCACTCACCCATTACCCATCACCCTACATCAAGGTTTCCTCAATTCTCGCAACCCACTTTTTTTTCCACAAAATTCGCTAATAGGCTGCAAAAAAAAAAAAAAAAAAAAAAAATAATCGGATCATCTCATAACTGGGCTTAAAACCTTCCCCTGGTCAACCCGGTTCCAAAAATGTGCCATATGAGTTGATTGCGCCACGGGGGGCGGAACCTATACCAGACACACACACACACACACACACACACACACACACACACACACACACACAGACAGACAGACACACTTTCGCTTATATTATTATAGATTACCCATCACCCCCCTCTATTCCCTCACCCATCACCCATCACCCCCAACCCATCACCCCCCACCCATTCACTCACCCATCACCCCACACCCATTACCCATCACCCCACCCATTCACTCACCCATTACCCATCACCCTACATCAAGGCTTCCTCAATTCTCGCAACCCACTTTTGTTTTCACAATTCTCGCTAATAGGCTGCTAAAAAAAAAGAAAAAAAAAAGTGATCGGATCATCTCATATGTGGGCTTATGACCTTCCCCTGGTCAACCTGATTCCAAAAATGTGCCATATGAGGTGTTTGCGCCACGGGGGGCGGAACCTATACCACACACACACACACACACACACACACACACACACACACACACACACACACACAGACAGACACACTTTCGCTTATATTATTATAGATTGGGCAAAATGTGATGATTCTTGGTCACAACACGATATTTGCTCACTTTAGTTTACATGGTAAGAGTCCAGGATATTGTTTTCCCTAAGAAGTGCCGGTACCAAACAGAAGCATGTACGTACGAGGATCGCTCACACTGATGGGAAACTAAGAACAAACAAATACGTTTTACTGCAGAAGGAATTAGTGAGAAATTGAGAGACGATACCAAAAAGTCCTTTTAATTTAGAATGCCAGAAAATATGACACCTTCAGGACCATCCGTTCTATCTAAAGAGTGATTCCATCCATGTATAAAAGAGGCGCCCTACGCACAGACAGAGATAAGACTGCACATAGACAGCTTTGTGTGAATTTTAAGTATTTGAAACTTTTCAGAGGTCTTCCCTGAATTCTACTGGTCTTGGTATAAATCTGGATGCTCATTTTTTCTCATAACACAATAATATAGGAATACTTAGTTAGTATAGCAGTGCATGGAATAAAAACATCATCAACGTTCGTAACTCAGATTTAAATTATATGCGTTGAGGAGTTTCTATTTTACCACATTAGAATGTAATGGTGGTATTGGTAATTATCATATGTTGATATTCTGGCAATGTTGTACCTTGATTCACTTGTTATTGTTCATGTCCCTTTCGGTGTTGTATAACGTGTGGGCCCGTTGTTCTTTTTCATGGGGGGGAGGAATGTAAAGGTGGTATTGGTATTTATCATATGTTGGTATTCTGGCAACCGCCGACTGACGCTTGGCGCCTGTACTTTGTCACGGGCAGCCCAGGTCGCCCGCTGCCCTGTGACCTCACCCCCACTCCTCCACAACATCTTACGGTATGTGGTCGCCCCTCTCATCCGCGGCCTTGCCCGCTTGGGCCGGACCTATTGTCTTGGCTTCCCGTCCACGTGTAAATATATACATACAATTAGACAGTGAAGTAATATCACTATCCCTGCATCGTCAAGAAAGGAGGTAACTTATCAATCACCAGGCGCGCCCTTGATGGGCGTGATAGAACTTCACCATGCTGCCTACCCCCATGCTACCTGACCTCGCTACCTGCGACACCACGTGTCGCTACCCCGGGCTGCTTACACATACCCTGCAGTCTTCACTACACTCCAAGATTATTTTATTATAAAAAGCTGATGATGATGATGATGACCACCACCTCGACAACCCATACTGCATGTAACGCCACCAAGAATAGCACTAATAGCACACAAAAAACACAAACAAAAACTAATAGAACAACAACAACTACTACTTCTACGAATAACAATAATACCAACACTACTACCACTACCACTAATACTTTAATTAAATCACGAAGCATAAATAGATGATCCGTGGCCTCAAAAAACTTGAACTCGTTAGCCATGGTCGCGAATACCAAAGCATCATCTCAGGTCTGCCGCGGCGACGTGTCAACAAGGACCACCATCGCCTGGCACACGCAGACCCTGTACAATATCTCCCGACAAACCGAGAACTAAGCTCATTCTGCCCTTAAATCAGCGTTGTAACGGAAATTATCTGTTCTTTGGGTGTTATATTTTCTACGGTTTAAGCTATCTAAATTTACTCAACATCATTCATATACTAAATAGCATATAGCATATAGCAAAAAAAACATACGTGCATAAGTGTGCTGAATATGACTAGTACACTTATACACGCATGTTTTTTTTCTTATATATTCACTTTATGTAATTTAAATTCCAATGGCTTGCTTGTGTCGATGATAAATTTCCATGTACAGACAAGACGCACTGCACAGGTTTTTGGTATTCAAACTAGAATTAATATCAATATTCGTAAAGAGAAATGTTGACAATTTTAGATATCTGACAAAACTTTATGTAAAATCTTCGACGAGGCGAGATGCAGTTTAATCTTCCTTTCCATCTTCTTTTTCAAACAAGCCTGTCAGGATGGCTTAGTGATAGAGACGGGTTTGCGTGCAGTGTCTCTGCGTTCGAACAGCACTCACTGCGGCTTGAGTCCTGGCGTGGTGGCCATTTATATAATCGATAGTCTCGCTGTTGATTCATATGCATTGTCTAGATAAAGTCAAAGTTGCCCATCCAACAACTTCCCAAAATACATATTGCTCCCTACTTTCTCCTCTAATCATCCTATCTGGCCTTCAACGCGCTGGCGCGAGAGGGCACACACGTGCACGTGCAAGCACACACGCACGCACGCACGCACGCACGCACGCACACACACACACACACACACACACACACACACACACACACACACACACAAACATACACACTTTTTTGTATGAAGTAAACTTAGGAGAGCAGTACTAAGCAGATGGCGTGCGGGAAAAAAAATATATGCATTTTTGAAGGTTGGGAGATAGATATGAACCAACGCACAATGAAACCAAAAGAAAAGAATATTATAATACCAGCTGCGACACAACAAACATAATACAGAAAAACATATAATAATTTACGAAGGAATATCAAATACAATAGGCAAGAAAACAAAAGAAAAAAAATTAGAAAAGTAAGATTTCAAAGAGAAATACGAAAAAAAAAAAAAAAAATCTTCACAGTATAGAGAAATGCGGAGAAAAATACCAAATGTTCTTCATGTATAGGTTAAAGGTTAAAGATAAAAATATAATAGAAACTATCTGTGAAAAAGTTAAAGTGATTATGAGAAGGATAAAGAAATATATATAGAAAAAAGCTGAGATATCAAGTCAAAATTCCTTATAGATTTATTCAAGAGGGGATACTACTACTACTACTACTACTACTGCTGCTACTACTACTACTACTACTACTACTACTACTACTACTACTACTACTACTACTGCTACTGCTACTACTGTTACTACTGCCGTGACAGCTTCTTACCGCACCTGATATGAGGCTGATATGTTTCCTTTACGGGAGAAGCTTAGAGTCTCGCAAGAAACTTAAGTAACCATCAGTGATATCTCGGAATTAAAAAATGAGTAAAAAAAAAAAAAAAATTATCTTCAACTCCAGTTCGGCCACATTAAAAAAAAAATAATATCACTTCTGTCACTCCCATACTTCTGTTGTCAGAAGTAATGTTTATGTGTAGACATACTGACAGGTGTAAACATAATGTCCCAACCCGTGTCTCCTTCATCACCTGTTTTCAGTAATGTTTATTTGAAAAATAATAAAAATCTGAGGCAAGAGAGTATGCCGACATTAAAGAAGCATAATATCCTTAAACATTTAGCAGGAGTCAGAGAACAGTAACGTAGGCGGCAGTAAGCTAGCACACGTGTCGGGTTGAAATATCAGCCGAGGTTCTCATGCTAGAGTGATTCCCCTTCGTCCTGCACCACACTACCACGCACTCCAGACACGTCACTGACTCTCCACCTCGCCCCTGTTTCGACATCACATACACGTCACAAAAACATAACAATGAACGTGATCTGACTCCAAGTTACGGTTAGTTAGTCTCAATCACTGTACGGGAACTCTGGGATCCCCGTCCTCCACTCCTTCGCCGTTAAAGTGCTATAAACTGTAAAAAAAACTGCATTTTTTTTATCTCGTCCGAGTCAATTCGATTTTCCGCCACGTGTGCAATGTCACGCTCTGAAGGCAATGGTAGAATTCCTCTAAGCTTTAGATACAAAACCAGGATTTCAGCACGAGCATTGGATCAGCTGGCTTTCCTTCACAGGTCGAGGGGTCAAACGGACCGCAAAATAAAACCGAGGGAATTTTCCAAGCAAATCTTTGGTGGTGTTTGTGCGTACTAATGCATGGGAGGTAAGGGAGATAAGCTCTGATAAAACTGGTGAAAGGGACGTATGTTTCTACGATGGACACACGTTGCCCCCAAATTTAGAAACTCTCTCTCTCTCTCTCTCTCTCTCTCTCTCTCTCTCTCTCTCTCTCTCCTCTCTCTCTCTCTCTCTCTCTCTCTCTCTCTCTCTCTCTCTCTCTCTCTCTCTCCTCTCTCTCTCTCTCTTTTTCCAACACACACACACACCACACACACACACACACACACACACACACACACACACACACACACACACACACACACACACACACACACACACACACACACACACACACACACACACACACACACACACACACACACACACACACACACACACACACACACACACACACACACACACACACACACACACACGAAGGCTCAGGGATGCCGTGTGAACATTAAAGAATACGATGCTACACTCTGTCTTGTGAATTTCCTATGCTCATATCAAACCTTATTCGGAGCTGTTATCTGTCCTCCACTCTCTTCTTTCCTCTTCCTCGTCATCTTCGTTCTTCTCCACCACCTCCCGCTCTTCCGGCTCCACTCCTTCACTACCTCCCCCTCACACTCTTGCTCCTCCTCCTGCTTGCACTGATGGCGCTAACAGTTACAGACTATCTTCGGGATTTAAAGTACCAGGGGTCTTCATCTGCCGGAGGAGACCATTGTGCGACGTTCCATATCGTAGTTAGTACACTTCCACAATAGACTGAAGAAAACAGGTGCTTGATTGACAATGATTTACCTAGATAACACTACGCAAAGCGGCCGAACCACCTCTTCACCTCTACACTGCCCCCACCCCCCACAAACAAAGTATTTAATCGTAAATAATACATAAATAAAAAAAAATAAAAAAAAAAAAAATAAATGAATAAAAAATAATACCTTGTCCCGAGTTCTTGATTATCTTGATTCGACTTGATTATTTTAGCAATGTCCCGAATTCGAATACTGGCGGGGCAACTATTTTGACCATCTTAGACGCTCTGGCCGGAGGATTAGAGCCTTGTAGTAGTGAGTGCAAGGTCCCGAGTTCAAATCCCGCCAGGAGCAACAGTATCTTTCATCGTCGAGTGGCCGAAAATATGCTGCCCATCAACTTCACTTTCGACTGCGGCTCCCAGTGCGGCAGAGGGTACCAGAGGGCAAGCATGAGCCTCAAATCGAAATACCATCAAAGAAAACCATCACAGGTGTCACTATAAAAAACCAGCCTGTGCCACCACGGGCGAGGGCCAACAATCCCAGCCCTCCAGAATGTGAAGGGCCAACCAACTGAGTCTTCAAGAAAAAAAAAAGAATAGCCTACAGGCACTATAGGCTCCCAAAAAAAAAAAAGTTTAAATAAATAGACTCAAGATTTCAAATTTCTCTTCTCATCTTTCTCTCTTTTCCCAACTTTTCTCCTTACTTTTTTTCCTTTTCTTTTTATTCTCACCTTTATATATCATCAATAAAATAATATATTCATCTTTATTTTTATCCATTACGTTAAATCTACCAAAACATTTACTTTTTCTTTTCAGGTGTATCCAAGCGACTACAAACCCAAAAAATTCCAACCAACCAGATGAATTCGAAGATAGGGGACAATTCTCACCCCAAGTAGTACTACCTTTTCTCCCACGTCACCCAGCACTTCCCTACACACAATTTTTTCTCTACTCTTATCTACCAACAAATCTCTACCTTTTACAACGTCCTTTGACCTCATACCCCTTGAAACACAACTTTACACCCCTCGCTATAGTGCAGTGACAATAGAGTAAATACACCTCCATCTTCCCCCTACCACTTATCTACTTTATTTTCTTTGATAATGTGTCGTATATGCTAGTGAAAGGAAGAGGGAAGAAGAAAATACATCTCTTCCACCTCGTCAACCGTCGCCCCTTTATACTCCCTCCCAATTATCTGAAGACAATGGATCGGTTGCTTTGTCCCCATTAATTCAATGCGCCAACGTCATGGAGAAACCAAGGAGGATTCCGATGATTATATGCCTTTGGTACAAGAGAGAGAGAAGAGAGAGGAGAGAGAGAGAGAGAGAGAGAGAGAGAGAGAGAGAGGAGAGAGAGAGAGAGAGAGAGAGAGAGAGAGAGAGAGAGAGAGAGAGAGAGAGAGAGAGAGAGAGAGAGAGAGAGAGAGAGAGAGAGAGAGAGAGAGAGAGAGAGAGAGAGAGAGAGAGAGAGAGAGAGAGAGAGAGAGAGAGAGAGAGAGAGAGAGAGAGAGAGAGAGAGAGAGGAGAGAGAGAGAGAGGAGAGAGAGAGAGAGAGAGAGAGAGAGAGAGAGAGAGAGAGAGAGAGAGAGAGGAGAGAGAGAGAGAGAGAGAGAGAGAGAGAGAGAGAGAGAGAGAGAGAGAGAGAGAGAGAGAGAGAGAGAGAGAGAGAATATTATTACAACTGTGATTCTACATACCTGAGAAGCACGATGAGGTGAGGATTTCTGAAAAAAATACAGAGAAAAGTTAATACAAATAATGAACAAAAGGAAAAATATGAAAAAGTTTATTCAATGACAATCATGAAAATTTGACACAAACAAACACTGTGCCAGATGACTTCTCTTCAGACTAAAGCGTTCAAAATAAAACCTATTATTTAAGGAAGATAAAATTGACACTACCGACGACGACAATAACAACAGATTAATCAAAGCTAATACTACTACTAATAATAATAATACTGCTAATATCAATACATAACACTGTTGAAATAATAAAAACTGCTATATAATAATAATTAATCTATTAAATATGCTAATAATATGTTTCACTATTATCATTATCATCATTATTGTTATCCACCACGACTGCCAGATTTCGTTCCTACATACCGTCCCTCCTTTCCCTTCCTTCCTATCAATCAGTCAATATATCCTTCATAAATACGACATTCCTCCTCCTCCTTCTCTTCCTCCTCCTTCTCCTCCTCCTCCTCCTCCTCCTCCTCCTCCTCCTCCTCCTCCTCCTCCTCCTCCTCCTCCTCCTTCTCCTCCTCCTCCTCTTCCTCTTCCTCCTACTCCAATGAATCCCCCTCCTCCACCACTACCACACCACCACCAAGGTTACGAGAACAATTTATGTATGTTGTTTTTTTCTTAATAGAGAAAAGTGAAGGGGTTAGAGTTGCGTGTATTTGTGTGTCTGTGAGCTTATATATATATATATATATGTGTGTGTGTGTGTGTGTGTGTGTGTGTGTGTGTGTGTGTGTGTGTGTGTGTCTGTGTGTGTGTGTGTGTGCAACATTATCATTAAGAAATTATTTTTCCAATTGGTAACAATGTATAGATTTGCCGATGTTTTTATAACTGCCTTGATTATATTTCCGAATATCCTTCGGAAAAGAATACAGAGGCAATTATATTTAAATGATCAGCATTATACCATCCTTATCTTCGTTTATCTTGCTTTATCTTGTTAGAATCATGCTTGAGCGCGCTCTCTCTCTCTCTCTCTCTCTCTCTCTCTCTCTCCTCTCTCTCTCTCTCTCTCTCTCTCTCTCTCTCTCTCTCTCTCTCTCTCTCTCTCTCTCTCTCTCTCTCTCTCTCTCTCTCTCTCTCTCTCTCTCTCACATTATAAACATTCTGCAATATTTCCATTGAAAATTTTATTTTTTGTATTGGGTGGAAGGTCAATATGCGAGGTTAAATAATAAGTGAGAGATAAAGAAAAGATTGACAGGAGAAGAATACAGATAAGAAGTGGTAAATGGAAATCTGAAAGGAAAAAAAATCCCATATATATAATAAAAGAAGAGGAAAAAAAGGAAATGGAAACGGAAAAGACAGAAAACAGGTGAGACAACAGAACGCAAAAATACAAGATGTATAAGAAAGAAAAAGAATGTAGGCGAGAGAGAGAGAGAGAGAGAGAGAGAGAAAAGAGAAGAGAGAGAGAAGAGAGAAGAGAGAGAGAGAGAGAGAGAGAGAGAGAGAGAGAGAGAGAGAGAGAGAGAGAGAGAGAGAGAGAGAGAGAGAGAGAGAGAGAGAGAGAGAGAGAGAGAGAGAGAGAGAGAGAGAGAGAGAGAGAGAGAGAGAGAGAGAGAGAGAGAGAGAGAGAGAGAGAGAGAGAGAGAGAGAGAGAGAGAGGAGAGAGAGAGAGAGAGAGAGAGAGAGAGAGAGAGAGAGAGAGAGAGAGAGAGAGAGAGAGAGAGAGAGAGGAGAAGACACTAAAGATTAAGGAGTTTTGATGCATCATCGTCATGGGCGTTTATACACCAACACACCTTCTAGGGATGACGTTAAACGCTAAACAGACAGTAATTAAGTTCCTGGGAGGGGTATCATGAGGCAAAAGTCTCCTAACACTTTCTTGCCGTGGTCTGGGACGAAGGAAGGGTGAGATAGGATGGGCGGGAGGAGAGGATAGATAGAACGCGAGGGTCCGGAGTGCCAAAAAACATAACAGGTCCAGTCTACAGATCAACTTGGATTAGACGTGTAGTAAGAAAGTGTTGTATTTACCTTTCGTAGTGCCACAGATACGTAGCCAAATAAAACTATCACTACTTTACCTCAAACCATAAAACTCAAATTTGTCTTATGAAAATCTAGCACAGTACCACAAACGGAATCTGACAAAAAAAAAGATCTTTAAATTAAATATGGACGATTAATTTCTTTTCCCAGTGTGAATCAAAGATCGTGCTGCAGTAAAATATTCATTTTCACTTCACCTGATCTCACTATCTATTCTTTTTTTCCTATTTGTGATGAGTGGCGCATAATGTTGAGCAACACCTAATGTTATCGTGCGGCATAAATGAATGTTTGATAAGCACACGTCCTATAGCGCAACACAGCCTCTGCAACACCCCTTCTGCCACATCCTCCCTCACACGGCCACGCCACTTGGTCAGAAATGCCGTATAAAACTCCCGATGCTTCATATTTCTGTGAAATATGAGTAATCATGTTAAAAAAAGGAGCAGTTCAAGACCTTTGTTTCTGCCGAAGATGAAAACCTTTTTCTCTCACGTCCGGGATCAAGGAATATCAGGACATTTCACAGTATTTTACATTTCAACTTTCATGCCTGCGATGTTAAAAGAAAATAATAATATACATTTATATTTATGCACAGAGTTGTGCATATATTCTTTTTCTTTTTCGAACTGCTCGAAGATTAAATGCATAACATTATTGTCTATCATTTAGGTCTAGCGCATTATAGAGACCATATATCCTAATTAAAATATCCATCACAGAATTTTTAAGTAAAATATTTGGATTGCCGATATAACCACCAAGACTCTTCCTTAAATGTCTATAGAGGTCTATAGAAGTTGCAATGCAACTCTTGTATATCTAACTCTTACTTGGTGCTCCAGCCATACTTCAGAGTGACAATGGTTCAGAATTTACGTCGCACGTGATCACCGAACTGAAAATTGTCTGGCCTGATCTGATCATTGTTAATGGTAAGCCACGGCATCCTCAGTGTCAAGGTTCTGTGGAACGCGCTAATGGTGCTCTGAAAGACATGCTAAGAGCGTGGCGGGCAGAAAATAACACTCGAGACTGGACGGTAGGCATCAACTTTGTGCAATTCCAGAAAAACTCAGCACACTACTCATGGATAAAGTGCTCTCCTTCCTCTGTTATGTTCGGTTGTGAGGCTCGTGTTGGCCTAACTTCTTCCTCCTTGCCACAGGAAGTTGTCTCCAGACTCGAGAGTGAAAGTGATCTTATGGCTGTTATCTGCCAACCTGACCAGCCAGGTGCTATCAGTGGTGATGCTACTGCGACTACTGAGGCCACCATAAGTCCCCATGGTTCCTCCACCGATGCAGGTAAAGTTCTCACAGAGGATATTTCTTCCCATGTTCAATATATCAAAGCACATCGGAGCGTTGCAAATGCAGGTCTGCTTTTACAGGCAAAAAGAATGACAAAACGGAGTCGTGTCGACCTCAAGGCAGGGGAACAAGGAGATAATGTAGGCGTGCCCATTCCTGTTGTAGATTGTGGGAGGGGAGTCCTACGCAACATTCTCGGTGTCATCATAGCAAGAGACCTTGATGAAGACTTATACCACATCGTTGTGAAGACTGGGATTCTGAACGGACAGTTCTCCAGGAACCAGTTCGATCTGTGTCCGTGTACGCAGCGACTACTGACCGAGCAAGATGTCAGCCTGGACAAAACAGTGTCGCTACGCTCAGCTGTTGTCACCCAGTCAGCTTCGGATGGACAAGGCTTCAAGAAATGCAACTGCAGTGGACCAAAACAGTGCCAGACGAAGCGATGTAAATGTTTCAAGGCTAAGCTTAAATGCAGTTCACGTTGTCATGACAGCTGGACATGTGCCAACAAATTAATATGTTTCTGTATTAGTTATGTTTTCATATTCGTTGTTCATGTAACCATATTGTATCCTGTGACACGTATTCATGCTCATTGTTCATGTAACCATATTTTATTCTGAGACTGTTAGGAATCCAATAAAAAGTCTTAGGCAAAGGTATATAACAGAGTAAATACGTAAAATCCCTGAGGCTCTAATGCAGGGATTTCATGAAATCCCTAGGAATTTCAGGGATTACGTGAAATCCCCGAGTGAAACAGTGATTACATGAATTAACTGAAAATTTCTGTGATTTCATGAAATCACTGGTTACACTACTTCCCTGTAACATATATAATACTCTAGTTCTACCTTCACCAGCTGCATTGCCTCGTCCCCCTAAACGGCTTTCAACACCATAATCACAAATACATTTCCTACAACGTTCATGGACAACTCAACTTCATTATATCCAGGGGAAAACAGAGGTTTGGATGAAGGATCGTTTGTGTCCAGAGCTTATTACCCTTCTCGACACTTCCAGCCAGGCAAAAAGTACAGCATCGATTTTTTTCAAGAAACGACTAAAAGGGCTGCCGGCTAGCGACTCCTTTCTTCACAGACACTTTCATCGGGAACGCGTGAACACAAACATCATTTTTTTCTTATTTATAATCGACTTTTCGTGTTCAAGGGTACGTTGGAAAAATCATTATACCGCATTATCATCCCTTAACTATACCGTCATCTCCGCGGTGAACAGGTTGTGTGCCAAGGACCCCACCACCCTTAAGTGTCTCCTTTCACCTGCTTGTGTTTCTCTCATGTGAAGAACCTGTGACCTCACGGATTGTTTTTCTAAATATTGCTTGCAAACTTTGCGTATCCCGGCAATAGGTCCTGCAGTGCTGCTTGAGCTGTGTTTATCCATAGAGATTGTAGCACCAACACGGTAAGAGCACCTCCGTAAGTCCCAGGCTACCGATCTGTATCTTCTACTTTAGGATCTTACGATGTATTTACAAGGTGTGAACAACGGAAGAAAGATCGACTTTTTCTCCCACTTTTGTGTGCGTGCGTGCGTGCGTATATATATATGTGTGTGTGTGTGTGTGTGTGTGTGTGTGTGTGTGTGTGTGTGTGTGTGTGTGTGTGTGTGTGCTATGTGTGTGTATGTGTGTATGTGTGTGTGTGTGTGTGTGTGTGTGTGTGTGTGTGTGTGTGTGTGTGTGTGTGTGTGTGTGTGTGTGTGTGTGTGTTCTGTGTGTGTATGTGTGTATGTGTGTTGTGTATGTGTGTATGTGTGTTGTGTGTGTGTGTGTGTGTGTGTGTGTGTGTGTGTGTGTGTGTGTGTGTGTGTGTGTGTGTGTGTGTGTGTGTGTGTAACCCCTGATCTTTCCTTGCATCTACTGTCACATAAAACACAAGAAAAAACACTTTTTTTGTATATCTATAATGCTGCACAAATGCGAAGTGGCATGCAAGGTTGTACAAGCAAAAGAAAAGAAAAGAAAAACATAAAAATACCCCAAAAATGATGAAATAGTATAGTCTTTCATCCCTCTCCTTTCTTGCCTCGGGAAATGAAAGTTCTGAGGGAATTTTTCAGCCCCCGCCATTGTCACTTCTATCAGCCTTTTCCAGCATGGAAGTAATATTATAAAAGTAAAAATACCCAAGTCTCTAGTTAGAGTATAACAATAACATTAATACTACTAATGATAGTATTGATAATAATAATAATAATAATAATAACCGCAACAATACCAAATATTGGTGGAAAAAAAATGATAACGAACACTGATATTTCAAAATGAAAACAACAACTATGATAATAATAATTATTATATTTGCAATAATAATATTAATTAATTACTATTCATAATTATAAAAGTAATAACAACGATAAGATATTATTAGCTATAGCAATAATGATAATATCAATAACAATAATTGAATGATAATAAAGTGAAGATAAAATAAATGCAACAAAATCAATAAAAACAACAAAGAAGAATAATAACTATAAAAATTTAAACAACAATAAATATAACCAATAAGAAAATTGAGACAACAAATATAGGAAATATAAAAATAGGAAGAAGCATAATAAAACACATTATACACTTAAATCATTCTGCTTCTGACCTCAGTGATTTGACCTCGCCCACCACCACCACCAACACCTCTCCAACACTCCTGAACGTCTCCCACTTTCCTCCTCCTCCTCCTCCGCCTCCTCCGCCGCCTCCTCCTCCGCCTCCGCCTCCTCCTCCGCCTCCGCCTCCTCCTCCTCCTCATCCTCCTCCTCCTCCTCCTCCTGACACTGATAAGACGGCGGCAAAAACTGACAAACGCACAGCTTCGCCCAATAAACACCCTCAACACGGCTTCTCTCCTCGCCGCTGCTCACACCCATGCAGCGTCAGTCCCCTCGCCCTTGTTTATAAGTGGCAGTAGAGCTTGAGCCACCACAGGGATATCAGGCTTTCTAATCAAACATGTACAGCTTCCTGCAGCCTGGGGGAAGCGACAGAGAAAGAGGTGTGACAGCTCCTATCGCCGTATGTGTCTCTGTGTGTGTGTGTGTATGTGTGTGTGTGTGTGTGTGTGTGTGTGTGTGTGTGTGTGTGTGTGTGTGTGTGTGTGTGTGTGTGTGTGTGTGTGTGTGTGTGTGTGTGTATTCATCTAGTTGTTGTATTTTACAGGGCCAGAGCAACGCTCGTATGGCCCCGTCTCCATATCAACATTTTTATCATTCATCCTTAGTGCTTAGTTTTGGCCGAAGCCAGCACCCCGGGAGGCGGGTCACAAACCCCCGGCTAACACCCGGTACCCATTCACTGCTGGGTGGACAGGGGCTCGGGTTTTAAGGAAACAGCCCAACTGTTTCCGCTTCCCCGGGGATCGAACCCGGGACTTCTCGGTTGTGAACCGAGCGTGCTACCCCTACACTACGGAGTACCCCTACACTACGGAGTACACACGGTGTGTGTGTGTGTGTTGGTGTTGTGGTGGTTGTGTGTGTGTTTGGTGTGTGTTGTGTGGTGTGTTGTTTGGTGTGTGTGTTGGTGTGTGTGTGTGGTGTGTGTGTGTGTGTGTCTATCATTATGATATATGTGATTTATGTATAAGCTGTGGTCAATAAATATCTATCTATCTATCTATCTATCTATGAGCTGGAATAATACTTAAACTCCTTGTGGATGAACATATTTGTGTTATGTTTATGATACCACTTAATAACCACATGCCTTCCATTCTCAGTATGTTAAGTTACCGAGAAGTTATGAGTAATGATAAGCGTGTGAGGTCAATGTTCGGTGCAATGCATTACCAAGCAAATGCCGGTCTGTGTGCCCATATATGTGTGTCTGTGTACGTGTTGGCGTGTGCGTTGGCGAATAGGGCAGAGTGTGCTGGAGACGCGGAATGAATGGCAAATAAGCGGGTGGTGCGGGGCCTTAGCTGCGGGTGTTAGCGAGGCAGCGTTCGTGTGTAAGTCATTCAGTGGAAATTATGGCTGTCAGACCCTCGAGAGTGTCCAATGAGAAACCATTACGTCACCTGCTAATATGTGACGCGTGCAAGTTGACGCCTTCAAAATAAGCAGCATATTCTCCGCCTCATGGAGGTATTATTTCATGCGCGAAATTGGAGCGACATACTTAAGTTTTTTTACACCCGAACGCGACAATGGAGGGATGTTGGGAGAAGGAAGGAAGGACGGAGGGAGGAAGAGATAGAAAGGACTGGAAAAATGGGAAAGAGAATGGGAGGGGAGGACAGAGGGAAGGGTCGTGATGGAATAAGATGGGACGGTGGATGATGGATGGAGCGAGAGGAATGTGATACTTGGTACGGAGAAGAATGACGTTCAAATATGGAGCGAGATATTCATAGTTTAATAGCGAGCAACATAATGGGAAGAACAGTAGGGAAGACAAGTGATAAAACAATGATGATTAGCTGCTTAACCCATGGAGAGGGAAGGACGGTAAATAGGAAGGGTAAAGAAAAGAGATGAATGGCAGAGAGCCAATGCCGATAACTTCGATGCAATGTTGTGGTAACTAGGCCCTTAAAGGCAAAACTCATAAATCTACGCAAGGTGTTATTTGCCCAACCTATCAAAAACGTGACAAGAGTTTCTGAGATCGGTGTGACCTTCACCTTTACTTAATCAACGCCGCCGCCACTTACAGGATTGCCAACTCGGCTACCACAACCACCACCACCACACCACCAATACAACCATCACCACCACCAATCCAACCACCACTATAGTACAGCCATCACCACCACCACCAATTCGATCATCACTACGATTACTACCAGCACAACAACCTCTGTCACCACCACCAGGAACAACCATCACCAACATCACCTACGACATCATTGCAACAACAACGATGAAAACGACGATGACAGCAACAACGGAGATAAATGAGGCAATAACAATAACAACAGGCCAATAATCAATAGAATGAATAGAGGAATACCTACAGATTCATGAGACGTAATACTGAATATTGTGGTTTGTTAAACGTCCTTTCTACTTCAATACTACGAAGTGATGCACAATATCGAATGTAAAATTTGTACAACTCACCAAAAATGTTGATTAAAAACAGCCTCAGGAGTAATAAACATTGAAAAAAATCACTACCTGCTTTATTCTAAGTTGCCATTGAGTTATTTTGTTACTGATCACACCCATTATTCCACAAGATTTACGAATACTACCTTTTATGTAGCGCGCCCTTCCTCCTGTGTTTGTTTTGAAATCAGGCAATACGGAGTGAGACGCCTGAAGTTAAAAGGACGTGGAAAAGGTCAGCTGTGTAACAAAAGGATCGCGATGTGGAAGAGAGGGAGGGGGAAAAAAGGCTTCACGCTATCATTGCTCCCATAAACGTCGAGCACACCAATAGCCTCGAGATAAACCTATCATATAAGAAAACTGAGCCCAGCGAGTCACAATACTGTCCACACCACCCGAGGCTGGGACACAGACTCAACACCAGCGTCTAGGTTCACGGGGAACGACGCGGATCATTTACAAAAGGAAAAGATCAAAAGTTCATCTTACGACATACATTTAGAATATTATTAATAGACGAGCGAAAATACTCAACGCTTTGTGAAGGTTTATAAGTAAGACATGTATAAACCACGTAAAAAATCTAGTACAAAAGAGAATTAAGTAACTGATCCCTCACTGTTCACAAACGTCATCATTTATCTACGTGTTGTTTGTCATGCAACCCATATTACCTCGACAAACTACCGCACCACACTAGGCGCTGGAATGTTATTGTCTCCCCTTCACTACACAGTCTATACACGCCCCTACCTCAATAACGTGATCATCCAGCGAACAAGACATCCATATTGAGTAGTGCCAGCCATCTGATCTGTAGCCTGTGTGTGTATTCATCTAGTTGTATTCATCTAGTTGTATTTTACAGGGCCAGAGCAACGCTCGTATGGCCCCGCCTCTATATCAACATTTATTTTTCTCTTTCATCTTTAGCGTTGGCCGAAGCCACCACCCCGAGAGGCGGGTCACAAACCCCTGGCTAACACCCGGTACCCATTCACTGCTGGGTGGACAGGGGCTCGGGTTTTAAGAAGACCGCCCGTCTGTCTTCGCTCCACCCGGGGATCGAACCCGGGACTTCTCGGTTGTGAGCCGAGCGTGCTAACCCTTACACTACGGAGTTCCCTATGTGTGTGTGTGTGTGTGTGTGTGTGTGTGTGTGTTGTGTGTGGTGTGTGTGTGTGTGTGTGTGTGTGTGTGTGTGTGTGTGTGTGCGAATTTACACACACACATACCCACACACCGCGCGATGGTCAGGTTGATAACGTTCTGGTCTCTCACTCTGTGGGAGGCGGTTCGAATCCTCGCGCTCCCGGGGATTTTTCACTTGACAAATTCGGGCGGTTACTGTCCCCCTTGAGCAAGGGGATGGGGGTGTGTGGTGTGTGAGGTCCCAGCATTGCCCAAAGATCGGTAATAATGAGCTCCAAGCTCGCACTGAGAGGGTGAAACTGGCGATCGCGAGCTAGCTCGCGTGGACAAGACCATGGGTGAATGACACAGACAAGCACATTTACTCACCTGCGTGGTCAATTGGATAAGAGCGCCAAACAGGCAGGCCACTCCGTGGTCCGGCGTTCGACCCCCGACTCCACTCATTCCTATTCCATTTAATTGATAAATGCGGGCGGGTTCTGTCCCTTGAGCAAGGGGATAGACTGTGTGTGGGTGTGCAAGGTCCCAACATTACCCAAAGATTGGTCACTATGAGCTCTAAGCTCTTCAGGAGTGTAAATCTGGCGATCGCTAGCCAAACTCGCGTGGACAGGACCGTAGGTGAACACACACAATGATCAATAATAAAAAGTGTACATATACTCAGTAGTCAATGACAAACTTCTTTGAATTGTTTCACACAAAAGAATCGATAACAACAGTGAATAGACATATAATCATGTGTGATACTGATACATTTGTGATACTTAACAATAACTTCCTAAAACTCAATACAGAATATAAGGTAGCTCATAGATGAAAAAAGGGGCTCGCGCATAAAAACATAATAAAAGACATGTGGCAATAAAACCTGAATACTATCATACTTTTCTTCACCACCTCATCATAGTAGAGGTGGTGGCTGAATGGTTAGAGACTGGCAGTGGTGAGCTCAAGGTCCCGAGATAGAGTACACTTTATTCTACACTAGCCGCAAAGCCGCCCTCCGGGCGGACTTTTTGGCTAGCTCCTGCGGAGGGCTATTGGTGGGCCTTCGGCCCACCACCTGTGTTTGGTGGTCCTTCGGCCCACCAAACATGGACTCTCCAGATAGCCCCTTCTAACTTTCCTGAAATCATGGATGTAGAAATGTATGTATTCCCCCCACCCATTCACTCACCCATTACCCATCACCCCCACCCATTCACTCGCCCATTACCCATCACCCCCAACCCATTCACTCACCCATTACCCATCACCCCCCACCCATTCACTCACCCATTACCCATCATCACACACCCATTCACTCACCCATTACCCATCACCCCCCATCTATTCCCTCACCCATCACCCCCCACCCATTCACTCACCCATCACCCCACACCCATTACCCATCACCCCACCCATTCACTCACCCATTACCCATCACCCTACATCAAGGCTTCCTCAATTCTCGCAACCCACTTTTGTTTTCACAATTCTCGCTAATAGGCTGCTAAAAAAAAAAAAAAAAGTAATCGGATCATCTCATAAGTGGGCTTATGACCTTCCCTGGTCAACCTGATTCCAAAAATGTGCCATATGAGGTGTTTGCGCCACGGGGGGCGGAACCTATACCACACACACACAGAGACAGACAGACACACTTTCGCTTATATTATTATAGACTAGTCGGGAGAACGAAGATTACCCACCTCCTGCCCATCAATCTTACCCATGACGACGAGTATATCGAGGCACACTTTAAAGGGGGGGGGGGACATGAGCCGCTAGATATCACAGGCATCGCAATAAAGATCCTGCCTGTGCCACTACGGATGAGGGCCAGCCATTAGACCCTTTATGTGAAAAGCCTACAGGTGATATAAGCTAAAACATAAAGTAAAGATAACATCACTGTCATACAAGATCTACACCACCCATTTTTTTCATCACCATCTCGACTATTACAACACATCACCACCATCGTCCTGCCTCTATCACATCACCATGGCAAAACTCACCACCTTTTCATCATTATTTACAATCTTCATTAACATCAACACCGTCTTAACCACCACCATCACAACTTCCATCTTCATTGCCACCACAAAAATAGCAACAGCATATACAAAGGCAGCATCACAGGATTCCCTCGTCATGTAGCGGCCTCAGCATTGCGAAAGGCAACCCCCCCTTTCAGCCATATCCTTGTAATTATGGCCGCTGTTCCCTTGCGTCCGATGATGTTTAGACCGATAAAAATCTGGCCCTGGCCCTTCCCGTACCTCCCATCTCTTCCCTTTCCTCCAGGCCTGTCTCTCTCTCTCTCTCTCTCTCTCTCTCTCTCTCTCTCTCTCTCTCTCTCTCTCTCTCTCTCTCTCTCTCTCTCTCTCTCTCTCTCTCTCTCTCTCTCTCTCTCTCTCTCTCTCTCTCTCCCCTACCTCTACACACCTACACCTTTCCCTTTCAACCCCTTACACTTAAATCTCAGCCAACCTCAACATCAGTCTAGGTCAGCCTGCCTTATCACCAACCTGCCTCACTCCCAGCCTACCTCAAACCCCTAACATGCTTCATCGCTAAAAAGCCTCTCTGACAGCCTGCCTTACCCTCAGTCTGTCTCATTTTCATTCTATCTCGTCAAAAGTTGCGTCATTTTCAACATATCTCTTCCTCAAGGCTGCCTGATCACCATCCTATCTCATCTCTATCTACTATGTTCCTCTACCTTGAGATATCACCGTTTTCGTTACCCTCTGAGGACCATGCAGTGCGACATCAGAAAGTGAAAGAAGAAGGAAAACAAAAATTAACACTAGGAATAAAGATGATAAAAAGGAGGAAGAGGAGCAGGAGGAGGAGGGAAAAAGAGGAAAATAAGCACAAGACGAATACATAAGAAGCAGAAGAAGAATAAAAAGAAAAAGAAGAAAATAGGAGGCTAAGAATCAGAAAGTTGTTAATTATATATATTAAATACATTAAAAAATATATCCATCTATAAAAGAGAAGCGATGTAAATTGAAATCGAATAATGAAGGTACTTACGTAGCAATGAACTTTAACATGGTATACTTTGCTAACGATCACTTTCTCTGCTTAAACATTTATTGCTGTTTGTAGATGTTGAACGAGAACAATCGGTCGTTAGGAGCTACTTACATGCCTTTGCTTCAGGTGACATTATCAACAGGTGTACCCGCTCATTCAGCCTATATAATAAAATACAGAAAAACACTAATGAAAGTCAATCACATACCTGAACGCAATCGTTACCTTTCTTCAACGTGTAAGTTTTAGATCAACATATGATAACATACAAAACTAGGGGGGGGGGGGGGGGCACTCAGTAGACCGCATACCTCCGCCCGAATATTTCATCATATATATATATATATATATATATAGGTGCATTATGCACTCAGTATGAGCGCATACCTCCGGCCGAATATTTCATCAATTGGTTGCCATGGCAACAGTTGTCAATAGATTTCATCCAAAATTAAATCAGTTTTTCCTACCAAATAGACTTGGTATACCGAGTTTGGTCCAAATCTATACGTAACATGTCGAGAAATCCTGTACACTAACAAACAGACAGACAGACAGACAGACAGACAGACAGACAGACAGACAGACAGACAGATCGGGGTGAAAACATAACCCCTCCAACTTCGTTGGCGGAGGTAACAAACACAAAAATCATATACTATTCTTGTCTAACAATGACTGCACGTACACACACACACACACACACACCACAACACCCCACACACACACACCACACACACACACACACAACACACAACACACACCCACCACACCACACCACACACACACACACACACACACACCACACACACCCACACACACCCACACACACCCACACCCACACCCACACCCACACACACACACACTTGCATTAACTCTCCAGACAGCCTGCCATGTAAGCTAGGTTTCTCTTAGGGCTGTTAAAGGACGTATAGAGGGAAAGGAGGAGCATGTTCTTAATTTCCTGTCTATTTCCCCCAGGGTATGTGGAGGCCACCAGGAACCTGCAGAGGCGCGCCGTGGATGCCTGGCTTTAATCGTGAGTCGCAGGCCATGACAACACAATGACTTATCACCGCGGGGAATCAGTTTTCTTCCTGCCCAAATACGCCGCCAGGCAGTTTTACATTAACATTAATCACGCCTCGGTACTTTCTATTAGCAGTTAGTGCCTCCAACATTTTCTTCAGTGTCATATACATTACTACTTTTTTGTTCTCCTTTGGCAAAGAGCAGCGTGCATCCAGTGAATACTTAAGTGCCTGCAGGTATTCTTAGATCATAATATACTAGCCTTCTTCTTTTTTCTTTTTATGGCTATTACTGTTCAGCTTTCGACAATGTATCATTTTGTTGCGTTATTTCTGCTCTTTCATTACTGCTGACAGAACAGCTTATTTATCATGGCGTTTATCTTTACCACGGGACGAGAACAGGTGTGCCATCTAGACAAACGGGTGACTGAACCCTGACTGGGGAAGAAAAACAGTGCAAATAAACTACATAGTCGAACTAAGCAAGCAAACCCCACATCAAGAACAACATCTACTGAATTAATACTTCTGAAAAACTTGTCCGTTGGATTTCTACCTGCTACCTATCGCTTTGGTTATTACGAAACTCGTATATGTTCGTCTCTCCGTCAAGCAGAGGCATCCAGCTGGGTAACAGACGTAGAGGTGACGCTAATAACTCATCCTGAAAGTTCATGCACCAACGCGGGGGTTAAGGCTATATACTTCATAAACTTTGCAAAACTATTAAGAAAACTCATTAAAAAAAAAACTATTCATACAGAAAGAAATCATTCAAACATTTATGGTTGGCGTGGCCGTGGCGTCTGCTTCCCCTGACCTGCAAACACTCAGCCAAAGGCCCGCGGAGTCATCGACCTCAACAAACTCTTCCCCTCCGATTTCCTACGACTCACCATGCCTCACGCACCTGACATGCCTTACCCTCGTCATGGCCTCCGCAAGAACGGGATTTAAAGACTCAGAAGAAGGGAAAAGGGAGATATTTACAGACCAGATGTATGGGGAGTTGACGAACCTGGCTGCATACAGGTAAGAGAAGGATAGCGCCCCAGTGTTACGGTTGGGGATCGTCGGCAGCCCATCACCCTACACATCCTTTATGTAAGAGATGGTTGCTAGAGAGAATAATGACTTGAGACCCCGTCCCTACGCCACTAACCTCGCGGCCAGCGGCGTGGAGGGATGTTGCCAGCTACGACGGAATGTACGCAGCCGTAATAGAATGAGTAAGAATTTCCATTTACTCTGCGGGTAGTATTCATCTTAGGAGGCATATCCACTCTGCTCTCCACGATATAAGCGAGGAACCGAATAATGTTAAGTGGAGGTGGCTGATGGAACGGGAGGAACATTAAAGATGCAAAACTTTATATGCGAGTGGTTTTAGGTCACACGCCGCTGAGAACACGCCCTCCACGCCTCCCTCCTGCCCGAAGCGAACGAAGTATCTCCAGAGTCGGGACGAACTAATTATCATAAAAGAGACGACCCGTTACTCGATAGCACCACGAGGAGGAACAGTGGAAGAAACAAAGCAACGCAGATCAAACTTGTTTTCTAATCTTTTCTCAAACTTTCATAAATCATATTTGCTTTCTCTCGTCTGATACATTTAAAGCGGGGAAAAAAGGTAGAAAGTGGATTGTTAACACATCTTAAAACCGCATCGGTATTCATATATCAAACACAAAATAATGATGTGTTTTTACATAAAACCTAAACATAATCCAATATAATCATACTCATTAGTTACGAAAATATAATATTAGTGTAGCTACATTAAACGATTACCATAACCATCAATGCCAAACTTAAACATGAAGCTAAGACACCAACAACCGGGAAGCTTACAGAGGGCATGCAGGTCTTAGCCGCTGAATTATCCCTCGTGAAAATTGTCCAACCACCTTTGACCGGACAAACCAATATATGTGCCTGTTATTACACCACAGGACAACACACAACGCACGACCCAGATATCAGGGTCACAAAAATATTTACATTGCACAGAAAATGCTCTGGCCTCTTTTATCCCTTTCTGAGAGCAGTAATGGAAGGATTAAGAGCCAAATGCAGGTGGCGGTCAGTCCAGGCCCGAGTAAGAGCAGTCCTGGGATGGATAACATTATAGGTGAGATGGTCGGAGGGCGCGGGGTAACAAAGTGCTTACCCGCCTCCAGCACGGCCCCGCCCTCTTCCATCCCCAATCACTATGGTCGACTACCCCATTCCTTTCCGCTAATTGGCATACCTTACCGGCCTCCTGAGGGGAGTTCAGAGTCCCGTACACAGCCACAGACGCTTGGGGGGAAGTGTTTCTCGCATAAACTGCCATGAAAAGATCTTTGGGAGTCGCGGTCGACTTTAATGGACTGGCCGGAACTCGTGGGGGGCGAAATTCAGAACTGATGCTATCTTGGGAAATGTGTTGATTTGAGGCAGCGAGAGATAGCATTCTAGTACCCCATTCCTGCCCTGCAACTGCCCCATACCTTGCCTGCAATCTTCTCGTCTTCCTTATCTCTTCGCTCTTTTCTCCTTTCCCGGCCGTTGAGTGTCTCCCTTGCTGCCTGCAGGTACAGACTCATCGCCTTTCACTTTGTCTATCTTCCTTTTACTGCTTTTTTATTTCCCCGACGTTACGCATATTTACGTCTCTCTCTCTCTCTCTCTCTCTCTCTCTCTCTCTCTCTCTCTCTCTCTCTCTCTCTCTCTCTCTCTCTCTCTCTCTCTCTCTCTCTCTCTCTCTCTCTCTCTCTCTCTCTCTCTCTCTCTCTCTCTTCCTGAGGTGATAAACACTGAATTATAAAAAATATTCTGCCTACATCAATTATTTATAAAGCGATATTTGGTCCACCCACAGATTCTCGACACATTAGCATAGATAATTCCAAATCATAAAAAAATACACGTATAATGGCTTCATTTTGTCTGGTAATAAACCGTGAAAGTATTCGCTTCCCTTCATCCCTCATGCCGATACCAACGTGCAGGGGTTGGGAAGGAGTGAGGAGGGAGATGGATAGACGCAGGTAACTGGAGCATTCGCGGGAAGACGTACCTAACTTTGCATAAGCGAATTATATCGAAAATTACAGGGAGGAGACCACGGATTTGCTGGGCCGCTGCGTCCTTTTATGATCAGGTGCCTCAAGCTCACCTGCGCACACCAGCAGATCAGGTAAATATACAACAATGGCACGATCAAAACACTTTTTTGGGGGAAAAAATATATTCATCCGAGATGGGAATCACAGCTTAGGGCAAGATTTGAGACGAACAAAGAGGCTACTGTTGTCAGAGCTGGATTTAACGTCGTGTGTGTGTGTGTGTGTGTGTGTGTGTGTGTGTGTGTGTGTGTGTTGTGTGTGTGTGTGTGTGTGGTGTGTGTGTGTAGTGTGTGTGTGTGTGTGTGTGTGTGTGTGTGTGTGTGTGTTGTGTGTGTGTGTGTGTGTGTGTGTGTGTGTGTGTGTGTGTGTGTGTGTGTGTGTGTGTGTGTGTGTGTGTGTGTGTGGGGTGTGTGTGTGTGGTGTGTGTGTGTATATATATATGTGTGTGTGGAGAGAGAGAGAGAGAGAGAGAGAGAGAGAGAGAGAGAGAGAGAGAGAGAGAGAGAGAGAGAGAGAGAGAGAGAGAGAGAGAGAGAGAGAGAGAGAGAGAGAGAGAGAGAGAGAGAGGAGAGAGAGAGAGAGAGAGAGAGAGAGAGAGAGAGAGAGGAGAGAGAGAGAGAGAGAGAGAGAGAGAGAGAGAGAGAGAGAGAGAGAGAGAGAAGAGAGAGAGAGAGAGAGAGAGAGAGAGAGAGAATGGTGAAGGGGAAAAGAGTGAATGAAAGACTGAAGGCCCATAGTCACACACAAAACATAGTCACATATTAGCACACACAAAATCAGCATCAAGACGGCAAGACCATTATCATCGGGTGTAAACTAATATTAATCCTAAAAAGTGTTTGTTTTCCTCATTCGTGTCCGAGACGAGACAAACCAGGAGAAAGTTACTTATCAAAAGATTAGAAAAATGATAGAGGCGGCACAATTCGACATTTATGCACATTCTTGACGTACAAAGAATTATACCCGATTCTCAACTACATAAGTTTAGTACAATCACATATCAACCCTACTTAACCATCAAAGCACATACTACAAATATAATGGAATGAATAAGTTATATACACGAAGTTACTCTATGACACTTTCTCCAATTTTCCAGAAACACCAACGCGGCACCAGCAAGAAGCACTCAACTGTTGCCTCAACTTGCATCGTTATTCAATCATTACTCTATTCAACATAGTCGTCGTCGTTGTTTTAGAATTTAGATTTGCGTTAACATTATATATCAGCCACCTGATGGCAGATAGAAAACTGCATGAATATGGATATTGTATTTTGCTAAGTCATCAATCTGCTTAGTAAAAACACTTATCAGAGCCTCTTCCAAGATTATTCGTATTTATATATTATATATTTCGATATTTCGTACCTACAAATAAATGTGTATGACACAGCATGGAAACAAAATGTGTCGTCCACATTGTCCAAAGGTACAATGTTGTTGATGAAAGTTTGACAAACTATCAATATGGTGCTCCAGGAGGGACTGGGTAGAGGCAATGTCGGGAGCTAAAATTGGAGAAATGGGCGAGGAATATAAGGCAGGCTTAGGAGGGTGGCGAGCTTGAGGAACGGGACATCAAGCCGGAAGACGGGACATCAAGCCGGAAGACGGGACATCAAGCCGGAAGACGGGACATCAAGCCGGAAGACGGGACATCAAGCCGGAAGACGGGACATCAAGCCGGAAGACGCGACATCAAGCCGGAAGACGGGACATCAAGCCGGAAGACGGGACATCAAGCCGGAAGACGGGACATCAAGCCGGAAGACGGGACATCAAGCCGGAAGACGGGACATCAAGCCGGAAGACGGGACTTCAAGCCGGAAGACGGGACATCAAGCCGGAAGACGGGACAGAAGGAGTTAGAGGATGACAAGTCGACTTTACCATAAAAGACAAGTTGGGAGAGACATCGAGGAGCATGTCTGTTGAAGACATGGATGAACTTGCGGTTATGGAAGGTGAGGACCATAGGACGTAGAGAGCAGTAGAAGTGTACAAAGAACCAACATTTTTCCAGTCCTACGCTATGCTAAGGAACAAACACATGTTTTCTTGTCTTTCTTTCAATTTCAGCGAATTCTTGTGGATAATAAATGTATCTTAGGATTATGTATTACAACGATGAATGTTGTACATAAATATTTTCACTCACTAGGAAACGGAAACATTAACTTATCTGAGGGTTTTAATACAACGTCGCAACAGCATATTGAAAGTCAGAAAAGAAATGTGTATTGTGTTGTATTTTTAGAAGCAATTTTGTGCTGTTATTAGATTTGCGCTTTAAAGGATTTCCTAGTAAAGAAAATAGATTTAAACGTTCATCTGAGTTTTTTTGGCTATTTATCCTCTAAAGTTTTTTCTTTCGAGATCCAACACCGTTATTTTGCGAATTAGAAGTCAAAAATGTTAGGTCTTCAACGTGTGTATCTTTAATCATCCCAGCACCACTGACTTCACTCATCTGTAACTCCCGTCTCGCAAGGAATGCCGATGCTGCCTCGTTTGGCTCACTCCTGAACAAGATTGTCGATCACCTGTCACTTGGTTTTGTCAACGTACGTGTTCACTGCGATAGCATATGCCCCTCCCATCCACCTTTCTCTCTCTCTCTCTCTCTCTCTCTCTCTCTCTCTCTCTCTCTCTCTCTCTCTCTCTCTCTCTCTCTCTCTCTCTCTCTCTTTCTTAACACCTTGCACACTTCAAGTTATCGCTTTCACAGCCATATCTTGACAATCCTATTTATCTGAGCTTCTCTCACACGCTCCACACACTCTTCTCATTCCCGCTCCTTGCCTCGGTTTCTTCTTGCTGCCTTACCCTTTAGCCTTCCTCCGTCCCGTCATCGGACCTCGCCTTCTACCGCCACCTCATCAGTATTCACCACAGCTACCTAAGTGTTGCTGGTTTTTTGTGCCTTGAAATACCGCACTTATGCAAAAAGGATCTAACTGTTACAACCTTATACCTAAGTTGGTAATCACGCTAAACTTTTTTTTCTTCTCTAATTTGCTTCTTTCAATACAGTTCTTTCCATTTTATAGCAGGCGTCTGGCACTTCTACCACTTCAGGAAAGGAGAGACGTGTAATGCGTGAGAGAACAGGTTCGCCGTAAAGGCCAGGTGACAGGGTGGAGAGCGGCATCCGATAATTCTTAATCCGCACCTCACGCAGCGGGGCTCGTGTGTGCAGGCCGCGGTGGAGCGTCGCTGATGAGGGGCGCCTGATGGAGTGCCCGCATCAATGGGAGAGAGGCTCTGCTCCCTCCCACTAACTCGTTAAATTTACGCATTTACTACAGTCATATCATATTGTTTTCATCTCTTTTTCATACATCACAAACTTGAGTTTACACCTTCTAATTGATCTTAAAATAGTCGTCTTATATTCAAGTCGCACCATTAGTGATCTATGATCAGATTAGAATAGAAGCATGAGAAGGTATGAGTGAACAAGGAGCAACCAACGCTGGATATGCCATAAGGAAAAGCTGTTGTGATGACTGATATCAGCGTGTCTGCGAGGAACGCGAGTCGGACCCTAGGTATTCCCAAAGTGCAGCTGTATCTTTTTCCACGACTAGAACAAACATAGTTCTATCAAACATGGAAGAGCCTGTCTTTGATCTGCCAGTCTGGTGATATTTATGGCTACCTTCGACTCTGCGGTCTCGAGTCCAGCAGGAGGCACAGCTACGTTGGGTTTAGGTTATGAAGCTGTAAATTACTCAAGCGAGACCGTGATGTGAGGGGCCGTGCGCTCCGGTGTGCGGCGAGTGTCGCTTTCTTGGCAGCACAGCGGGACGTAATAATTGATTTCTGAAGTCTTGCTGTGCACACTAAAAGAAGACGATGTTTACTCATTATGAAATGTCCGAAGATAGGAAGTGAGAGAAATATTGAAGAGGACACTGATTTACCTAAAAGAATGAAAATTCAAATAGAAACTTTGAATAAAAGTATGTTTTACGTTATGTTCATATTTTCCACCTTGATGTAAACAAAATAAATATAATAATGGTAATAACAATAATAAATGATATCGATTACAATAATGTTAATAATAATAGTAATAGTAAAAAAAATAGTGTACTCTGCAACCCAAGGGCATATACAAGAAAAAAAATATCTACACGTACAAGGGACAGTAGCCCTTAGAGCAAAATAGGAAAAAAAAGATGCTTCGACGCCCAAGATTAATTTTCAAGTATGAAGACTCGATTAGTATTATTATGAAATACTACACACGCAAATATTACTACATATAAAAGCATAAATACTGCTAAAGGTAAGGCACTGGTAAGTGACTTACGGCTATGGAAAAACTAATTACGAAAGAAATGCCTTTATCTGCCAGTATGACCTTTATGTTATTGTTTCCTATTGATTGACCTTAAAAATGCATTTCTTTGTATATAGTACGAAGTCAACCACGCTAGCAAATTTCCCATATACGTCAAAAAAAATGAGGACATCTTAGTATCATTCTTCGCAGTATCATTCTTCACTAAACATGTGCAGTATGTCACATACGCTTTTACACGTTTTTACATATACTTTTTTAAAGTTTTTGCTACACAGTTTTACTAGTTTTTACACAATTTTCACACACGGTAACTACAAATATATCCCTTTAGACATAATTCATTTACATTAGTTTCTCGTTACGATAAATCCCATCAGCGGTAACGCCATACAATCCACACGGCCAATGCTAGGATCATCTAGGGCCATAATGACGTAATTTCCTGATGAAAAGAGATAGACTCAATGCAAAATTATATTCGTACCCCTTGTTTTTATGTATTGCTATTTCTTAGATTTTCTCACCAATAATTAGCTTAATCCACATCTTATTACAGGCTGCGATAAGTTCTTTCCGCAACAAAGGACGAAACATACAACACCTTAATCTTCACTTCATGATAAGACAAAACATGTGACGAATGGTCTGATAAGTATAGGTTTACAGGTATCTCTGTTTACATAACCTTCTCTGTAAGGAGGGTAATCTGTGTCCAAGTGGAGGGGGGTTGAGTGTGTGCGCGTGTTTGTTTGTGTGTGTGTGTGTGTGTGTGTGTGTGTGTGTGTGTGTGTGTGTGTGTGTGTGTGTGTGTGTGTGTGTGTGTGTGTGTGTGTGTGTGTGGTGTGTGTGTGTGTGTGGTGTGTGTGTTGTGTGTGTGTGTGTGTGTGTGTGTGTGTGTGTGTGTGTGTGTGTGTGTGTGTGTGTGTGTGTGTGTGTGTGTGTGTGTGTGTGTGTGTGTGTGTGTGTGTGTGTGTGTAGTGTGTGTGTGTGTGTGTGTGTGTGTGTGTGTGTGTGTGTGTGTGTGTGTGTGTGCTTCATCTTATTGTATTTTCTTTACATTTCTTTGATTTGATATTTCTTCTAAAATTTTTTTCGTATTTAACGGATTACCGGATAGTCAAACAAGAAGCACAACAGTTACACTATTATAAGAAAGCTGACACACACTCTACATTGTCGCTTCTTAACTTCAATGGTCAATACTGAGGTGCTTTCAGGCCACGTGAACTTTGAGAGGTATACTATTTCCACCTTAAAAATAACTACGTTCCAATATTATAATCTTTCGTTTGTGCCCAAGTGTTGGCCTTATCTCTCTCGCCTTAATCCTTAAACCCCTGCATTACACGGAGATAAGCTGTGGAGGCGCAGGAACAGCAAGGCACACAGTTCAGGGCAGAAGGGCGGGGCATCAGATAATTGGTAGCTAGGGCACCACGGACGCGATGAGCAAGATAACTCGTGTCCACAATGTTCCGCGCGACTGTTCAGGGTGAGAACTTTTTGCCCCTTCACTGCCTTTATCTTTATTTGATCCTCCAAGACAGCCTCTGCCACGCCCTACCATAACTTCACACACACGCACACAAAGAGAGAAAAAATGTACGTATGTCACGCTCTCGTATTTCAGTAACAACAAAAAGTTACCTGGGAATGGCTAATACAAATTACGTATATCAAAATTCACCTCCATTTTGCTCGACAATGAAACGTACACTTTTTTGTTTTATAGTGCGTGTTTGTATGAGTGTATTGGCTTTACTAGTTCATAACTGTACACAAACTTGACCACACAAGCAACAAAGCAAAGCAAAGCAGGTGGAGCAGCCAGCACCACCACCACCACTATCATCCCCGGTCTCATCCCCACACGCTCTGCCCCCCACCCCCCCCAATCGTTGTGCAGGGGCGGAGGTCAAACACATAAGGCATACCCCGAAGGCCGCAAAGCTTACCACTGCCAATATTAGCGATATAAATACTTTACAGTGAATACCAAAAATAATTGTATATACATGTCAACAAAATGATATGAGAATTTGCATGCATATGTATTAAGCTTTGCACGAATAAGGAGTAGCGTTAATCATGTTCTTAGGTGTAACAATTACGTCCGAATGAATCTAGAGCGAGTAGACTATGAATTATGACGATCAGGCGAGCACTGAGTAGTGAAACAGAGGCAGACTACAAAGCTGTGTCCCTTTAAGCTCTCAATTTTTGTTGTTGTTACTCTGGAGCCAAGATGTCCAGACGCCGTTATGACACCTATGATTATTTTATCGACAATTTGTTTTCCGCTCTTTTTTTTTTATTCTGCTGACGATCTTTCATTTTCGAGCGTGACGCAAAGTGGGAGCTAATCACTACCCTACTACCCTAGCCCATCACCCAGCAATTGCCGAGGGAAGGGCTAACTTGTTTAACGTCCACTAACTTGTGGAAAAAACTTACGACTGAAAAGATTACTGAAAATATCGTTATATGTGGAAGGTAGGGGAGGTTATGGGCTGTGTCGCTGCTTTAGTGCATGAGCGTAAATTTGAGGTAGATTTTACATATCAATACAGATATATATACGTCAGTTGAGCTTATTGAGTATACGTATCAGAGCAAACTCGATTTCTAGTATCATATTTACATGTTAGCGTACACTTGAACACTTGGAAACTCATATATCATTCGGTTTATTTTCATATATTAAAATGAACGAAATATAGACCTAGTGAAAAAAACACATAAAAAAACCCAATAGTGGTTCTGAAAATAATAGATCGACTGCAACCACAGCTCCATCATCGTCCAGACACTAACAAGCGCCAAGCCAAGTGCCTCTCGATCCTGCCAGGCCGATGGGGGAGAGGCATGAAAGAGGAGGCAGGAAGGAGTCTTACTAAGCCGGCGACACAGCATCGACGGCATCTGAACAACGCCAGATCAATCCAGATAAAGGTACACGAACTATTTATTAAGAGATACCCAGGACTATGAAGCAGAGTAGGTAACAAGGGTGGGGCGTTGTCGTGCAAGGTGTTCCCCTGCGACCATGTGGAGACGAGTGGAGGTAGTAGGCAGGGTGGAAGAGGTTGAGGTGCTACGAGAAGAATGGGAAGGCAGAACTGAAACCCTGGCATTGATGGTAATTACAGTTGAAAATGGAAATTAATGTCTCTATGTTATCGGATATTAAATGATGAGAGTTCTTGAAGCCTTGTGACGCAGAATGACGTTAGAATATTCATTGCTAAAAGATGTTTGAACTGTTCGTATGACACCCGTAGAGTTTATCAGGTTTTGTCTCGAGCTAAGAAAACGCACCGCACATTTCATCCACACGGAACCGTTAACCTTCATACCCAGATATTTCCTTTGCTATAAAAAAAAATGTTATGTTGTTAACCATAAAACTACGATAAGTAACTAAATATACCAAATTAGTTAGTGGACAAGGATACTAAACAGGTCATATCTATAAAATATTGCTTTCATTCATTAAAATCGTCTAATGGTACCCAAATTACACTGGAAATTACGTTATGGGCCTCACGGGGTTAAATGAACCGGTCTATTTTATGGCTTCCCTGTTAGTACTTATTTATATTTCTTTAACATCATATTATTTTTTGGTGATTATTTCGAAGGTTTCCCTCTCAGATAAAAACAGGGTATTTTTTAAGCGCCCACTACACTTCTGACTCAAGCACCCGACCGAGCCTCATAAAAATTCAAGATTAAAACTCTAGAATTCTTACTGCTGTCTTATTTAACCCTAGTGTAGTAACCTTTTCAAATCACTACGTTTTCCAGTACATAGGACAAATTCCCCTATCCTCACACCTATGTTCTCCAACTGTACATATGCCTAAACTTCCTTCCCCCAGTTTTATCTCTATTTTCAATTTAGTTATATGTCAAGATGATAATGATAAACATGGACAAGCCAAGATAGCATCTGATCTTTACTGCAAATGGTTACATTTATCACTAACATTTCGATACAAATCACTACCGAATGGCTTTGGTCTCCTCCCACACCAGTCATGGCTCTCGTTAGCAATCTGCCGGCCTCCTCCAGTCAACAGGCTCCTTGTGAGGCGGTGATGGTGATACTTAACGTCGGCCCCCTGAGCTCTAGATAAGTAAATATTACCGATAATTCTCTTGAATGGGGCAGAGCTATGTCCGTCACCACCAGCAGGGGGCTAAAGGATGGGAGTGATGGAGGTGTGACATAAATTGGACGACCGCGCACGACTACAACAACTATAGAAGCCCCGTATCAGACCTCCCGTGGCGACCAGCTTTGTGGATGATATCAATGGGGATCAGTAATCAGCCATATGCATTAGTTAACATAGAGCCTATAATTCAGGACCTTACATGTTAGCACCACTTGATTAATGATAAACTAATATATCACGTCAATTATTCTTGAGTAACTACTTCCTAAATAGCATATAAAATACATCTGGCTTTTTACATAATTATATTGATGTGAAAAATAAATATGGAGTGTAATTAAGTCCTGAGAATCAATAATGTATGATGTTATTGATCCTGGTTAACCCACTAGAAGTATAGCCACGGCACTTCACTTAACAAAGACTCCGACACACTCTCAGAAATAAGGGGTATATTAAGGGTAGAATTGTTACATCGCACCATCACTACCCTTTTTAAACCCTATGTCCAGGCTGGAGGGTAGATGCTGCCGATTATACCCTTCATCTACCCTTTATCTACCCTTTTTAGACGAGAGGGTTGAGAAAGGGTACATTTGGGGTTTGAAAAGGGTATATTTAGGGTTGCAAAAGGGTATATTTGTAAGGGTAGCAGTATTTCATCACTATAAACACCCTTTTTCTACCCTTTTCCTACCCTTTTTTTCTAAGAGTGCATGACACACTAAATCATTCTCCTCGTTCAGTTCTGCTCCAATTTTTACGATCTTCCACTAAATATTTATCTCGTAGGTCTCGTTTCTTTTAATCTTCCCGTTACAAACCTGTTGATCACGATGTTTAGCATGACGAAGCAGCAAAACCACAACACCATCACTCATCAGCACCACAATTACACGCCACTAACACCATCATCTCCACCGTCACTCCAGCAGCCAGGCCACCAAGGATGCTAGTCACCACTGCCATTACCAACGCTAAAAACAACCACGCCCCTGTCAACCACTGTTACAAGTAGTCAATAATAATCGACCATCATCACCACACCATTAGCGCCGGTTCCCTTCAGGCTAAATCCACTACCCAAGCCGCCTCCCTCCCGCTGCTCTTCTCCACCCATTCCTCCTCCTGTCTTCTCCTACCAATACCTCCTCTTCCACCTTCCTCTTAACCTAAGCCCACCTATCCTTGCCCCCTCTGGCGAGCAGACGAACGTAGATACTTAGCAGACTCTACGTCTATCACTTCCGACTATGCGATGAACGGTTGCATAAGTGTATTATAGTGGTGATAGTGCTCGTGACGGCAGTGGTGATGGTGCTCGTGATGGTGATGGCTGTCATGATGATGGAGGTGGTAATGGTAGTCGTGATGGTGGTGGTGATGGTGGTGGTGATAGTGGTGGGGACAAAGGAAACATTAGGCGTTGAATAATGAGTGATACTAAATCACCATTTACTTTTCTTTACTTCCCTTCCTCACTTTCTCATTCCCATACAAAGATAATAGAATTACATGGGAAAAATCAATGCGTTTAAATATAGCTATTAACATGATACGCTATTGCTTAATAAAACAGTAATTAAATACATTAATGTCATATATTAATTAACATAAAACTTAAAGTTGCATTCTCAAGTAAATAAAATACATGATTTTCCTTTAAGGGAAGACAAAATTAACTATTTTGATTTTAGGGAAAAGATAACTATTTTGATTGAGGAAAGAGGGCATACTTTTGCTTCTAGGGAAACCAACAGCTTTGCTTGATGGGAAAATGACACAAATTTCGCTCTAACGACCAACTAAGTTTCTTTCATTAATGCTGCTTAGCAAATTCACATTACAATTACCAGTTTTTATGTGAATGACGAGCGCATGCGCGTTCACTCGTTTACGTAACGGAGGACATTGATGATTTATGTCAGGCTCCGGCGTTGCTTGGGATCCTCGGCAAGCGTGTAGCAGGCCAGTTTATACAATAGGGCGGCGAAAAGGTGTGCCATCACGTACGACACGACCCTGGTTATGAGGCGGCCGAGGAAGTAGACGTCGCTGGCGAAGGTGACGAGGCCTAGTCGCGCCACCTGCTGACACATCCAATTTGAGCGGTTCAGGTCCAACGGGTACCTGAAGGCCACCCACTGGCCGGGAAGGCCGGCGAGGCCCATGTTGATGATGAGCACCTCGACGGCGTCTGGCCCTCGCTACTGCACCATCATGCTATCGCCCGTCAGATCCACGTGCACCCAAGGTAGATATAAGATCTTCTATCTACCTTGCGTGCACCAGCCTCTTGGCGAGCGTCTCCCTTATCTTGATACCGAGCTGTAGCAGCCCCTGCAGCACCTCATTACTGGTCGATCTAGACCGTGGCAAAAGTCCGGACTCAAGGAAATCTGCGAACGGCATGACGCCACAGTAGGTCATCAGCAGGGTTAGCGGCTCCATGATCGCTTCCTTGAGGATGAGGGAGCCGGCCCCCTGCAGCATCACGCCTTTAAAGAGCGTACGCCTCGTGCAGGTCGCCGGAATAAAAGGATTATTTCCGAACAAGCACCTCGATGCCTCAGTACACAATGTCCACCCTCCCGTAGGTACCCTCGTCCAGCCTAAGAAGAGGCAGGACCGGCGGGGTGATGGCCACGTCTACCCAGGTAAGCCTTGAGAACCCCCTCCTGTTGAACTACTTGCCGAGGCCCTAGTCTCTCTAGAAGCCTAGGCGACGCTTTCTGCGACGAGGCGACGATAAAGCTAGAGGATGATTCAGGGGAAGCCTACTGCGAGGAGATCGAGGCTGGAATCTGAACTGTCTTGTACGAGGTCTTCTCCTCCTCGAACAAGATAGAAGACTGAGCAGGCGAGGAAGACGCTTCTTCCTGTGAAGCAAAGGCTGCGGCCTGGGGCGACCAGGAAGGCGACTCCTCAAGTCTTTATGCCAAGACATGGCAAAGACCTGGGCCGACCGGTGGGACGTTCCCTCTTCCGATGATGAATCGGAAATATGAGCAAGCACACGCACACACCGAAACATACACACAAACATACATACATACATACACACACACACACACACACACACACACACACACACACACACACACACACACACACACACACACATACACACAAAAATATGTGCACACACACATACATATTAATTGACAGGTAGACATATACATGTGTAGTGATACATTCCTAAATATTCACAGCATAAGGAGCTGTGATACGTGGTGTGTTGCTAAGGTCCCTCCTGCACGTGAGAGCCGTACAGGTGTAACAAGGTAACACAGCAACGCACCAGCGACCCTCAAGGACAGGGGAGGAGGGCCTGCAGGGTGTCTACGCATAAATTTGCAATATATTTGATGTTCTCCGTCTCGTAAACATGATCGATTGATAAAGGTGATTCAATACGCCGCTGG
>JACEEZ010019528.1:475495-477995 GCA_016584305.1 Chionoecetes opilio | reverse complement strand
AAACTTAGGAAGAGAAGCTATGTACTTTTTTCAGCCACAACCATCACGATTTCGTGGGGAGGCGGTAGCGGAGTGGTTAGCGTCTCCGAATGGCGTTCTCGGTGACCCAAGTTTGATCCCCGAAGAAAACCAAAACCTTTCTGCACCGTCGAGTGGCCTAAGAACACTCACATGCCCTGCCCATCAACTCTACCTTCGACTGCGAGTGCATCGGAGGACACAGGGGGGCGGCATGAGCCTCTAATCACAGGCGTCACTATAAGAATCCTGCCTGCGCCACCACGGGCGAGGGCCAGCCATCACAGCCCTCAAGTGAACCTCCAGAGCCTACCATCCGAGCCCTAGGTCACCACTGCCTACAGGCGCTAAAGGCACAAATGTAATAAAAAATAAAATAAAAAAAACGATCTACCATCATAAGAGCTTAACATAATACACTCTTAATAATGTATTGTCAATGTATGGTATGAGGCAACAGATTAGCCAACTAATATTCTGGTAAAGGTTCTAAAATAGTATGATTTCATGAAAACTTATATTTGTTCACAATGAAACAAAAGATAAAAGTGTGAAAGAAAGGAAGGGAGGTAAAAAAGAAAGGAGAGATGAGAGAGAGAGAGAGAGAGAGAGAGAGAGAGAGAGAGAGAGAGAGAGAGAGAGAGAGAGAGAGAGAGAGAGAGAGAGAGAGAGAGAGAGAGAGAGTAGAAAAAGAAGAGAGAGAGAGAGAGTAGTCAAGAAGGAAGTAAATGAGGGAAAAGGTGCGATGCCGAAAGTTGTCACTCGATAAAGTTTCTTACTATGTAGTTTCATTTTGTTAATATTGATATAATTTCTATCGTTTTCGTTAGCGTTGTAATCAGTATTATCATGACAACTTATTATACTGGTTGAAAACCTCGACTCACAACTAAGAATTCTGAGATGACGCAGATCGTTTTTTCGGCCGTGTGTGTGTTGTGGGGGGGGGGGGTTGATTATATGTGTGTCACATTGTGTGCGTGCGTGCGTGCGTGCGTGCGTGCGTGCGTGCGTGCGTGCGTGCGTGCGTGCGTGCGTGCGTGCGTGCGTGCGTGCGTGCGTGCGTGCGTGCGTGCGTGCGTGCGTGCGTGCGTGCGTGCGTGCGTGCGTGCGTGCGTGGTGCGTGGTGGGGCGTGCGTGCGTGCGTGGTGGTGGTGCGTGGTGCGTGCGTCGTGCGTGTGCGTGCGTGGTGCGTGCGTGCGTGCGTGCGTGGTGGTGCGTGCGTGGTGCGTGCGTGCGTGGTGCGTGCGTGTGGTGCGTGGTGGCTTCGTGCCTGCGTGCGTGCGTGCGTGCGTGCGTGCGTGCACGTCGTGCGTGTGGTGCGATGTGCGTTGCTTGTCTGGTGCGTGTTTGTGTGTTGTGCGTGTGTGGTGTCAGTCGTATTGGTCTGTGTGGTTGTGTTGTGTCGTGGTGTGTTCTGTGTGTGAGTGGTGGTGTAGTGTGTGTGTGTGTCTTCTGTGTTGTGTTTGAGTGTTTGTGTGTATGTTTTGTTTGTGTGTCGTTGTGTGTTCTGTTTGCTTGTCAGTGTGCAGAGACCCTTGTGAACACTAGTTACGCACGTAAGAACAATGCAACAAAGCAAGTTATGAAAAAAGAAATTGTTGCATATTACACATTTTTCATTAGTTTCTAGTTTCTAGCTTCTATGAATATCATAAAACGCATAATAATAGCAGTCCTGAGTTGTGTTTGCTACCAAGCAGGCATCAGTTATACACTTCCAGTTCGAGTGCAGGTATAGTGAATATTATTTCTTCATTATTTTTGACGTGATACTACTACATACTGTACCAAAATCAGAAATAAATTTACTTTGTGTCGAATATTCATGTTCTATTTGCATTTTACACGTGTCAATCACTTGTTAACATAGTTCGTATCTAAATATATTATCACCAGATTGACAAGTAGTTAACGTGTGTTGCTGAAGTCTGAGATGCGTGGACCAAGGAGCAGCTGGTGCCTCACACAGTGCAACACAGGAACCCAACGATCTACCATGACAAGGGATTCAAGTGGCAGGAGGAAATACGCCGAATGCAAATGTGAAGCCAACATGTTAATTTTTGTACATTCATTTGACATCTGCAAGGGATAAAATCGGAGCAAAATGTTGAGTATTTGTCGAATTCACAGACTTTTATCCCTTTTAATTCGTCATGGCATGTGTATCAAGCGCAAAACTTAATTTTTCCATCCGCATGCGTGTCTTAATAAAGTTCTCAGTAAAACCCTCGCTAAAATAAAGCACTTCAGCGAGGTAGCCGTAGGGAGTCCGTGTTCAAAGCTTATAATTATGTTTCATAAACCTTAGCCTGCAAAGAAGTTTTATGTTCTTTCATTTTTTTAATCCTATATTTATTTTTCTCTGATTCTTGTGTATTTGCTTGCCTATTTCCTTCGTAATAAAACATAAACGTTTCCACGCACCTCAAGGTCATATTAGGAGATGGTCCTATCGTGTTTGCTAGCTGGCGAGAGA
>JACEEZ010019528.1:440495-472995 GCA_016584305.1 Chionoecetes opilio | reverse complement strand
ATCTCTTATCGTGTATGCATATAAAACACGTTTCTTCGCTAGGGTTTAAATATCCTGGTATAGGTTGCTAGACACCGTATAATAAAAACGGACCCACGGCTCCTCCTTTCTACAAAACGTTCCCTACAAGGCCTCACCTCAGCATCTCTCCTTGAGCTGATGATGAATTATTATGGACCCATGACATTCGTGATTATCTTGGGGAGGCAAGGCTGGCTGGTGCGCGTTAGAAGGTCTGATTAAAACCCATTGCAGTATATGCTTGATGTCACATTGGCGACATTTCCTGCATAAGACGTCTGTTTTGTTTGTTCTCTGAGAAATATGTGACATTATCATCAGCATTCAAAGATTATTGCGGTAGATGATCATCAAATGTTTCTCCAACTCTAGGCAACAGCTGGTGATTGTGTAACCTGACTCCTGCACTTCAGTTATGCTATTTATTGCATAAACACAATGCCGGTTCTTTTATGAGGCAAGACGGGTTTACAGTTCGAAGAAAGTTGTCTATGTTATCGCGGCAATGAGTATATTTAGCAGGCACTGTCTCTTTGTGTGGTTATGTATGGCCGCTAAAGTCTATAATGGCACCCAACCTGTGACATTTAAAGCATGATGTTCCACTTACATATTTAAGATACTGCTTCCCCACCTTACATCTGAAAAGATCTGAAATCTCTCTCTCTCTCTCTCTCTCTCTCTCTCTCTCTCTCTCTCTCTCTCTCTCTCTCTCTCTCTCTCTCTCTCTCTCTCTCTCTCTCTCTCTCTCTCTCTCTCTCTCTCTCTCTCTCTCTCTCTCTCTCTCTCATCTCACACACACACACACACACACGCACACACAACAAAGAAATACTAATAACGAGTGTCCCTGCAAGTCACACTCCGTCACATATCAATTTGACTAATGGCTGTGGCTGGTGTAACGCCCATAAAGCAAAAGTAAGTTGGCGATAGAAAAGCTAAGTACAGACGATCACCAAAAGAACAGCGAAATAAACATATCCCTAAGGACGGAAACGTACAGGAAACAACAGAGACCAAACAGTGGAGCAATAGATGGCTCGGGAAAAAAGACAAAGGAATAAAAAATCTGCAATCTTGAGGTGCGTCTGCAAAAATCGTTACGGCAAAGTGAGCATTGCGAGACTGCACAAGGTCAGTGTTCGAGTTCCCATGTGATGTGTTATATAATTACTATGTCAGGCGAGAGAAACAAAAGAGAGGCAAATGTAACGAAAGAGGAGTCTGGACATGACTGTAAGCGATGTTTGTTGCGAAAATAGGAAATATGTTGACCTCTAGAATTTACAAAGGGAGAGTTTAGCGCACTGCATCCTCGGTAATATAAATAGCTCTGAACATACTGTATTGGAAACAAAAGGTTTAATTTTAATCTGCTTTTCGATGAGTATCATGAGGCGTGTAATTCCCCTGTGAATACTCAGTGCTGCAGTCTCCAATCAGATCACACTGGGAGGATGAGGTGTTAAAGAAAGATAAAGAGAAAGAGAAAAAGTGCCGCGATGAGATATTATGTTTTATGGAACGTGCATGAACGTTCTAAAAGGATAAGTAATTATATGTGTCATTTTATGAGAGCCAAACTAAAAAGATTAATGTTATGGCGAATGAACACAAGACTATGATATGGATGTTATAAGAATGAGAAAGAATACCACCCAGAGAAATACAAAATATCTTGACACAAAAGAAAGAGCAGCATTATCATAAGCCATCAGCCGCATCAATTAGGGATCAGACAGGTTTTGTTTAATGAAAACCGTTGAGGTCTTGAATTATTGAACACATTTGGCTCAAATTCAAAAGAACAGCTGCAGTAAAGTCAGAAATCAGCAAAAAAATTGTGAAAGCAGACAATTCTTCCAAGAGCTGCAGGCAGGTAGCATAAAGTAGGGAAAGAGACATTAACACATCCCAAGGGTTGACTGCATCCAACGGAAACATTTTGCAGAGGAAAAGATAAATAAGGAGCTGAGGGAGAGTGTGACTCATTTAATATTTAAGGAGTTTTTTCTTATATCCATTTTGTGTCTTAAGCTTGCGAAATATGACGCTTTTTATGAACTTACAACATACACATGTGTTAAGAAGTGAACATAAATTTACGTGATAAATGTTGTTTTTATCTGAAATCTATAGAACATTATTTACGGCAATAAGAAAGGAAAACTAATTTTCATTTGGTGATAATTCATTTTGCAATAATAAAGCATATTACATTATACACTAAACTTACGTAGCAAAATGTGTGCGAGAGAGAGAGAGAGAGAGAGAGAGAGAGAGAGAGAGAGAGAGAGAGAGAGAGAGAGAGAGAGAGAGAGGAGAGAGAGAGAGAGAGAGAGAGAGAGAGAGAGAGAGAGAGAGAGAGAGAGAGAGAGAGGAGAGAGAGAGAGAGGAGAGAGAGAGAGAGAGAGAGAGAGGAGAGAGAGAGAGAGAGAGAGAGAGAGAGAGAGAGAGAGAGAGAGAGAGAGAGAGAGAATTTTTTTTTAATATATATATATATATATATAGTGTGCATAATTACAATAAAAAAATTATCTGATTTGCAAAATGAAACGTTTAGATATTCGTAGCATTCAATGAGGTCAATGAGAAAAATACAATTGTTGATATTCTAAATATGGAAACCTGATGACAAAAAATATTAAATTTCCTAAAGGATATCAATAATACTATACGTACATGTGAGGAATGAGTTGTTACGAGGATGTGAAATGCGGATAAACATTGAGAAAGGTTCAGAGGCAAGAGGAAGGTGGTCGCTCTGGCTCGCTCTTATGGCCATTATACAGTAGTTTTATTCTGAAAAATCGGAAGCAGACGGACCAGAACGACTTATCATTCTTACGTGAGGTTCGTGCTAATACTCCCTCACCGGTAAGAAATAATCCGCCATTAATCTTTTTGGATGACTCAATACGTTAGTCTAATTTTGCGTTCTCAACATCAGCGAATCAAATAATAATCGCATAATGAACCAATACTTTGGATAGTAAAGAGGAAAATAATACTTTCCAAAGATCACTTATTAAGTTTTGTTTATATATTCCGAATACGTGTTTAGTTGCGTGTGCATGAAGATTCAACTGCTGATGACTCAATCTTTCTCCAAACACCTATATATACACACACACACACACACACACACACCTAGACATACACCTACACACAAACACACCCCTATACACACACCTACACACACACACACACACACACCTAGACATACACCTACACACACACACCCCTATACACACACCTACACACACACACACACACACCTAGACATACACCTACACACACCACCCCTATACACACACCTACACACACACCACACACCTAGACATACACCTACACACACACCACCCCTATACACACACCTCTGTCACATTCACACACTTGACATTTAGATACACCTCACACCCATATACACACCCTGCATAAGGGCAACACACCACACCACGGGGAAGTTACACACCCCCCGCTGCACCCGTACCCACACCACTGACAGCTAGACTTAAAGAAAAGACCACCCATCATCCTCTATCACACACTACACCACGACACACCACTCTGACTATACCACGTCTAACCACTACACACATATACCCAACCTACACACACACACACACCTAGACATACACCTACACACACACACATCCCTATACACACACCTATACCCCACCCCCCACACAACACACACACAACACACACACACACAACACACTAGACATACACCTACACACACACACCCCTATACACACACCTACACACACACACACACACACACACACACCTAGACATACACCTACACACACACCAACACAACACACCCCACACCCTATACACACACCTACACTACACCTACACCCCCCCTATACACACCTACACACACACCTACACACACACACACCCCTAAACATACACCTACACACACACACACCCCTATACACACACACACACACACACACACACACACACACACACACACAGATACAGCTGGATGATATTCACAGCTGTCGTAGCACCACCATCACTCACTTACAATATCTTACTCAATTAAGAATGCGTAACTGTATCCAACGTATAATTTCCGGAGTATTTGACCCGTCACTATTACTTCCTATTTAAGTATATTTACTTCAACCGATATGCCATCAGTTTCCAGGCGGGATGTCGTAAGTCAACAAACATCCTGTCTACCACCCAGCAAAGCCAAGGTCAGCGTGTCACTTGGTCAATTCTTCCATGACCTAATACTCGACGTTCATTAACCCCTTGAGCCCCAGAACGTAATTTCCATTGTAATTTAGGTACCATTAGACAATTTTTAGTGAATATAAGCAATATTGTATAGATATTACCTGTTTAGTATCCTTGTCACTAACTAATTTGGTATATTCAGCATCATATAGTTCCTGGTCCCGTCTCGCCTTGTCACACCTGCTGACTTCTCTCCCTTATCAAGTCCCCGTAACACTCTGCCTTGGTCACGCTCACTAATCCCTTCATTGCAGCTCCCAGCATCCCACAACACGCCAGCTGCTGCCGTCTACGCCCACAGGCGACAGATCTCTATATATTAAGCTCTTTTTTTTTTTTTACGGGTTTTGGAAATAAAAGTCAGAAATGACGTTGCTAGATTCTTGCCATAGAGATGAATGATTTATAGAAATAAAACAAATTCTGGGTTTGTTAGTCAATTTGTTCGTTAGAAAATATAAACACATACACACTCTCACGCACGGCCAAACACACACACACGACACACACACACACACACACACACACACACACACACACACACATACACACACAACACTACACATACACACACACACACATACACACACACACACCACACACACACACACACACACACACACACACACACACACACACACACACACACACACACACACACACATACACACACACACACCCATACACACACACACACCCATACACACACACACACACTATTTGGTAATAATGAGCTCCAAGCTCGCACTGCGAGGGTGAAAACTGGCGATCTCGAGCCAGCTCGCGTGGACAAGACCATGGGTGAATAACACACACACACACACACACACACACACACACACACACACACACACACACACACACACACACACACACACACACACACACACACACACACACACACACACGCACACACAAATGCACGTACACACTTAAACGTATGAATTCAATGTAGTAGGAATCGAACACCAATGCAATAGCCGTAAATGCCTTGTATCCAGAAGAATGTGTTGTTTATTAATGCAAAAAATAAAAGTAATTTCCTCGGTTCAGTAGGAAGCTATAAGAAATGAATACCGCTCGCTTACTTACTCCTTGACACGCAACTCTGACAACCAAACACGATTTTACGCCTCTCCACCAGCCCACACAGAGAGAGAGCACATGCATTTTCCTCCCACAAATGGTCGAAATGTTCAAATGTAGACATTGCTATGCATGTAAAGACCTCCAGGCATCCATCGTATACACTGCATAAGATAGGCAGACAAGGAAAACAATTGCAAGCTGTCATAACACGGGTAGTCGGCCGGAATTGTATGATACTGATGCGTGAGAAAACGTGTTTGGCGATGCTGCTCCAATATAGCAGCGGGCTAGTGTTTGATTCCTCGAGGAGTTGTTTAAGATTCTAGTTTCATTTTGGGCCGCGTGGAGAGTAAAGGTGGTGCTGTAATTGGTAGTGATGTAAGTAGTAGTTATTTTGTTACGGAAGGTGAAATAAGTTTTTTTTAATGGAAAACAGGGAATCTGAAAGAGACCGTAGAGACGTGGTTCACGGAGCTGAAGAAATAGCTTATGGCAGGCTTTGTTTTGCGATGATTATGACTAAGGTTCAAACATCACTATGCGATGGTCAACAGTGTCAGCAGGCCAGCCAGGGAGGCCAGCGGCAAACTCCTCTATTGTAAAACCACTTTCGGAGACAGAAATGGCGATGGTATACAATATTACTCAGGCAATATTAGTGACTTTTATTGGCGAGTAAACTTAAAATTCTATAAGATTAAACCTTATCTATTGACGGCGTTGAGTGATTTAATAGATAATTTGCTAATATATTATAATTATCTTTTAGCCTTAAGCTCAGTGCTTCATGATGCGGAGATAATATTTTGGTTGTTTTTTCTTGTCATCAGGAGGCGGATCGGCAAAAAAAAAAAAAAATTGCCGGATATGCATGATACACCTATAGCGTTCTGAGAAACAAATCCACTGAGAGATATCAACTGTAAAATCAATTCCAAGAACAATCACGACCCACTAGTGTGCATACAGTCTTGTTACTTCGAAGTGGATGTTACGTACAGTTAGCCATTTTCCAACGCGCAAAAATAATAGATAAAGCATAAATTACATCAAAACACTGAATAATGGTTAGTGAGCGGACCACCAAAAGCGTTGTTGAGATTAAGAAAATGAATGACGTTAGCGCTCTAATGAGAGAGAGGGAGCCCGCCTGCATGATGCTAACCCGCAGGCATGTAAACAAAATAAGGTCTGAGAATCGCACTTGCCTGATCCCTTCCGCCACAATGGAACTATAGACAAGGAACTCTATCGCCCTGACGCTACGATTCACGAAGCATCTAAGTTGTCGCACACAATTACCACTTTTATCAATAATTATCAAAGGAGGAGCGTCTTCCGAAGAAACTAGACCTGCAGAGACGGATTATAGGTAAATATGTAAGAACAAAAATCGTGTCCGCCCCACAGGATCAGGACTGGAGGTCTTGATGCACGCCCATCGCCTACGTCTGAGAAGCCTCTAAGCGGACTCTGGCCTTAAGCAGTGGTATTTTCTTCGCTTTAATTTTCACGAAGCTGCACATGATTTTTTTCTTTCTAGAACGCCTCTTCAGAATAATGTAACAGAACTTCTCTTCGAAAAGATAAGAAACTAAAAAAAAATCTCAATAGTTACAAAGTAGCATTTGATTTGATGTGTTGTTACCTGTTTCTGTCTTGTTATCAAAGGTAACTGAGTTCAACCCAAGGAACTTACAGAGTCAATGACACTGTTGAGACTGATTGCCAATGATGACTCTTTTGAAAGGCAGGTGTAACTTGCGTCCCTGCCCAGCGGTACACATCAGGGTGGTAATGAATACAAGTGGTCAAGCGGTTTTAGGTAAGGCTTCTGATTTAAATAATGTATAAGTAGGTAAGTGCCGAAAATCCAGTAAGACAATATACTATTATAAATATAGTTTTAGCGCGATATTATAGACAATAATGATTTTTTTTTTTGTGTGTGTGTGTGTGTGTGTGTGTGTGTGTGTGTGTGTGTGTGTGTGTGTGTGTGTGTGTGTGTGTGTGTGTGTGTGTGTGTGTGTGTGTGTGTGTGTGTGTGTGTGTGTGTGTGTGTGTGTGTGTGTGTGTGTATTCATCTAGTTGTATTTTACAGGGCCAGAGCAATGCTCGTGTGGCCCCGTCTCCATATCAACATTTTTATCATTCATCCTTAGTGCTTTGTGTTGGCCGAAGCCAGCACCCCGGAGAGCAGGTCACAAACCCCGGATAACACCCGGTACCCATTCACTGCTGGGTGGACAGGGGCTCGGGTTTTAAGGAAACAACCATCTGTTTCCGCTCCGCCGGGATCGAACCCGGACTTCTCGGTTGTGAACCGAGCGTGCTTCCCCTACACCACGGAGTACCCTGTGTATGTGTGTGTGTGTGTGTGTGGTGTGTGGTGTGTGTGTGTGTGTGTGTGTGTGTGTGTGTGTGTGTGTGTGTGTGTGTGTGTGTGTGTGTGTGGTGTGTGTTGTGTTGTGTGTGTGTGTGTGTGTGTGTGTGTGTGTGTGTGTGTGTGTGTGTGTGTGTGTGTGTGTGTGGTGTGTGGTGTGTGTGTGTGGTGTGTGTGTGTGTGTGTGTGTGTGTGTGTGTGTGTGTGTGTGTGTGTGTGTGTGTGTGTGTGTGTGTGTGTGTGTGCGCGCGTGCGATAGGAAGAGAGAAAACAAAAAGAGAGAGAGAGAGAGAGCTACTATCTGGCCTCGTAGCATTCTGAAGCAGCACAAACATTGACTCCTTCTACACAATGACTCAAGGAAGGCAGGCAGGCTCTAAAAGGCTGCCTGATCTAAATACGTATAGCAAAGCGAGGACAATGAAGAGGAAATTGTAAAAAAAAAAAAAAAAAAAAAAAAAAAAAGCCCCATATCTTACTGAAGAACGAAAAAGGTCGAGCTGTAAGAAACATGGTCGAACAACGTAACAAATTTCGAGTGGGTCAAAAAAAAAACTGGAGACACTGAAAAGAAATACATTTATTCCACGATGTGAGAGTCAATGTGGGAGAGATGAGCGGAGAAAATTGATGACGCAGACGGTGATGGAAGAGGAGGTGGGAGAAGCGGAGGACGTGAAAAGGAGAACGATAAAGGCTAAGAGGAGAGGGGAACAGGTGAGATAAAGAAGAAGAGAAGAAAAAAGAGATGGAAGGAACGAATGAAAGAAGTAGAGATGTGCGTGATAAGACTCTATTCACAAACACGTCATGTCCATAAGTTCACGAAGTAACGAGGTTGAGCAGAGCCACTGAGGTCCACGACAGCATCAGGAAAGACAGTGGTCGTGCCGAAAACTACACACTGCATATGGAGGCACTCACTCACCCACCCACACACACACACACGCATAAAACAATGAGAGAGAAATGAATATATATTAGAAAGTCCCATCTCTCACAAGTTCGAGGTAAGGTACGGGTTGAAGACGTAGGACCCCACACTTCCTCAAGGGATGAGTCAAAGGGCAGCTGGACACACTAGGGTAAGGCGAGCGGCAATATGACTGCTTATCATCACATGCCTTCTTTGGCGAGATTTCCCAACGGTACCTCAAAAGATATCAGGTTTACGCCCGTCACAAGTCAAGTCCATTATTTCAACAAGACTGAGCCTTCAAGGTGTGTTCCGCCGCCACTCAGAAGCTGTCTTTTCCTCAACACTAAACTCGGCATCACGCAGACCGCCGAGTCCTTGATCGTTATCATAATTAAGGACTACGTGAGTCTCACACAACTTTTTATATACTTTGGTTGAGAAGGCAACGTCGAAATATTACTTGGATAAGTATTATGTCGTGTGAGAGTTTTCTCTTACAATAATATTCATTGGACATGATTATTTAATCCTTTAGTATTATCTTTTTCTGATCTAAATATAAAAAGGGATCCCTTGAAAAATTCTTCATATTACCTTTCAACATAGATTCCAAAATCCACCCATTGTAATAATAACTGGTGATCAAACGCTCATGCATACTACCTGTTGCAGATCAAATGTTGCATCTACAAGGTATCGTATTTCAGTCTTAATAAATGTGCTTTAACGCCGAGTGTCTGTCTGTCAACTCAACGGCCCGTCATTCTTGTAACTTATTATTTATGAACTATAATTTAATACAATCACACTAAGCATCAAGGAAAATGGCAGCTAACAATTCATTGTTTATGATTCGAGTCATGAATATTATGAAGGGCAACAAGGCAGACCAGGGGTAGGAATCTGTCCCTTTCTTATGGTTCTTTATGTTAGATCACTATCGTCTGTGATTTACCAGCGGACAAAACTTGAAAGTATTACACAATTATTATATCTCAAGTGATCCTCAGTATACTTATGATGCTTCTGGCATTTGGGGCAACTATGATTGGACACTTGTATGTGAGATGATGAAAAAAGGGGTTATCTATATATCATAACCACATAAACGCAGGCGAAGGAAGCCATTCAGTTAAAATAATACCAAATCCAGCTGAATCTTAAATCCCATTCGATAATTATTATGTAGCAAACTACACTAAGTTTCCAATGCGAATATCAAAAAGAATTTAAAAGCAAAGATGATGAATGGATTTGTGATACAATAGGTAGGAATTACAACGACATAACCTGCTCTTTAACTCATTTGAAAAAAATCCAAAAAAAAACATATATCTTTATTTCAAGCGTCTTTGTATCAAATACACTGGCACGACGGCTTGACTTGAGAGACGGGTCAAGGCGCAAGGTTAAATGAAAGGAAAGGTGTGTGTGAGTGTGTGCGTGTGCGTGTGCGTGTGTGTGTGTGTGTGTGTGTGTGTGTGTGTGTGTGTGTGTGTGTGTGTGTGTGTGTGTGTGTGTGTGTGTGTGTGTGCATGTTTAGCCGGAATTGTGCTGTCCATGCAATAACTGTGTTCTATATAAGCATCCAGCTTCTGTCGTTCACGGTATCGCGTCCTCGTGTGTGTTCTTTTGATGTCGATGACTCATTCAACTCCAAATGTACCCAAAGGTCTAGGTTACCTCACTCATTTTAGCATTGTGAACCGTCAAATATTATGCATAGATTATTTTTATCATACATAATCAAAGGCTTCACTGAAGTGGAAGACGTCCATTATAAATTACGATATTTTAAGAGGTCAAATTAGAGGTCTGGGATTGAATTTAAGGCAGCTGAAAAATGTCTGCTGCATCGTCAGCTTGTTTTATTTTACTTCTTTTTACCAAGTTACAAAGTGCTCCGACAGGAACTTAAAGTAATTAAGTCATTTGGTTCGCGGAAGGGTATTTGCTTTAAGTTAACAGGATGCTGGTGAATCTAGTCTTATCGTTTAATCAAGGAGCCCTCAAGACAGTAACACGATAATTCTATACCAGAAGCGTAACACCAGAAGAGACACGACAGAGCAAGTTTGTTGGGAGGAGGATGGCCAATGGAGGAAATATTAGGGCGGAGAACAAATATGCTTAAGATGATGTAGGGGACTTAAGGAACTAAAACTGGATCAGTGTGTGTGATGGGGAGAGGGGTGACTACATGGAGCCATACACGCAAATAAAAATGTATTCTGAATAGGGTGACAGTTTTATGCAGTATTATCTTGTAAAAAGTATTTCTTGCTTCTCTGTGAAAATAGTTGTTTAAGTGACTGGTTTCAGATTTTCCAACAACAACATTACGTGATAACAACTTAAAAAAATACTGGGGTGTGTGGAAGGCAAGACCAGCTGTTTAATAATGGTGAAAATAATCGAAGCCCCTCAAAAAACAATGTGTGTGTGTATATGTGTGTGTGTGTGTACACATGTATATAAATACATATAGTATATACGAAGATGCAACACAGTAACATTAGGTTATTTACTAAATGAATAGACTATAACATCATAATCATAAGCTAATGCCAACGCAGACATAACTAGCTCAGCTCAGCCAACCCTTTTATCTCTATTATTATTTATTATTATTATCTATTATTATTATTTTTTTTTTTTTTTTACCTTTTATTTTTTTATTATTTTTTATTCTTTTATTTCATCTCGGCGAGTGGAAACTGTAAAAGTGGAGCAATTAGTTTAGGACCCGTATTGCAAGCCACCGCGTGACGGGTCTCTAGTTTTTATGGGCGACGAAAAGTAGCCATTATCCCTTATAATAACAAAGTAATTATCAAGTTAGGACCAGCGGACGACTGATATATAATACGAAGGAGGATGAGATAATAACAAGATATTTGGTCCTCCAATATTCGATAGCAAATGTACAAAATTCATATGGGGAAAGATTTTTATAACTGCAAAACTACTCTAAAAATAATTACAAAGTTTGTTTCTTCATATAACTTCTACGACTGACAATGGTGATGTTTTGCAATGTTGATATTTTGACGCTCATTTTTAGAGTACCTCACTTGAAACTACAACCTGTACTAACATAAATATATAGGAATAATACAGTTCCGCAGAAAAAAATAAAGACACTCCAAGCGATACTATATGTAGGTCTGTGGAAATAAGACCCGGTCTTTACCTAATGGTTTTGGTATGGTTTTCATCGCTTACCATTAAAAAGTTTGCATTTCTATTTTGCAATTCTATTCAGCATCTCTCTCTCTCTCTCTCTCTCTTCTCTCTCTCTCTTCCTCTCTTTTCTCTCTCTCTCTCTCTCTTCTCTCTCTCCTCTCTCTCTCTCTCCTCTCTTCTCTCTCTCTCTCTCTCTCTCTCTAATTTTTTTTTTATTTAAACATACAAATACAATAAGCCCAAAGGTGCACTTTTCGCGTGCTACCTATTTTAAGGGCAAGAAATAGTATAACTATATACATATAAATACAAAGACTTAAAAACTAACGTTATATGCATATACATTATACGCATCAATAAAGTTCAGGTTTGTTCTCTCTCTCTCTCTCTCTCTCTCTCTCTCTCTCTCTCTCTCTCTCTCTCTCTCTCTCTCTCTCTCTCTCTCTCTCTCTCTCTCTCTCTCTCTCTCTCTCTCTCTCTCTCTCTCTCTCTCTCTCTCTCTCTCTCTCTCGATATATACCTCCAAATTGTAGTACATGCATTTTCTTTCCTTTTATCACATTAGAGCAAAAAATAGTAGCAATAATTATTTCCTTCTCATTTTCCCTCTAAAGTAAAGGTTTACGGTTCCATTATATCCCACGTATATCTCACATTGCATTTCATTACTAATCACTTTACAATTGTTTCTCTTCCTCCACCTCTCCCTCCTCTCCTCCCCTCTACCCCTCCTACGCTCCCTCCTTCCTTTAATGGCCTTCCTCGTTCACGCTGTCACCTCGCCAAAACCCAAACAGCAGCTACCTGTGATTTCCCGAGAGATGATCACGATGGCTATAATGTGTGACGCACGAAGGCATTACTGGTCCTTCCTTAGCCCTGCGTCCAACAACGTCCCCAACACTCACTTTTTCACTCAAGGCAGCACAAGGTTACGAGGCGATCCTCAAGCATGATCCTGACTCCATCTGTGACGATAACGATAACGAGAGAGAGAGAGAGAGAGAGAGAGAGAGAGAGGAGAGAGAGGGGGAGAGGAGAGAGAGAGAGAGAGAGAGAGAGAGAGAGAGAGAGAGAGAGAGGAGAGAGAGAGAGAGAGAGAGAGAGAGAGGAGAGAGAGAGAGAGAGAGAGAGGAGAGAGAGAGAGAGAGAGAGAGAGAGAGAGGAAGAAGATAAGATACTTTGATCCTATCTAGACACTTTGCAAGTACCAACTACAAGGTTATTGACTATACAAAGCGCCGACCACGCCATGACGAATTGGGGACTCGAACCGCGACCGAATTCAGGGACTCTACAAACGCGAGACAACAACTCTACAATCGAGCCACCCGACGGGGTAGAGAGAGAGAGAGAGAAGAGGAGAGAGAGAGAGAGAGAGAGAGAGAGAGAGAGAGAGAGAGGAGAGAGAGAGAGGAGAGAGAGGAGAGAGAGAGAGAGAGAGAGAGAGAGAGAGAAGTTGAAAAAGACATTAATCCGTGCTGCTGATAAGATCAAATGTTTCAAATCACGATAATAATTGAAAAAAAGTAAAAGATTTCAGAGGGGAGGGAGACGAGCGGGTCAAGGCGAGGACAGAGGTTGTCTGCTCCATATCCACGGACGACTTCACCCAGTCACGACCACGGAGTTAAAGACACCCTCCCAACTCCCCCTCACACACCCACACAAGGAAAGCGGAAGTTAGGTATCAATCACATCACACCCCGACGTTTTAAGGCGAAGTGAAATAAATAATTACAAAACAAATCCAAGGGCGGGAGGTGTGCGTGTGGTGAGGACGTGAGGCAAAGACCAAAAGGCTTCCCCGTAGTTATCGTCCTCCTACTTAGATCACTATCAAAGTTGATAATATATTGAGGTTCCAAGATTTGCACTGAGATTCTCATAAACTTTCCTCTTAACCCACTCTTAATGCCTCTGCAATCCTCTTATCCTTCATAAGTTTGTAGCAGTGATACAATCTCTCTTGCTTTATGAGAGGCACGGTAGGAAGTCATATTACCACGCTAAGTAACAGCAAGTTGTCTAGCAGGTAGAGGTAAAACGTCTTGAAATAGTGCAAAATTAAATAATATGCTTTTGAAAACATGACCCAAATTACTATCCAATCAACAAACACAAATACTACAACAACTACAACACACAATACATAAAAATTACTCCCTTTCCCTGAATAAAACACTAATGCATATTCATACTACAGCATTGCTTCCGTTCAAAGACTGCAAACTATTTTTCTCCTCCACATTTTTCCTATTATTCACACATACTTATTACGTAGAGGAACGAGTACATGATTATTCACAATTTAAGTTTGATAACATGTAATTACGAGATACCACAATGTTCCCTCCGACAATACAGCGTCCATGAACCGGTTGGCTGTGGAAGAAATGAAAGGTTGTTGTTAGGGATGTTTTCTCCTTCATATAAAAGAGGAAATCAGCCTTAAGTCCCGCAGTGCTATAATCTTCTGCAAATGTATGTGATAATTTATTAACGACAGCTTTCTACATACTTGGCATATTATAATGCAACCCATTAACTCTGTAATCCACATTCAGTCAGCATCATTATTCTCTCTCTCTCTCTCTCTCTCTCTCTCTCTCTCTCTCTCTCTCTCTCTCTCTCTCTCTCTCTCTCTCTCTCTCTCTCTCTCTCTCTCTCTCTCTCTCTCTCTCTCTCTCTCTCTCTCTCTCTCTCTCTCTCCTTAATGTTATGCGCATATATTATAACGAGGAAACTGTGGATAAATGAGTTGCTTTTTATCCACTAATAAAAAATATATCGGAAGTAAGACCTGGTTATCTTGCATGTATTTAAGGTTCACTTACACATAACGTTCTAACATTAAATTTATCAAAGTTTTTTACGTTATGTTTTGGCATTAGGTTTCTTTCTCCTTCACCCTTTGATTCTTTTGTGTGTGTCGGAATTAATCCCAAGAGTCTGTCTCTCTTCGCTCTTTGCACGAGATTTTCAACGTACCCTCCACATTATTACCTTTTTTTCTTGCTGGTTACGTCCTCTCTCTCTCTCTCTCTCTCTCTCTCTCTCTCTCTCTCTCTCTCTCTCTCTCTCTCTCTCTCTCTCTCTCTCTCTCTCTTCTCTCTCCTCTCTCTCTCTCTCTCTCTCTCGACCTTCTCATGGAGTTTTCTTCCTTCTTCTAATCAAGACTATTCTCCTCCCTCGCATATTTTATCATCCAACCCTAATCTTAACTTTTCTTTCCTTCCTAGTTTAATATTTCTCTCCGACCCTCCTATTTTATTTCTATTTCACTCTCTTTACCTACACATGGTCTTTCCCACGGACATTCTCTCCTTCTGATCCAAAATCCACCCTTCCCCTTATACCCATTCTCTTTTCTCCTTCTCTTCTCTCTCCCTCTCTACCTTGCCTCTGCCCAGTCCACACCAGAACCACGAACCACAGGGATAACCGTGACGGAGAACTCTTCATCCTCACGTTTTCGCATTCCTCAGGACTAAATATGAAATCATCACCTGACGGAAACTGTCGGCATTGGAGCATCTCAGTGACCCTCAATGGAATCACGCTTGCCTCAAGACCCTGCCAATTACTTACTTGCTAATGATACACGTAGTTCGAGAGATGGATGGAGGCTGTGTCCTCACTGCATATGGCGAGGAAGATGGAGAGAGAGAGAGAGAGAGAGAGAGAGAGAGAGAGAGAGAGGAGAGAGAGAGAGAGAGAGGAGAGAGAGAGAGAGAGAGAGAGAAGAGAGAGAGAGAGAGAGAGAGAGAGAGAGAGAGAGAGGAGGAGAGAGAGAGAGAGAGAGAGAGAGAGAGAGAGAGAGAGAGAGAGAGAGAGAGAGAGAGAGAGAGAGAGAGAGAGAGTAATGTAGTAAGCTAGAATGACCATCGTAACCCACCTCCTTAAACGCCTATTTTCCTTCATAAAAGCAGGGAAGGCGGTTCCATTTTAGGGGGCAGGAAGGGCACTCAGGAAAACAGCTCAAATACCCGGAGCTCAAATAGACTTTTACCACAGTGCTTACGGGTAACAAGCTGTAAACGCTGGTATGTAGGTGAGTCGTAAGGTTACAAGGGCTTCATAAATACAAGCATACAGAAGTGGAGAACATCTGTATACTAATAACTGGCCCTGAAATTACGAAAAGCTGGTGTGGTTTCTTCAATCAATGTCAACAGTAAACTAATTATAGTACTAAAGGGATTTTTTTCGATTTTATATTTCTTGGCTACACACTGGTAATGTAATATGAAAACAGGGAAACAAGTATCATGTAGTACACCTCTGTATCACATTCAATATATGAAAAGTATTCATTACATATTTGCCATAAAAACTGACCGACGGTGAGACAGTTAATATAAAAGACTGAATAAGAGCCAGAGATACACTGGACTGACTAACAGGCAGACGTCCAACCCTAGTATTACCACTACTTTTTACTGCCACCAGTCCCAGTGCCACCCACCTTGGTAGAGAAGTCATTAATATAAGTATTACTATTTATACTTACTGCTACTTGTACTGTCACTACTATCCTCACCATCACCGTCACACCACTGCTTTTACCCAAGAAGTATTCCCTACTTAAGACGTGAACAAAAACTGGCAATGCAAAGAAAACCCAACGCCCTCCCTCGGTTCCTAGTTTGTCTTAATAGGTATTTTACGCTTCCTGGTGGCGCCGCGTCTCCTCTGCCCCACATGACCCTTGTCGCTGTAGGATCAGAGCTTTGTCAGTGAGCTATATAGAGGTGAGTACTCGCGATAGCCTGGGATACATTTTCACTAGATACACCCAAGACTAGCAATCTGGCCCATAATTTCAATTGTATAAATCGAAGGTTACCGATAAGTCAAACAAGTAGCAAGAAACACCCTTACTACATGATAAACCAGCGCTCTAACAAAGGGCTAATATTTTTCATGGGGGGGGGGGCGAGACCAAAGAGAAAAAGAAAGAACTGCCATGTATTTAATTAAATGTAACCTCACCAAGTTACACGGTTTGTTATGGTATGTTCAGTGGCGTCGGGGGGGGGGGGGGGGGGGCATGCGGCATGCCCCCACCTTTTTCAAAGTATAAATAATATACAGATTTATACTATATTATATATTATTATATGTATAGATGATGTATATATATATTATATTATATATATTGAATATATATATATATATATATTGCCCCCCCTTCACAATTTTCTGGGTACGCCACTGGGTATGTTGGGTATATAAAGAGTAGTATATATAATTATTTGCACAGTATAAATATTTAAAAATAATAAACCTATTTTGAAATTTCGAGGTTTTTGAAATATCTTGGTTGAAGAAATGAAGGGTGAGGGCGTGGCGTGGCGGCAAGGACCAACTACTAATGGGGCCGTGACTGTAAAAACCTTGAAAACCAATGTGATAAAACATCTGGACAACTAAAGAGCCAAATTCATCTAATGCCTATGAGCTATCAGTGATATCTACCGATATTCTTCTATTTAGGATTACTTTAGTCTCTTACATTGCATTTAAAAAAAAAAAAAAGAGACAGACAGCTAGAATGTAGATAAAAATATGAATGAAAGATGTGACCCTGACCTACAAACTGTACACAAGTAATGCAATCTAAATATACGTAAAGCACAGCTCACACAAATATTCCAGAACTCGTACAACAGAACAAAAGAAACAAATGCACGCGTATGTGCTGAAGGAAGGAATGAAGGGCCGGACGGGAATGAGGTACACGAGGTTTACGACATGCGGAGTGAAGGGTGCGGAGATTGGCGGCGTGGAGCAAGGGCCAGGCAGGAAGATGGATATGTCAGGGAGGGAGCACCACGCCAATACTTCGTCATGTGGTAACCAAGAGATCTTCCCTGATTTCTAAGCTTAATGGTAAAACCTGTCAGGATGTCAGACATTTCCACACAACATATGAGTCAATATTTAATAAATTTTGTTTTCGCAAAATAACTAATGATAACACAAGCACGATAAACGTCAAGACATGTGAAGCAAGAATGATTAGCAGCCTTGACCTGCAGACAGTAAGGTATTGGGCAGCACAGCATATCTCTCCCATCAACACCCATCACACGCACCTGAGGCAGGACGCACCTCGCATAGGTATCCATCCATCAGGCAAGGTACAGCCGACAATTAAAAGTATTGTCACAGTTTTTATCATCTTTCATCAAGCCAGTGGTATCTCGTAGCTACACAACAGCAGGGATGCGCTGGTGCATGTTGTAGTGAGTTATCAGTATCGTATGCCTTAACTATCGATACATCAGACTAACCTTGGTGTCTGCAATAATATACGTATATACCTGGGTATTACCATACATACTATGTGATGATGCAATATAATATAGCCTGTAATACCTGCAGTATTACATCATAACATAACCTATGGTGATGTTGCAATATAATATACTGTAATATACCTGGAGTATTACATCATAACATAACCTATGGTGATGTTGCAATATAATATACTGTAATATACCTGCAGTATTACATCATAACATAACCTATGGTGATGCTGCAATATAATATACTGTAATATACCTGCAGTATTACATCATAACATAACCTATGGTGATGTTGCAATATAATATACTGTAATATACCTGCAGTATCGATTGTATTCTTTCATTCTAAAAACGCGATTTTTCATACCGATCTGCTTTTCTCAGCGCTGACTCGATGACATTGGTTTAAAGAACTACATAATTATTTAAATTGCAGACGTTGTGTGTTCATCTATGCGGAAGATTTACTGAAGTCGTAGGGTCAATTCGATACGTATTTCTATATTCCAAGGTTTTCTCCACTGAGACAATGTAAACAATGACACACGCAAATCATATCAAGAGTTGTTGGTAAAGTTTTATAACTTCCAACGTTGTGAGTTTCCTCTATCTTCTGACATGGCGACGAACTGTTCTATTGTTTATATTCACTATGTGTAATGTCTATGAAAGTGGCATACCAGCAGACACAATAGCTTGACAGGTTATTGCTGTTCAAGCGTGGTTGCAATTCTAAGGCCTTGTCGCTACATCGTGTTATGATTCAACTTTATGTCAGGAAAAGGTTTATACGTCATTACTATTTGCAATATATTAGATAAACAAAAGTCTTGCCGCAATAAGTAAAATATATATAATTTTAATACAATTGCAATCGGTTTTGCACTGTTTGTACTAAGTTTGCCATACACCCGCGACACAAATTTTCGACAGGGGTTCTATATGTAGAAATTATCACTATTAAAGTATTACAAATTTTCAACAACTGAAGAAAGGCTACCTAACGAATAATATATAAACCATCTGGAGTTAAAACTGAAAATAACGATCCCATTTCGATATGGTATTCAATTCCTCTTAAGTCGCGGTGGTAAAATTGCGAGATGTCGCTTTCTGAACACAACTTAGTGAGGAGTGTGGTATTACTTCGTGATGTCGACTATGCAATAGACAAATGTTCGCATCCCCCCTCCCCCCCACAAGCCCCTGCTTGGATAAGAGTGTGCACGCAAGAAACAGGTTGAGAAATATATACAAACGCAATTGCCGCCAGCCTGCCTTTGTTTCTCTCTCCAAACAGCGGTGAGGGGAAGCAGTGTAAAAGCTTGCCTATCGTAATTCCAGTACAACGAGGAAAATAAACAGCTTCGCTAGAATATAAATTTTCCACTAAGCTGTGTCGTGGAGTCGTGGTTGGGGAGGTAAGTGTGCGTCATTACCGGCAGATTAGTCGTCTGCGACACGAACCAGCGGCCGTGGATCAAGAGGAGTTACAACATTCAATTGATTGCCGACGATTCTTGGCTCCCATCCTCCTTCCATCCCTCGGGAGCTATAATTAGACGTCTAATCTTGAAGCAAATTGCCGCCCAGCAGAGAAGAAGGGAGAAGAGGTCTGTGTGCACCCTTTCAAAAGTTTTGTGCCCTATTATAACTTTTTGCTTGTACCGGACCACCTGACGCGCCGGAGAGAGCGTGTTAACTAGATTTTTTCCCCTAATCCAGCCCGTCTCATTCGCTCGGAAACACTGCTCTCCCCACAGGTGGCGGCAATTAAACTGAAGAAGGGACGCTATTACGCAGGTGTTAGGGACGATCTCAGCACTGGCATCACCCCTGCTGCGTACGGCGCCATGAGTCAGGCAGCACTTACATACAGACCCCCGATTCACAGGCAGCGCAAACCCATCATTTTCCCCGCACAAATACCCAGCCAGGACTGTGTGGCGAGGAGAAAAGACTCACCACAAGACAGACTCTAACAGTGCTGGTGCTAATAATCTCTCCTCTCCTTCATCCATGCCATTAACAAAAAAGCCTGTGGTAACTTGAGGTAAGTGTTGTTTCTTTCATAAATGCTTTAGTAGAAAGCTCTATAAGAATCCCTAAACATGTTGCTGTTATTATCGCTGAAAGCAGCAATACGTGTTTTTACTGTTATTCTTGTTTACCTGGCGGATTAGTGCCTCACCTCTTACGTAAGAGTTTTGCATCCTGTGTAGTGGGTATCAGATACCTGGCCGTGAGCCATAAAAAAACTTATCCCCCTTCAAAATAGAGGGATAATAATAGAGGATACTAATAAAGGATATAATAGCAAAACAAACATCTTTGCTAACAATGAATTTATATATATATTATATATATATATATATATATAATAATATATATATATATAATAATATATATATATATATATATATATATATATATATATATATATATATATATATATATATATTGTTATAACGGTTTTTTGACGTCCCATGATTTTTTTTCCTCTCTCTCTCTCTCTCTCTCTCTCTCTCTCTCTCTCCTCTCTCTCTCTCTCTTCCTCTCTCTCTCTCTCTCTCTCTCTCTCTCTCTCTCTCTCTCTCTCTCTCTCTCTCTCTCTCTCTCTCTCTCTCTCTCTCTCTCTCTCTCTCTCTCTCTCTCTCTCCTCTCTCTCTCTCTCTCTCTATCACTCTCTCTCAACAATGAAAACAAAAAGGATAACAAAACAGCCAAACTTTTGTGAAACAAGAAAAAAAGAAAACAAAGAAGAGTTAAGGGATGACGGGAGGAACAGGAAGGATTATAAGAGGACAATCACTAATAAACTTTACTTTATGCCGTAACTGCAGCCAGCCCAAGGGCTACCTTATATAACGCCAGCGAGCAGCGGAGACTGGAGAGTCGCGGTGCAGGGACAGTCTCCTGCCTCCATGCCAATCTCCTTCCCTCCCTCCCTTCATTTCTCTCCTTATCGTTCCCTACAGGCTCCTCCAGTTCTCTCTTGGCTCCTTATACACACAAAATACCCTTTATTAGTCGTATAAGTATTTGCACATATTTGATTGCTTTATTGTCGTGAGTGTCTCCTGAGTGCAAGGCAAACATAATAAAGGTTCCAAGGGCTAAACAAACCCATGTCATAAGGTCTTCCCAGTTGTATTTCATTAGTATTCCGAACGGCTGTGTGTGGCCCATAAAGGGAGGACAGCCGCGGGAGGGCTCTGTGTATCTCATATTATTTCCATTGTACGTTTTATAATGCCAAAAAAACTATCTATGTATCTTATGGAGACCCATGACGGGGCTACAACCCCTGAATGATGTTTATTTTTTAGTATCTAATGGAGATATGATGAAATGCGCTTCATTATAATGGCTGCTTAAAAAATACTGACTAAATAAGAATCTCTCTCTCTCTCTCTCTCTCTCTCTCTCTCTCTCTCTCTCTCTCTCTCTCTCTCTCTCTCTCTCTCTCTCTCTCTCTCTCTCTCTCTCTCTCTCTCTCTCTCTCTCTCTCTCTCTCTCTCTCTCTCTCTCTCTCTCTCTCTCTCTCATTACTGTTCTTGTCGTTTTCCCACTTAAGGCAACACTATACTTTATATGGTCAAGTAAGTAGCAGCAATAACTCTCTCTCTCTCTCTCTCTCTCTCTCTCTCTCTCTCTCTCTCTCTCTCTCTCTCTCTCTCTCTCTCTCTCTCTCTCTCTCTCTCTCTCTCTCTCTCTCTCTCTCTCTCTCTCTCTCTCTCTCTCTCTCTCTCTCTCTCTCTCTCTCTCTCTCTCTCTCTCTCTCTCTCTCATAATAAAACAAAGTTCACGCAAGGCAAAATGAAGAGACCTGGCAAAAAACAACTACCTATGAAGAGCTTAATCTTAGCTACTGTTTGCCACTCATTAATTTCTTATCCTCTGTCAACATAATTTCAGTCAATTAAATTTTTCATGTTGTCAGCCTATCGCACCTGTGGTTTTCTTGAGAGTTCCAATGATAGACCCTGGGGTTCACTTGAAAGCTGTGATGGATGACCCTCGCTCACCCGTGATGGTGCAGGCAGGATTTATATATTAACGCCTGAAATTAGAGGTTTATACCGCCTCCCTGTGTTTGGCGAAAGATTTTGCTCATGGCGGAATTCCAACTCAGGACACCGATTTCACAATTTTCATGAGCTCAGTTTCTCAGCCGTGGTTCTTCTCAGTTTGATACTCGAATGTCTAAGATTACTTTGCCGATAATCTCCTTTCGACGCTATACCTGTACCAGACCCATATACTGATGACAAAAGAGATAAAAAATAATGATAAAAATAAAATATAATAAAGTATAATATAACATAGAAAATAAGAGGTTCAGGAGCCCGAAACTGTACTGCAGTGTTGTTCCTTGGATGAAAGATTTTATGGCAAGATTCTCAAATAACTTAAAAGGAATAGAAGCCGCCCTCAAGGCTGTTTTATGCGCGGACCCATCCTTAAATTTGTGATATATTATGACTGAGTCGCGTTTCGATGATGGATGAGCAAGGTTCTCAAGACGTTTTATTTGGGTTTAATAATATGGAACAAGAAATAGACACATGCATGTATGTCAAATGTGACGGCAATGTATCTTGGTTTCGCAGAAAAGTCTGAGAATAAAGTGTTTCCTAGAAAAACAATAAAGTTCATTGGTAATATATTAACGAGAAAATCAAATATGATGTGTTTCTTATAAGCACTGTCTCAATTTAGGGTGGGTCAGAAAATTGAAAGTTGTTGTATTCTTTCGCTTGATAAATATTTTTATTCACTTCCATGGATGGTGTGGCAGGCGAAGTAGCAATGTGATTGCTTCATATTTAGGGGTCGCACAGGAAGGTTGCACTCAGTCACTCGTATGACGTAATAGAGGAAGGTTGTGGTGCAGTGTCACTCGTGCCCTTTAACATTCAGCAATTTAAACAGGTAAGTGTTTACTGTTAAACCATCTAAAAACAGTCCATAATCACAATAAACTTGTTATTTATAAATAAGTAGCATCTAAATAAAACCCATTAATGGGATAGTGGCTTCTTTCAGTAAAATAAATCACTAAAAAAGTAGCCAGCACTCTAACAGTATCCAACACACTGACTTCATTTTTGAAAAATGGCAGACATGACCTACTCCACCGGAATACAGAAGATCCTTGCAGTGCCTAAGCTTTTTGATGGAAAGGCTGAATCAACAGCAGTAGTAATAGGAGAGGTCCTTACTGAGCGGAACCTGAAGGAACGCATCGTTGTTGTCTGCTTTGTCACAACGACAGTGAATACGGGCGGCAAGTCGGGAGTCTGTTCAAGTCAAGTCAAGTTCGCCTTCAGATAATGCTAGACAAGCCACTGCTCTACTTCGCATGCCGCCATCACGTTCTCGAGATCCTATTGGATAAGTCAGCCTCTTCCTTGACTTCCGAAACATGTGGCCACAAATATATCAAACAAAGTACTCCACTGCCATGAATGATGAAACTATCATGCTGCGGGTTCAACCGTGGTATGAAGAAATTATACAGCTTTCTCAAGCATTTATGCAGCAAAAACATCCTCGTGACGATTACAAAGAGTTCCTGGAACTTACAATAATCTTTCTTGGGTCAGGACCCCACAACCGCTCCTCCGTCCAGTTCAGTGTTCCGGGTGCGCTATATCGTGCAAGATGGATGGCAAGGTCCATTTATGCTTTGAAAATTAGAATATTCCTTGATCAGTTCATCCAGCTTCGTCCCAAATGCTCGTCTATTCGTGGACCCAGTCAAAATACCAATTTCCGGGAGAAACTGACAGACTTCTGCGTTTTCATTATGAGATACTATGTTCGAGCATGGTTCTCCGACACATTAGCAGCTGCTTCTCCTCGCCTAGACCTCACTCTCATCAAGGAACTAGCATCGCACACAAACCAAGCCATGAGGGACGCCGGGACAAAAGCCTTCTCTCGTCACCTTTGGTACCTATCTGAGGTGACAGTTGGGCTCGCCCTGTTCGACGAAGAAGTTTCCATTATGGAGAAAAGGGAATGGTCCACCGTATAAGCACTGTTAAGGGTTTGGAAGAACCAAGTCCTCGTCTCCACTTGACCCCTGAGCATGTTGTGAGTAAAAACCTGTCAGAGTTCTTCACCAGTACGACGAAGAAACTGCTGCAGCATCTGGACATTAACTCGTCATTTTTGGGCACTGATCCCGTTACCTGGGCAACGACAGAGGCATATGTTCGAAGAAAGGAACGTTTGACTAAGCTACTGATGACAAACGACGTGGCGGAGCGCGGTGTGGTTGCTATTCAGGAGTTCACATGGATGGCAGGACCAAGAAAGAGGATCAGCTACAAGCAATGATTCAATTCGTTGATGAACATCGAAGACGGCAAACAAGAGTAATATCCTGTTGTAATAGATCCCTTCATTGCATTCTGTCATTTTCCGTAGTATTAGTAAGGAATATACATGGATATGTTTTTTACACATTTGTTTCAAATAAATATAAAATTTTGCATAAATGTGTCTTTTTTCCTAACTTAAGTTTCGTTGTGCGACTCCTAAATGATACCCGATCCGTGAGATAATTTAAATATGTAATTTTTACTTCAAGTGGAACATCCACGCAAGCAAGCAAAGAATTTTGACAACTTTATTTTTTGCCCTATATATGTACAGTGACCCGCCCTACTGTCTCATATTCCCTTCTAGATATCAAAGAAAATGCTTGAAAATTACACAAGGATATACATTATATTCATCCTGTACTGTAGTCCAAAAGACTTCACAAGCTCAAGACAGAGTTGCTTCAAACATGCTCTATACGGCGGCACGTCTGGGGTCACCGTCACCTCATCTGCATAAACACGAGGACACGATCGCCCTGCAAGGCCAAGATAGTGGCTAATACGTCCTTGAGCCAAACAAGGACTATAGGACGCGCAGGATATTGCATGCAGGATAAAGTTTAAGCATTCATGTCAGTTCCTTTCCTCGTGTTATTATTTCTTGCTAGTTTTCCTTATAGTCTGTCATGCTTGCAACATACGTTATATAATAATATCTTCCACAAAGGAGTGTCTCATGCCGTCCCAATGCACTCTCAATAGCAAGCTGCAAAGAAGGCTGCTATATATTACAGCCTATTTTGAAACACTGGTAACTCATTGAGCAGAATTGGACTGGCAAGGATTGAACGACCTTGCCTGTGTTAGGACGCTGCCATACAAACTAGCATCGCCTGTGTGTGTATTTGTGTGTGTGTGGGTATATATGTGTTTGTGTGTGTGTCTGTGTGTATGTGTGTGTGTGAATGATCGTGTATGTGTGTGTGTGTGTGTGTGTGTGTGTGTGTGTGTGTGTGTGTGTGTGTGTGTGTGTGTGTGTGTGTGTGTGTGTGTGTGTGTGTGTGTGTGTGTGTGTGAGAGTGTGTGTGTGTGTGTGTGAGTGTGTGTGTGTGTGTACGCAGGTCCACGATAATCATATTGTAAACATCTGATGTCGATATAGTTAAAATAACTATTAATACACATACGTATGTACTTATCAAATTTATACTTATATCGATAAAAATACTACTACTATTATACTACAACTAAAAATAAGATTACTACATTTACTATTACAAAAACTTCTACTAATATTTTTTTTAAACCAGGAAATACATCGATAGCAATGTGATTAACCCCTGGACACTACTAATTTGGTATAATAAGGTACTTTTCGTAATTTAAGGGCTAACAACAGACGATTTTGTATGGCAAAGGAAAGATCTGGGCGTGAAAGGGTTGAAGAGGCACCAATACCTTGAAAGAAGAATGGGGCCGACGAGCGCTACAAGGCAGATGCAATGAGCGGGGTTTTCCAAGGCTCGTTCAGTCCACCATCCAAGCTACGGGCTGTGGAGGAAGGCATTGCACAGGCTGTCAGTCCTGTAACTAAGCTTAAGATAACGATCAAGTCAGTCCTTACTTGAGTTATTATTAGTAATTTATGGCGGGAGCATGTAGCCATCATACAAAATGGTACAGACGTGCTAAACATGCCAAAAAGTGTATGTCAACTGATTGTATACGTACTTCAGTATGCAGTTCATGAATACAACTAATTCTTTGGCATCTAAAAAAATAAGACAAATTTCTTGTCTTACTAGTCTCTCTCTCTCTCCACTCTCTCCATCTCCTCTCTGCTCCTCTCTCTTCTCCTCTCTCTCTCATTCTCTCTCTCTTCTCTCTCTCTCTCTCTGCTCTCTCCTCTCTCCTCACACAACACACAACACACCACACATACACACACACACACACACACTGAAGCATGACACCACCATGACCATCTCACACGATCGCTACATGTAACTTCCTCTCCCAATGTGCAGCGTCCCTGTGCATTCGGTCAGCGGTTCGAGTCCGCCTAGTTCATGCTGACGTGGCGGCGCTTTGTATAGTCAATAACCTTGTAGTTGGTACTTGCAAAGTGTCTAGATAGGATGAAAATCTTATCTTATCTTAACTTCCTCTCAATACCACCACAGCCCGCGCCGGATGGACGAGAGAACCATTAGTACGCTCATCACGTGAATAAAGGTGAAGGAAAAAAAAGTTGAGTGAGGATGCGTGTTCCCACCCCGAGGTAAGAATGGACTGCGCATATACAGGGGTGTGGCGCGTATCATATATACTTGTGGTATGTCAAGGTCGAGTATACTGGAGAGGACGGCGACGGTGGAAGGTCTCGGGATGTGGAGGGAGGGTAAGGAGGGTAAGGAGGTGTTTGAGGAGTGAAGGTAAAAGGTTGGAGAAGGAGGAGGAAGTGGAGGAGTAGGAGGAGGAGGAATGTTAGTGGAGGGTCTCTTGGTACGAATGAGAGGCACAGAAGGAGGAGGGAAGAGTTAACTGTAGTGGAAGGAGTGGCAAGAGAGAATGGTGGAGTAAGAGGAGGTGGAGGAGGAGGGGGAAAGAGTAAAGAAGAGATTTAGCCTACCATTTAATAAGAATGAGGGAGCCCATAGATAATAGGGAAAGGAAGAGTGAGAAAGAGAGAGAAATGAAGATAATGATAAAGAAAGAAAGAAAGAAAGAAAGAAGGATAGAAAAAAGGTGAGAAGCCAAAGGAAACAAAGAGATATACAGATGTGTGAGTGGGAAAAATAGAGGAGGTAAGTCAGAATATAGGAAAAGATGAAATACAGAGGACCGGGGTGAGGGAGGGAAGGTGGAAGGGCAAGCTGGACTGGCCAGGCTCAAGGTGAATCCCGATGTAGAAGACACAAAGGATGCTTAACTATTGTCCATCATAAATAACATGAAGGGTGGAAGAGGAGGATGTGGTGCTGGAGATGAGTAGGAACAAAAAAGGTTCATGGTCAGCTCTTGGGAGAATTCCTGCATTATTACTATTACTAGTATCGTTATTATTATCTTAACCTTGAAAACCAGTCACAAATACACACCTACACACGAAAAAAGTCATTCCAAATAAACAAATAATGAAGATAAGGATAGTAAGGAAATTAAACGAATGAACATACGTAAGCATTGATATACAAAAAATAAAGGAGTGGAGGCCTTCGTGCTCGGACTTAGACACACGACTTGGGGTAAACACGTAGATAAGCGTGTAATAAGTAATAATTAAGGATAAAAATGAGAGGAGCAACACGACAAAGGGCTCGGAATGTAAAGGACGCGATGCTTTGTGTGAGGTGATGGGCAGGAGCCAACCCTCATCCCCGTCGAGAGCCTCGTCTGCCTCTTGTTGACAGAGCAACTGATGCGGTGGGTAGAACACACACGCGCTGATCACAGGTGAGCAGCATGCCGCCAGAAGCCACACGCCCCACCCCCGCACCACCCAGCACCTCCTAACCCGCCCTAACACTGCCCGTCCACCTCCTTCCCCTCTAAACCCCACCCTTCCCCACAAGTCTCAACCCCACGATAACCTCACTCAGTCAAGCCTTGTCTATCCTCCTCCATTTTGTCACCTCACCACCTCATCACATCTCTCCTGGCCTCCAACATGCTTCCTAAAGACAACTTAACCTCCCACCCCAGTCCCACACCCACTAAGCTCCCGTCCAGTCTCAGCACTAACCAGTCCCGCCCCAATACACGGCCACCCAGCCCCGCCCCGCCACGCCCACACACACACCGGGAGCCCACTGGTTACTGGTGATAGAGGGACTGTTGTTGTTCTCTGTCTGATCTTCACCCCCTAGTGGGCAGGTCTGGTGCGGTGTGTTCCTTCAATCCTGCCTTGTGTTCTCTTGTATGATACATGTGAAGGTTCTTACATGATTTTTGTTTGTCTTGCTGTACTCATGGCTTTGTCTTTATCTATCTGAGTTTATTCATGTGTTCCTGTGGTTAATTTGTTATTACTGTTCCGTGCCTCTTACGATTTCCCACGCTGACATTTAGTATCTGTTTTTCTCTTCTGCTTAATGGTAGTTAATATTTAGCGTCCCTTCAATGCCTAGTTCGGAAAGGGTTATCAACAAGGGTGGCCATTCATATATATTTTCACAAAGACATACGAAACCAAAAGACATGAGACAAGGATCAAAGAGTGATACACGGGGCACGAAGGTAGTGATTGAAAACACTCCCTCTTCACAATGATATAGATTAGCGAGTCACACCGCTAATTTGTGAATGTAACAATACCTTAGTTTCATGTTACGTCCAGATTTATATTCAGACAAAAGCCGAGGCAACAATGCTAAACAATAGTTATTATATTTGTGTATCTTAAACATAAGGCCGCCTCATTCATTTTCACACCCAAGGTCTGTGTTAAGGTATCTTCAGCAAACAGGTTAATTCTTCACAAAAAAAAAAAATATGTACACAAGTTAGATATACAAACACTGAGAAAGAGAAAAGCTTACAACACTTCCCTAACAAACAAAACAAACAATGCTCTCTCTCTCTCTTCTCTCTCTCATCTTCTCTCTCTCTCTCTCTCTCTCTCTCCTCTCTCTCTCTCTCCCCTCTCCTCTCTCCTCTCTCCCTCTTCTCCTCTCTCTTCTTTTTTTTTTTTTTTCTTTTTTTTTATACATTGAAAACAGAAGGGGAGTTGATGTGCTAAAGTCCTGGCTGGGACGCCAAGGACTATCTCTAGCAGTATTATATTTTATTCATGACAATAATTATACAAATAATATGGAAAAAGTACAGCAATTCTCTACTATAAAATAATACTGATACACGAGTGTTTAAAGAAATTAAAACTAAAAACTATACGCTAATACACATAATATAAAGAAAGCATAATAATACATTGATACACATATATATATAAAGAAATTATACTAATGTATAACATTAATCTTATAATACAAATGTTTAGTCATTATTTTTATTACATGTTTCTATTGCGTTAGCAGCTAGCTCCTTAGCAGCTTAGCAGTTAGCACCTTGCAGCCAGGCATTTACGCCCGATTTGAAGGCGTGCATGGAAGGGGTAAAGGTCAGGTCGTCTGGCGCCCCAAAGGGTGTTCCATAGTCGACCATAGCGGGGTAGGAAGGAGCGGAGGTAATTTTTCCGTCCTCGCGAATGGCAAGTCCTTGATGTCGATGTTGTGGGCCGCACGGGTAAATGGGAGGGCCTGGCCCTGGGTTGAGGCGCAGTTCTGCTAGTTGTAGGAGCTGCATCCTGTGACCCTTTTGTACATGACCCCACATGCCTGCCACGTCACGCCGCTGCTGGAGAGGTTGAATGATCTGTGCAGCATCCTCAGGGGCTTTCAGCCGGGCCAGCCGCTGGGCTCTGGCTTGAACCCGGTCAAGAAGGCAGCGGTATGACGGGGGGTAGGAGGACCATGCGAGGGGCGAGTATTCCATCAGGGAGCGAACTTGTGACTTGTAGATGTGCCGACTCCCTGACCCGGTCCAGGAGGTGCGCAAACGCGTGGGATGCAGCTCCAGTTTCCAGGCAGCATTCTTGGCGACCTTCCTGACGTGGCTGGTGTCTGTGAGGCCAGAGTCGAAACTCCACCCCTAGAATGTTGACGACTCCTGGGGGTGTTTTTTTTCTGCCTTCCAGGAGAATGGCGTGTTGGTCCCAGTTGACTGCATCTTTCTTGCCTGCGGGGGGATGAGGACGGCTTGGGTCTTGTCTGGTGAAAAGGTAAATTGCCATCTCTTGCCCCGGGAGGCGATGCTCTGCAGTGCCTGTTGATACGAATGACTGTGTTGTGGCGGTCACTCCTTTCACAGGTGAATGTGAGAGTACAGTCGTCTGCGTACGCTCTTGCCTCAGGAATCAGCTGCGGGATGTCGTTGAAGTAAACGTTCCATAGTAATGGCCCGAGTACACTTCCTTGAGGGTCACTGGCTTTTTATAGCATTTTTTAGAGGAGGGTGTGACCATTCACCACCACGCGCAGAGTTCTTTCATGGAGGTAATCTTGCAGGAGGTGTAACAGGTTCCCCGCAGATCCCCAGGCTTCTCAGCTTGGTAGTGATGCCCTGATGCCACACCCTATCAAAGGCACCAGCGATGTCAAGGGCGACGACGAAGGTGTCTTCGCCCGATCTAGGGAAGTGGTTCCAGGCTGCTGAGTGCAGGAGAAGAAGGTCTGCTGCAAATCTCCCCTGTCGGAAGCCGAATTGCCGTGAATTTAGCAAGCGGTGACGTCAAAAATGTAGTGATTTTGGGCAATGATGGAAATCAAGAACTTTTCCAACAACGGAAAGGGGGGAAATGGGGCGGTAGTTCTGAGGATCGCCTCTGCTCTTCTTTTTGTGGATAGCACAGACTCTCGCCACTTTCCACTCAGATGGCCACTGCTGAGATGAAAGGCACTCCCGGAAGAGGGGACAAGAGGCACAGCAAGTTGTGAGGCCCCATCTTTTAAGCAGGTGAGGGCTGATACTATCTGGTCCCCCGCGCTTTCTTGGGGTCAACTTGTTGAAGTTGTTGCAACACCTCCTCCGTGGTAAAGGTGTTCCCTAGGGCGGCCCTTTGGTTAGAACCGGAACTGTAGGAGGTTCACGTTCTGGGTCAGGAACTGTCATCTTGGAGGAGAAGTGGGCAGCCAACACCCGAGCCTTACCCCGGTGACTTGTGACAAAAAGAGCCATCAGGTGCTGTCCCAAAGGTGGATGCTGTCGTCACGAGAGAAGCCCTGTTGTTGTTTGATGCTGCTCCACCAATCCTTAGTGCCCAATGACTGGCCCGCTAGCTTTCGTTGAGGTGATCCCTCCAGTTGTTGATCGCCTCTTTCTGGACTCTTTTCATATTTTCACAGGCCATTTTTGTGCTGGTGTTTATGTCTTCTTGTGGGTGGACTTATATCGCAGCCAGGGCCCTTTCTCTTATTGTTTTGCGCTTTTCCCCGCATTGAAAGCCAAAACCAGGGCTGGTCTCCCGGTTTAGACTTGTATGTCTGGCAGGGGACAAATCTTTTTTGGTGGGGACATCAGGATTTCTGTGAAGTTCTTCACTTGTGTGTCAAAGTCACCTGTAAGCACGTCAGACCACACATGTTGTTAAGTGTTGCCTTCATTTCATCCCAGTCCCCCTTGTCCCATAGCCAGTTGGTGCGAGTCACTGCCTCATCTCTGTCAATGGCTAGCTTGATCTTGGTGAAAACAGCCAGGTGGTCGGAGGAACCCACTGTTGCTAGCGGGCGGCAAGTCACTATACTGCAGGGCAAATCGGTGATTACAGGGTCAAGTGAAGACCCTGAGATGTGGGTGGGGAAGTCTCTCTCTCTCTCTCTCTCTCTCTCTCTCTCTCTCTCTCTCTCTTCTCTCTCTCTCTCTCTCTCTCTCTCTCTCTCTCCTCTCTCTCTCTCTCTCTCTCTCTCTCTCTCTCTCTCTCTCTCTCTCTCTCTCTCTCTCACTATAATTATTAATCAATCATAGTATGTGTGTGTATCTATTAATCTATCTATTTATCTATCTAGCTAGCTATATATTAATCATTCATTAAGATATTAAAAAAAACCTGGTCGAGGGGAGCTTAAAAAATCATTTAAAACTCGAAAATAGCGTCACCAACTTACTGCTCAGACATGTTTCTCCCCTAACTTAAGGTTAAGTTAACAGAAAATATTTAAGCCCTATTAGCGTGTGTGTTGCCTCCTGCAGACAATCACCATCACCTGAGTGAACACTGAGTGGCATGTGAGACGGCAACAAGGTAAAGAATGGGCCTTTTTCTCGTGTTCAACTGGTGGCTATCAGTCGGCGGGAACTGAGGCGTTGAGAGACTATGCTGTTGCAAGAGAAAGGGGAAAAGGATCTGGGAGAAGCATAGAGATGAAGTAGTAAAGATGAATATTGCTCGATGACAAAAGGGACGGTGATTATGTATGTCCCTTAAAACCGT
>JACEEZ010019528.1:392995-437995 GCA_016584305.1 Chionoecetes opilio | reverse complement strand
TCTCCTATGCCATGTGCCCTTAGCTTGGTCAACAGTCGCTTATGTGGAACTGTATCGAAGGGTTTCTGAAAATCAAGGTATATTACATCCGAGGGAATTTTTGCGTCCCAGTTTGAATAAATGACATTAAAAAAATCCAGTAGGTTTGTTAAGCAGGATCTCTTATTTCGAAATCCGTGCTGGGAGTTTAGTATAGAGTTATTTTCATCGAGAAAAGACACTATTTTATCCCGCAATATTTTCTCAAATAGTTTAACAATCACGGACGTTAGACTAATTGGGCGATAATTACTTGCGAGGCTCTGGAGGAGGAGGAGGAGGATAATGATGATGATGATGATGATGATGGTGGTGAAGATGATGAAGATGAGAAGGAATCTATTATCGAAGAACGCACATTGAACGCATACGAATAACGGCATTGACCTTTTTTTTCCATATTGCCAATAATACGTTGAAATCCAGTGATATCTAAAGTACTGTAATTACTAGGGCAGCCATAACATAATAACAAACGGAAAAATAAGATTAAATCAATGCCAAAAGATAATGCAAGATAATATTATCACCAACCAATACAGACACCAACATAATGTAACTATGACAGTCGTACAAGGCAGGATGAACAAAGAACAGTGAAGGGAGCGAGAACTGATCAATCGTACTCTACAGATCAATCATAGATGGAACAATACCGCACCTCTATCATGTTACAAAATATATCTCTAATTGAGCTGTTATTTTTTCCCATCTTACTATAACTACTTTTCCTTCAATAAGGTCTCATCTTTTTGACCTATAATCCTGTCATTGTATTTTTTTCCCATGCTTTTTATCGGCTACATTTGGTCTATTCGTCTCATCTATCATACATATCAACATTCCTTACATGTCATTTCTTGTGTCAATGATGGACCGACCATATGTACTCTCTTTTCTACCCGCACTGTTATCTACGTCTTCGGCAACACGTATCCTGACATGCCCACTTAACGTTGTACAAGTAGCATTATAATATAAACACTTTTTTAATATCAGAAATCTTAATGGTATATTAGGTACTAAATTTTGACTGGTCTTACCGTCCAAAAAGCAGTTATCCTTCGATAGCATCCTACCAACATGAAAACAGACATTCACCTCTAATGTATTAAGAGATATTACCTCGTCTTTTACATTCTCACACCTACCTTAAGCTGCTCATCTTTTTTAGTGTGTATAAATTTTCACACATTCGAATATGGTAAGGATGAGTCTCCTCTATCTTCTATACGAGGATTTATAATACGTGGGATTTTAGAAACCCCCTTTTTCTGCACTCGGCCAGTCCCCTATGATGTCACTAAAATATGAGTATATACAAAAAATCTTGGTACACCCGCAAAGTTTCCTTACTTATGAACGTGTAGGTAAGTTGCCGCCCAGAATTACAATCCTTCAGCACTTTTTACCACCCACCCTTGTCAGAAACTCATTACTATCAATCTTTCCCCCGTCCAGCTCACATGCTTTCCGTTAACACTGCACATACATTATTGCAGTCCTGTATGAACCCTGTCACCCCATTCCCCGCATCTATGGTACGTACAAAGACCCGCTCCCCAAAAGATACAGGTGTGATACTTATCCTTATCTGACGGCATACCAATCACAAAAAACATCTAATCAAGTGTGAGGAATCTAAACCTTCACCCTGGTATCGTAAGTACAGAGGAACAGCCCTTAACAGCTGCAGGCCACTTCCTTCGACAAACAAGAGTCTCCCACAGCTTGCCACCGACAGGGTGATGAATGACTTCCTCGCCCACCCGCCTCCTCCGCCGCTGTCATTATTAGTTCCTCTCGGTAATTCGCCACGGGGCCTCGGACTGCCCCGTCGACCAGTGGATTACCTATGCAGCACGCGCGTGGACCTCCTCCCGCGCTTCATTATGTCACTGGTGGTATGGAAACTTCCGCTGGAAACGTCACGCCCAAGGCTGTGAGTCAGCAATGGGAGATTATGAGTTATTTTCCTGCCTCCTTTTCTCCCTGAACCATTAATCGCTTCCGCTGAAGCAATAACATATTTTGCCATACCCGGCTGCGTCACGGCTACTTGAATAATGGACTTGAAAATATTGTCAGAAAGAAAATATGAGTTATTATTACATTTCTGCACTACTTTAAAGAATGTGTGATGGTGATGCCTTAGGGGAAAACGTCTTCTCTTCTGTTATATTACCGGCTATGCAGTGAATTACTCCCGGGTAGAAAAATTGTTCAGAAAATAGTTTAAATGTGTGAAACTTTTTTGTTACTAGTAGTAGTTAATTATCCCCTGTCCGATAGTCCTGCAGTCTTTTGAGCATTTTTCAAGTCTTCGTGTTCGCTAAACCACAACCTCATTTGGCAAAATAACGAATAAAGGCACCAAACTTTACAACAAAGTGTACATGCATAACCCACGTACACTTACATATTCGTGAAGGTAATTATCCTATCCAATACTTTGATATCATGCCTGTAACACCTCTGTAATTGAATCACAGACTTTTTATCACATACTGGGAACTTACAGTTTTTAAGAAGTAATGACAATGACGAAGTAATAGATCCAAAGATGAAAGGGCAAATATTACGTTCTCTTCCTGTCATAACTAGACAAATCATGTGGAGAAGAATAGTTTTATCCTTAGTTCCTCTTTAGATCTACAGCACGTCAGTATATTGCGATCATTACTAATTATTTTTTTTCATTAGTGATAGCCTACTTAGTTTAATCTCTCTCTCTCTCTCTCTCTCTCTCTCTCTCTCTCTCTCTCTCTCTCTCTCTCTCTCTCTCTCTCTCTCTCTCTCTCTCTCTCTCTCTCCTCTCTCTCTCTCTCTCTCTCTCTCTCTCTCTCTCTCTCTCTCTCTCTCTCTCTCTCTCTCTCTCTCTCTCTCTCTCTCTCTCTCTCTCTCTCTCTGTCTTGCAGCACGATGCGTCGCCCGTCCAATAGTCTTATACCAGCCACTCCAATCTACACTCCTGTCCCTCCAATCCCACCTTGTCTTAACAGGTTCAACCGCTTACTCCTTGAGACCGGAATGAGGAAATTGAGTTTAATTTCCTGAAGTCAAGGTAGTATTTGTTGGCGAATAATGGTAACATCTACAGGCTGAAGTGAACAAATGTAACATGTACAAAATTAACTTGATCCTAACACTGCATGAACGGGTAGTGATAACGGTGGAGGTTGAACATCAGGAAAAAAGGGCATATGGTAAAATTGTGAAAATGTGTTCTGATCCAAAGCCATGACGGTTTCCACGAAATTTATAAATAGAATCCGGCGGCTAAGATCACCAAATACGGGATCATCATGCTTGTCAGCGTGGCGAAGGTAATACAATTCTCCTCGGTGGTTTAAGATTCCCTAAATGCCTCACCTCACACGGCAGGTGGAGCGCAGACCAACATTCGTCCCTCAAAACCACTGGACCAAGAAGAAATACTTAAGATTCAGACAAAAAATAAAATACCCGAAGAATATGATTAAATTCTCCACCAAAGAGGCACCAAGGTAACAAAAAAATATCGACGGAACGAATGCGAGACGGAGACGACCTCGTTGTTATGGCGCTCGGGAGTTTGCCCCAAGATGCTGCTGCCGAGTTTACGACTTAATGCATCCCCGAGGCGTCCCGACAGACCAGTTTCCCGCCAGGAGCAGTTACGGCGCCCTTGTCATCCTCCAAGTGAAGGGATACGTGGCCCCCGGTGCCATGGGAGGCTGATGATGATGATGATGATGATGATGTTGATAATGATGATGATGCTGATATCGAAAAATGCGTCTCATGATTCATGAATACACACAACCACAAGTATTATACGAGTGTATGTGTGTGTGTGTGTGTGTGTGTGTGTGTGTGTGTGTGTGTGTGTGTGTGTGTGTGTGTGTGCGTATTCATCTAGTTGTATTCATCTAGTTGTATTTTACAGGGCCAGAGCGACGCTCGTATGGCCCCGTCTCCATATCAACCTTTTTTTTTTTTGTATCATTCATCCTTAGTGCTTAGTTTTGGCCGAAGCCAGCACTCCGGAGAGCAGGTCACAAACCCCGGCTAACACCCGGTACCCATTCACTGCTGGGTGGACAGGAGCTCGGGTTTTAAGGAAACAGCCCATATGTTTCCGCTCCGCCCGGGATCGAACCCGGGACTTCTCGGTTGTGAACCGAGCGTGCTACCCCTACACTACGGAGTACCCTATATGTGTGTGTGTGTGTGTGTGTGTGTGTTTTGTGTGTGTGTGTGTGTAAATTCCAGGGTTCATTAACCGTAAAACTTTCTCGTCTGGTTAAGGACGTCTGGTTACACACATTTGTTAAAAATATTCATCGTTCCAGCCGGTGGTTTGGTTAAGGCGTAATGCCCATAGTAACTATCAGGCGGTGTAATACTTGCGTCTCGGCCTTGCACTTAATATTAATCGGCCTGGCGTGGAGTCCAAGCCTCCTGCAGCGGTGTACTGAGGCTTGTCCGCTGCCACAAGGCTCCTGGGCTTGGCTCTGTGCGCTCCTGCCATCCCTCGCCAACGGGATCGTGTTTTTTTCTCGTTTTTTTTTTACATCATAGGGGACTGGTCTAAGCCAGTAAAAAGCTTATAAAAAGTTATCTTTAGTGTGTATGACGTTTTTCATCGAGTTTCTGCCAGTTGATTTAATGTTATGCAGCGTAAGCCTTGACACACCACGCGTACTAACTATCTTTGTACTAGCTTTCAAAGGAGATAAGTCAAAAGATACCTTTGGGGTGACTTGAAATCAGATTATAGAATTCTAATCAAATATATTCAATGAAAGTCATCGCTGCACCTTCCACTTCAACAACATAATCTTCCTTGGCTTTTGATGGAAGAGGACGAAAGCTACGCCCGCCATATTCAGCCCCAATCACATCCATCTGTTGCATGGGAAGCAGTAGCCACGAAGTAATCCCTCCTTCCCAACGGTGTTAAGCTCCCCTGCCAGAACACGGCACCACTGAGGCACGAAGCAAATGTCTAGCACACCACCTGACGCTCGGACGTCTTACCTTCACCTAGGAACAATGGGGCAGAGGGAGAGTCCAGACCATCTACTGCATCTAGCCAAAAAGTCAACAGGTCACAGCTGATCCGTCCCTATCGAGCGGAGTCAAGTAATCTAACACGTGGTTGCAGTATCCCTTTCTCTCCACGCCACAATTCTCACTCCCATCAGGCAAGACCTATTCACTTGGTACCCCTAAAAAGGCTGCCACACTTGCCCTTCCCATCATGCAAGACTTGACTATCTTCTCTCTATCTAAGGAAGGCATCAACCTGGATCATCTCTCTCCTCGTCCAATTCGTAATACTTTTATCGGTATTTAATCCAGATGAAGCTAAAAAGGAAGGAATGGCGATGATGGAGATGACAAGAACGATAACAAAGGGTGTCATTTATTCAGCAAACTTAGAGTCACACTAATGAGGAAATATTCGCATGCCGGTTCTCATAACTTCAAACTTCACATGCACAAAACTATTCATGACATTTTCAATCTCTTTCTCAATATCTCAGTATAAAAAATAGATATAGCTCCTGTACCTCATCCTCATTCCTCTTGATCTGCAAAGTATGTTTTTCTTTCTTGTTTGTCTTTAAATAATTTCCTATATTCTTCTTCCATCATACTACCTCTACATTATTCTTTCATTTTATTTACTCATCTCTTCTCTTGTCTTTCTTATATATTTAAGCTTCCTTTACGATTCCATTTCCATATTTCTCTCGCCTTCTGTCCATCTAAATCACAGACAAGAAAATCCTACCTCTCGAAAAGATCCCCCGAGCCGTAAACTTGAGAAGGTCAAATGCACGGAACTTCCAAAACTGTGCATTATAATATCTTACTAAATCATTCTGCCCCAAACCTGTTCTGCTGAGTTATACATATAATCAGCCGAATATTCTGCCAATAATAACAAATTCTCGCTACTATTTTTGTTCTCATCCTCCACCTCTTCCTGTCCTCCTCCGGTCCTCCTCCGGTCCTCCTCCTGTCCTCCTCCTCCACCACCTCCTCTCCTCGCTCTTGCAAACTATGTACGTACAAATAAATAGACATCTCAAGTAATTTTGGCCTCACCTTTAAGTTTGTAATATTAAAAAAATAAAATAATGCATTCTAAAGCATCAAATTAACTTGATCGTCGCATATCATTCTCGTAAGAAGCATAACAAACATATTCCCTGCTTTTAGATATATAGGTTTTGCATAAATTAACTTAATAGATAATCCGAATTAACTAACGAATTCAAGTATAAACAGTTATATTTCAAAACGTCTTAGCTAGAATGGATCTTCCTACTTCAGGCTCTGACAACATCTCTTTCAAAATAATTATAATAAGACAATACATGGGTTTAAATATCTTATAATGGCGCGAAAGTCACACGACAAGACACTTTAACACGACGGATGAAAAAATAACTATTTCCAGTGCCACTATTGCCTCCCGCACCTGAGCATCCTGCACGGCTGGTCATAAGAGGGTTCGGTCAACACTAGAATCTCACAGGCAACACAACCCAGTTTCTTCCGTTGAATTTTCCAGAACATAGCATGATGGTACCTGGAACTGTCGCCGATCGGAACTCCCGCCGCCGTCGTCGAGTGTTCCAATTCTTGATATTACAGGACCCAATATTTACATTTAATCAAGTTTTACCCATGTTTCTGCATTCAGGGATGAAATACCAGCAATAGCTTGATCAGTTAGGTTAAGTTAGGTGCCAATGTCCAGGTTAGGTTAAAATTTCCACGTCGGTTAGAGTTCTAAGTTGATGTTTCGGCGAGAATTCCCATCGGCGACAGTTCCATAAACCAGCATGATCTTTAAAATATTATCCCTTCCCTTAGTTGGTGTAGATGCCTCAGTCCTCGTCATCCATAAATCACCCGCTGCCATGACAATGTGACACTTCAGCTTGACTAAACTGGAAATAAAAAGCGAATCATGTGTTCAAAGAATTTTGTATCGCGTTATCACTTCGGGTAACTGACGTCGTTCAGGCTTCCAGTCATCAATCTCTTTTGTGAGGGTTAGTGCCTAGTCCGGTACAGCCTGATCGAGAGGCTACTCCCTGATCACATTGCAGTCTAGTCCAGTAAGTCACATTCGAAACCCAGTGCATCACCAACATCACCAAGACGATAATTTATGATAGGATGAAAAAGCCAGAGTTTACCATTGAAAGGGTTGGTGATGAAATGTTAATTCCTAGACAATTTGCTATTATAAACTAAAAATTACATACACATATGCTCACAAATCGTTACGCACGATTGTTTTTACTCTGATAGAATCAAGATAATCGCTAAAGGAAACGAGACTTCGATATAAAGATTTGAAAGAAAAAAAGTTGCGCATCTTAACATGCGCATCGTGGGATGAGTTGTGTCAGTTTCAAAGAAGATTAAAGAAAACCATCAAGCAGACAGCAAATAAAAGAGCCAACATGAAAAGCAAAAACTCTTCACTGGATGCGGTTTGTTGCTTCCAAGACCACATTCTTGCCTGTATTTGGGAGCGAAGGAGCTGCCACGAGGGTTCCTTTCCCTAACGTATGTATTACACCTTGTATTCTTCCTATCTATCGATATATCTATCTCCCTTTGAGTACTGCGTGCGTGCGTGCGTGCGTGCGTGCGTGCGTGCGTGCGTGCGTGCGTGCGTGCGTGCGTGCGTGCGTGCGTGCGTGCGTGCGTGCGTGCGTGCGTGCGTGCGTGCGTGCGTGCGTGCGTGTGTGTGTGTGTGTGTGTGTGTGTGTGTGTGTGTGTGTGTGTATGTGTGTGTGTGTGTGTTATACGATTCCTCTAGGCATGTAGTATAAATAAGTACATCAGGGTTAATAAGCCTTTTAGCTGACCACCTCGCGGGGTGAGGGTCAAAATCACCGCCTGTAAAACCAGCCTCATACCACAAAACAAAACTTGAAGATTATTACTCAAGAAAACCATGTAATTTCACCCGTGTATGCATGAAATCCCATCACTAATAGCCTATCCAGTGCCTGCTACCTGTGTTGCGCCGAGACTAGCGATATCAGATTTTTCATTCATATTTTTAACATTGTTTTTGCTGCTGCACTTCAATGTGCACGTCCTAATACAGTATTGATGTCGTGCAAGAAGAAACATATTCTTTGCTTTACTCAATTTGAATGTACACGCAATTACAATAATTGTTTAACGAAACCTTGAATACACAAAAAGCATTCAACTTTTATGTATTCTTCATTAGAAAACTGTCTGGTACAAAAATAATGAAACATAATTTCGCAAGAACTACTAATTTTCTCACCCTTCTACGTATTAGTGTTCACCTTTCAAACTTTTTTTTTTTATAATCATCTTGTATCTTCTTTTCTCCATTACATATTTTTTTCTTATGTGTCCTTTACAGTTTCTTAGCTTCTACCTCATTGATTCACGTAATTTTGTTGCTTATATTGTTGATGTTATTATTATTGTATACTTTTACATTTCTGTTGCTGTTATTGTTGTTGTTATTGTTACTGGTATTTGTTTAGGGTGGTGGTGTATTTTTTCTATTTCACTCTATCATTATTACTATCAACATAAATATTAGCATTATCATTATTACAATTATCATTACTACCATAATTTTCATTGGCATAATCATGTTTTTTCCCATTAGCTTTATTACCATAACACGTAATATCAATTTAATTAATATAATTATCTTCGTTTTCCTCCGGCTCCCTAATCTGCATTCTCATTATCATTTCCATGACCTCTCCCTCTGCTTTACAAACCAGGAGTGAGAGGAGTCATATTATCAAGGGGAGGGCGGTGGCCACCTCAACAACATCTGCTCATTAGCCGCAGGATTAATGATATTCAAAACTGGCCGAAGCGAGGAGCGGCGTGGATCACTTAGTATGCTGGAGGGTGAGCCATGCCTCCTCCTACTTGATGCTCTTCTCTTAGACTCTCCGTAATGAGGGAATCAAGATAATGAATGGCCGCAGAGAGAAGAGAGAGAGAGAGAGAGAGAGAGAGAGAGAGAGAGAGAGAGAGAGAGAGAGAGAGAGAGAGAGAGAGAGGAGAGAGAGAGAGCAGAGAGAGGAGGAGAGAGAGAGAGAGAGAATGAGAGAGAGAGAAGAGAGGAGAGAGGAGAGAGAGAGAGGAGAGAGAGAGAGAGAGAGAGAGAGAGAGAGAGAGAGAGAGAGAGAGAGAGAGAGAGAGAGAGAGAGAGAGAGAGAGAGAGAGAGAGAGCGAGAGAGAGAGAGAGAGAGATAGAGAGAGAGAGAAGAGAGAGAGAGAGAGAGAGAGAGTTACAGAGACAGAACAAAAACATACATATAATATATATATATATCAGACAGACGACAGACAAACAAGTATTGTATTATGGAGATAAACAAGCCTGCACTTAGGATTTGTGCTACCCCTGAGACAGACAGACATACAGACAGACCAGTAGAGATAATCTAATCTGTCTGACTGTATGACTTTATTTTTTTTTCTCTCTCTCTCTCTCTCCTCTCTCTCTCTCTCTCTCATCTCTCTCTCTCTCCTCTCTCTCTCTCTCTCCTCTCTCTCTCTCTCCTCTCTCTCTCTCTCTCTCTCCTCTCTCTCTCTCTCTCTCTCTCTCTATCTCTCTATCTCTCTCTTTCACAATAAGGCTAATGAAAGCATTATAAATTCCTGGAATGTGGATGACTTATATATTTTATAAATCATCTAACTCATTGACTCGACAATTCATACACTCATTTCAACATCAAAGTTTTAGAATGACCAGAAAAAAAACTAAGATAAACACATGATAATATTATAACATTCACAGTTGTTGGAATTACAGCAAATTTTACCGGCTTAAATTCCCTATAATCCGTGACAATGCTTCTATATCGGATCTATAGGTGCTTTACAACGATGGAATATTCAGTAAGTTCAGTCAGAATAATTTCACGAATTGTACTTATATTTTCATGGGTCGTTTTGGCCTTCAGGTAAATTTCCACCAGTAATTCGTGAGTGGTCACAGCCTTTGTTTGCATGATTTTCAACACCTCACGTTCTTACAAATTAATTTTCGACGATACGCCGTATATGGCGACCACAGCCTCGTCCATCATAGTCACTGTTGTAAATTATATTTTTTTTGTGTGTATACAAGTAAATTTCATCGATTCATCTGAAACGAAGTGCATCATGAAGCTGAAATCAAACATCATTATTTTTGCCTTACTAAGAGCTCTTACCTGAGCTCTTAGGTCTCAGCACGGTCTGTTGCGGAATTTTGAAGGCATACAATCGAAATATTGACAAGCTTTTCTTGATATATTTTTAAAACAAAAACTGCCGAAAAAAAAACCTACAAGGATGTAGTTTCATAATGTCGCCTGTAAGGAGACCGCCATGTGGAGGGATTCGAACCACCACTGAGCACGTCACAGCCTTGGACGCCTTGTCCCTTTGACCACACAGCCACAAACCATTCAATACATTATTTTGTTCACACCTATTCGTCATTTAGTCTCGCCTGGTGCAGAGTAAGGCAGATTTAAGGCAGATTTTAGGTGGATTTTCGATAGTCAAATGGGTTGGTTGTGTGGATGCAGCAAGACCGACCAGGGGAAGTAACAGGAATGAAGGGAGAACAGGAGAATGAAGAAAATGAATGACGTGAAAAGAATGAAAAATGAGAGGAAATAAAATAAAATAATGAAGAAAGAATGAAGAAAGAATGAATGGAGTACAAAGAATGGAAGTAATGATTCAAAAGAAATTAGAAGAATGAAGAAAAAAAATGAAGCAAAACAGGAATGAAGGAAAACTTTTGTTCTATATTATCCAAACACAACGTATCTGCCCCACATGACCTAATGCGTTCACTTATAGTTTCCACTTCAGCATGATAAGATGTTACAGTATTATAGTATGATAGATATTATAGATGACATAATATTTGGTATCAGTACCTTAACATGTATCTGATAGGGATGATTTCAAAATTAAGAATCTTCACAAAGTTTTCGAAACATACTCTGCACGACTGATTGTTTTGGCTGTCACACAACATCCCATCAATGCAAAGTGTGGACAAAGAGAAGAGTAGGTAATACATAAACTAGACATCCTACCACCGTCCATTACACGTTCAGGGACTTTCTTTCCTGCACACCACCCACCAATCTGAAGCTGATATACAACACGAACCATGGTAATCAACGACGCCAAATTACAAGATTGATATCAACTAACATGGCAATATGTGTTGAGTCAGTACACACTTCGTCACACACAAAATGAGCACATGTTCACTCTGCAAAAAAATTTAGTTTACACGAGGTGCCCAAAGTGTTGCAGTTAATGATATATACAACACGTTATCTATTAGCCTCGTCAAGATCTCCTACATGTTTTTGGCCTCATGTTCATCCTTCTTCTCTATCTTCTCATCACCTTTTCCTCGTGTCTCTACTCTTCCTTATCTTCCTTTTCCCCCTGCTCCTACTTCTGCAGCTCCCTCCCCCCTCTTTTCATCCTAGCATCCCTCACGTAAGAGAATATAGAGTTTTGCGTTCTCAGTTACAAGTAAACACTACCTTGACCTCAACTGACGAAGGAAAGTTAATACCAAGGCAGTCATGTGTCGCGGCACCATAAGAGGCGGGTCAGGTTTCCTCAGAAAGTCCGTTGAAAATTTTGGAGGCAACGACTGTCTTTACTTAACTGCGCCAGACAATGGGTCGTAATCTTTGGTGTGATGTGTGCACGGAGGAAAAAAGAAGAAAAGGAAACCCCTAAGCTTCTCTATTGAAGAAGTACGTACTATGTGCTTATTCAAATAGTGAAAATTACGCATAATATATATCCACAGAGACCAGAAGATTGCTATTCGTTACTCTAAGCTTGGCCAGAGTTATTATAAAATACTTATCATCCCTTACGCTGTTTCTCTTCCTTCCTTCCTTCCTCCGTGTAGCTGGACTTTGATAATAAGAAGGTTAACATTTTCTCCTTGTAACCTTAAGAACAACATGAACGAGGAGGGCAGATGCCATCACGCCGAGGAAACGGAGAAGGTAGAAGAGAGAGAAATAGAGAAGCATGGGAGTAGAGGTCATATACAATTACACTCCTTAGATCGTTAATGATACCAAACACGATTGCCTTATTAATTTTCCGCCGCACTCTCTGGTGTGGAAGTTAAAATCATTGAACAAAGCAAATAATCACCACTAGGTATTTAAACTCCACTTATCAAGGTTGTCGAAATGTGAAGGTAATCAAAAATTAACTCTACACCATTTTCCGTCCGTATTACAGTTCTCCTTCAACTACGATCGATATTAATGGTAATAATCATCATTATTGTTTTTGTAACTTACGCGTCACAGCTACTTTTCGTGATATGGTGTAGACTATTTCTGATCTTTAATAGCTAAAGTACACACACACACACAAACACACACACACACACACACACACACACACACACACACACACACAGCACACACACACACACACACACACACACACACACACATCACACACACCTCTACATCCACACACACACACACACACACAAACACACACACACATACACACACACACACACACACACACCACACACACACACACACACACAACACACACACACACACACACACACAAAACACACACACCACATACACACACACCCTCTACAACCACACACACCACACCACAAACACACACACACAAAACACACACACACACACACACACACACACACACACACACACACACAAAACACACACACACAAACACACACACACATACACACACACCCTCTACATCCACACACACACACACACACAAACACACACACACATACACACACACCCTCTACATCCACACACACACACACACACACAAACACACACACACACACACACACACACACACACACACACACACACACACACACACACACACACACACACACACACACACACACACACACACACACACACACACACACACACACACACACACACACAAACACACACACACATACACACACACCCTCTACATCCACACACACTACATGAGAGAAAGATCGCCAGCCTCAGCTCCTGCCGGGATTTCAAGGTCACTACCGTTTTGTACATATTCCATACAAATTCTCTGCTAGATAAACAGGGGCTTTAGCGTGAAAGAACACAAGCCTAAATTGTCTGCACCCGGACGAGGATTCGAAGCCACGTCCTCTCACACCTCCTATACCTCTCGGTTGTAACTCGAGCGTGCTAACCAACACACCATCTTCTATCATTACCATTATCAATCTAAAAGCACTCGGTTTGTCTGTCTGTCTGCCTGTCATTAACGATTAAACCCAAGGAGCTGGCACTGAGAAATGAAACCAACACCATTAGGGCGGGCTGCTGAGGAACCTGCATGTAATTCCAAAATTTCCGACTCACTCAAAACTTACTATCATTACACTTTACTAATCCCCCCTGTCCCTCAAACACACAAGGCAGAAGGAGGTTGGAGTTAAGAAAACAAATGAGAGCAAAAAATTCTTAGGGACGTAATGAAATCGACGACCAACTTAAAATGGATGGAGAGATGGATATATGAACACATTTTATCTCTTATCTCTGGTGGGCGTGGTAGCCAATGAGAACCTTCATCGTCACTATCAAGGTGAAGTTCAGCGTCTCCGGCGCAACGCTTCATCTGACAGATCATTATCGTGGTCGTGACTTTGCTGCAGCAGGATAAAAAGGTCTGGTGGTGGTGGTGGTGGTGGTGGTGGTGGCGGTGGTGGTGGTGGTGGTGGTGGTGGTGGTGGTTAAGGAGGAGATGATAGTGAACAAAATTATAAAAGTGACGAAGATCAAAAACTAAAAGATATTATGATAACTAAGGAAATAGTGAGAGGAAATAGATAGAATGAAAAAGTTTAAGTCACCAGGGCCAGATGAAGTTTATCCCAGGGTATTAAAAGAATGCAAAGAGAATGTTAGTGGGTCGTTAGTGCACATTTTTAGTAAATAAGTTGATTCAAGGAGGTGCCTTTAATGTGGAGGAAAGCGAATGCATGCCTCATTTTTTGTATGGGTAATAGAGCATTAATGTCAAAATATCGACCCGTCTGTCTTTCTTCAATTGTATGTGAATTATTATACTTTGTTATTGCAAACAACATTAGACAGCATTTAGAAAAATATAGTTTAGTAAACGATTCACAATATAGGTTCACCAAGGGTAGGTCATGTCCCACGAATATATTACGGAGTTCTTATAGAAAATGTATGAGGAAATGATAATGATAAAGAATATGATATTGTATACCTGGACTTCAGTGAGGCATTTGACAGGGTTTCGAATCAAAACCTCTTAAATTATGTTTAAAGCACATGGAATCAATGGGTTTTTCGTTAAATTAGACCTTGGCAAAACGATAGGCAACAAAGAGTTACGATTAATGACTCAAAATCTGAGTGAGGAGAGGGAACAAGTGGGGTTCCACAGAGGTCTGCTTTAGGGCCAGTTATATTTTTGATTTACATTAACGTCTTAGACAGTAGGTTTAGCCCTGATATTAGTAATTTAACCGATGATGCTGTGATAAGTAGGATTATTAGATCACATTCTGACGTAACCAACTTGCAGGGAGACTTAGATAAGTTAAGCAAGTGGATAGTCAGGTGGCAGATGAAATTTAATATTGACAAGTGTAGCATAATTAATGTTGGCACAGAAAATCCTCGTAATAGGTACACTATACGTAATGTATCACCAAAAGATAAAATCAGCAAAAGATCAAAAGGTGAGAAGGATTTGGGTGTGCAGGTAAGTTGAGACCTTTGTCCTAGGAAACAATGTATTGAGGCTAGAAATCGAGCAAATAGAGTATTATGATTCATTGCCAGGTGTGTTATAAGACGTAAAAGTGCTGAGGTTATTCTGAAGTTATTTGGCTCTAGTCAGACCTAAAATCGACTATGCAGTAGTTTTGGTCTCCGTATTACAGGATGGATATATAATGGTTAGAATCAGAGCAGAGAAGGATAGCCAAAATGATAAAGGGGATGCACAACTAGATTGAAGATATTAGATTTACACTCACAAGACATGCGTAGAGTAGGAGGTGATCTGATAGAAGTATTTAAGTGGTTAAAGGGATATAATAAAGGAGACATAAAAAATGGTCTTACGGTTAGTAATCAGTATATAACAAGCAGTAACGAATTGAAACTGGAAAAACATAGATAAAAAATATATAAAGCGAAAAACTGGTTCACAAATAGGGTAGTAGATGATTGGACTGGACTCAGTAATCAGGTAGTTAGTTTGGAATCAATAGTGGGTTTTAAAAGGAGACTAGACAGTTGTATGGATAGGTCTGACAGGTGGATGTAGGTGTACGCAGCAGGAACTTCCACGTGTAGGTCTCTTTTAGCTTTCTTATGTTCTTATGCTATGATGATGATGATGATGGTGGTGGTTGTGGTTGTGGTGGTGGTGGTGGTGGTGGTTGATGGTTTGTCCACACATCCACAGACTTTTTCTTTCATCTATTGTTATCAAAAGAAGATTTTACAAGTTCGTTTTCATCCGACAAACTGCATAGGGTGTTAGGTGATCTTGAGACATATATTATCTGAGACAGAAAAGCTGAACTTCCGACCAGGGTGAATTCTATTCCATGAACTTTAGTTTTATCAGCCGATCAGAAAGCAACGTGATTCCAGCATTTCGTCTCCTGGTTATAAAGTCTATGAAGCGTGAGGAAGAACGTGACAAGTAAGCGCCAGGTGGTGGCTGCGCAGGAGGTTTAGAGGACACGAGGGGGTTTAGTTTGCCGTGACTGTGGTAAAGGTGTGAGGTACCTTGAGGAGACGAAAAGGATCCAGTTAAGCAATCCAAAACCACGTCTACCTGCAGCAGCTCAAGTCAATCAACTGTTATTCTTTTTTTTTTTTTTTTTTTTTTTTTTTACATCACAATGAACTGGCCAAGGGCACAACAAAAATGGGTAACACATCATTTAGAGATATCAATGATCAAATTGAATAGAAAATCATATCACAGCAAGTACCGATATTTTTTTTTTGTCTATTGCATACGAGCAAAATCTCTTGAAAATAAAAATGCATACCCCAGAGATATTTCTGTACTTTATATGCTCATGACTTGCAAAACTAAAGACACGTCATGTTTGGATGGAATTATATTTCTCGGACTGAAAGAAAAGAACGGCAACGATGCAAAGAGTGAATCACTGAGTTATTCTCATCCGCTTTCATTTCGCTTCACTAGACTCGGGATTTTATGATTTTATTCAATAGTCAACGAAATTTTCTACAAATGTTTGAGTGTAACTGTACAGGTTGTGTTGCCAACCAGTATAAGACTATAAGTGTGTGTGTGTGTGTGTGTGTGTGTGTGTGTGTGTGTGTGTGTGTGTGTGTGTGTGTGTGTGTGTGTGTGTGTGTGTGTGTGTGTGTGTGCGTCTGTGTGTCTGTGTGTCTGTGTGTGTGTCTGTGTCTGTCTGTGTGTGTGCGTGTGCGTATGCGTGTGCGTGTGTGCAGTAAGAGCCTCACGACAGCCGCACACTGCCGCTAACCGGGTCATGTTATGCGTGTGCGTCTGCTGATGCCGCCCAGATAACCTCGTGTGACCCTAGCCAAGGGTGTTGAGTCCCTGCGGTTGACCTAACCTTGCCATGACCCATCGGCTGTCCTCACCTTTACTGGGACTCAGTGAAAGCATCAGAAGAAAACTATTTCCGATCAATATTTCAAAATCCTTTGTATACAAGCCTTCATATGAAATGCAGCTCCGGAAATACCCAAATGCTACAAATTAAATCATATTGGTCACTTTATGCAACTTCATGACTCGAGGTAAACGAAAATGTATGACAAATATAAACAATAACGGTGAGGTTTTCAATATAGCAGAGTACACTACGTTATACTGTGGCAAACATATTTTCTCATCGCATCAGACATTTAACACATTATAGAAAGAAATATTATTAAGGTGGGTCTTTCCTACCAAACATTTGAATGCATAAGTCAGACCTGAAACTCATTGCATCATGCTACACCAGGACAAAGTATTATCTGCATCAACAACGCGGCAGACAAGCTCTTTCAGTTTGACTCGAGAACAGCAGAGGGTCAGCCGTTCCCAGCGTCCGGCAGCCCCGCCCTCTCCTATATATTTTTACAGACTTTTCTCGCTTCGCGGAATGTCATCATTTACACACCTCTCCTCGCTGGCCTCAAGTAGGTTCTGGAAGTATTTGCAGCAAACAACGCTTCTTGGCTGTGGGTGGTGCCTGTGTGTATGAGGAAACAGAAAGGCACAGATTTGCACCACTACCTATCCCTAGAGTATCAGGTTTCTAAGAGTTACAAAACGTGAGGGCCCACAAAACAAACCTTTAAGTTTTCAAATGCGGCCAGTATACCCAATAAGATATATGAGTCACTACCCAAATAATTACTCTTCCGTGATAAATAAACAAAACGAATGCAGGAATGTGACCAAGACCGCTACTGCACCCCACCGAGGCAGCGTCCCGGCCCAACACTCACCACCTTCGAGTGTCGACGTATTTTTCCCCGAGAATAACAGGAGGTTGAGGGGCACGGGAGTCAACAGTCACGTTCCTGCCGTTCACAGTGACGTTGCATGACACTGCCCATCGCTCACATCCGATAAAGAACAAACCTTTCACTTATCTTCGTCAACGTAATCCTGTCTCTACTTCCACTACTTCAAGCCTCCTCCCAACCCACTATATACTGGCCACCCACTCTGTCGATCGCTGAAGCATTTCCACTCAATTCGACTACCTAATGACCGCACCCTGACTACCCTGAGTAATATAATACCTAAAGATGAAAAGCCTCTCGTACTTAGCCCTCTAAGACTCATGCTTCTTGCGTCCCATCATGCTGGATGCTCGCCTTCCTCGTCTGAGGGGCATAATCACATGGCAAGACGCACACAGACTTACCCTCGTGCATGCAGGTATACAGAGGAGCCTGTGCTGTACTCAATATGAAAATACGTAACAAAGTATGATTGTAGGGAAGATATACGGCTCACTAGTAGGTAAAGCTTGATATTTTGCGATAAATGTTTGTGTATCAGCTTGAGGATTAGTGTTGGGTTAGGACAAACCTTCAACCACTTTCAACATTTTCGTATTTTTTCATCATCGAATGCAGTCTTTTTTTAACACTTTCGTCCAAACAAACTTTTTTTTTATTATAATATCGTTCATTTAAGTTTATATCATATGTTTCGCGAAGCATTGACGTCCTTTAAGCAAGTGCACAATGCATCTGGGGAGGCGGTAGCAGAGTGGTTAGCGTCTCCGACTGGCGTTCTCGGTGACCCGAGTTCGATCCCCGAAGATAACCAAAACCTTTCTGCACCGTCGAGTGGCCTAAGAACACCCACATGCCCTGCCCATCAACTCTACCTTCGATGATTGCGAGTGCATCGGAGGACACAGGGGGGCGGCATGAGCCTTTAATCACAGACGTCACTATAAGAAACCTGCCTGCGCCACCACGGGCGAGGACCAACCATCAGAGCCCTCAAGTGAACCTCCAGAGCCTACCATCCGTGTCCTGGGTCACTACTGCCTACAGGCGCTATAGGCACAAATGTAAAAAAAAAAAAAAAAAAAAAAAAAAAAATATGACATGAGGAATGTGAACTTGTACTATTCTGGTATTCCATGCGATGACACATGGCTGAGTAGAACTAGCACCCTGTAAGTGAATGTTGGCTAATAGATACATGAACTTCTTTTTTTCAATTGTAGACATATTCAGCGCCCTAATATAAATCTGAAACCACACAGGAATAAAACACTATCAAATATATAGATATTTTACAGAAAAATATTGTAACTATCAGTCCTTAGTTATCATTTTACATCATTATATGAATATGAACTAAATACTTAATGAAAATGAACTTACATAGGTATAGAAAGCCTTCTTGAACATGAAATTTCACCAAACAAACTGCCATTTTCTACTGAACAGCCAGTCTCTGTAATGAAGTAACCTCAACATGCTTGTTCCCAGTCTTCCTTTTTATAGCTTTTCTTACAAAAAACTTAATTAACTTCTCTAACGAACTTGTTAATACATTCGACAATGGACGATCCTGTACGTTGCCTCTACCTCAACCACACCCATCGCTTTCGTTATGCTGGCAATCAAAATTCTCCGAGACTTCGACTCTTATCTTTCCGCCCTTCCAAGGTAATGAAGCAGTGTTGATAAGCATTGCAGAAACGCACTGATGAGGAAGAAGAGAAGAGTGACAGGACTTCGAGTGGCTACGGAGGCAGGAGTTAATGACGATGGGAGTAAAAGTGTAAGAAAAAAGATGGTACAACAGTGATGGGAGGAAAGATGATACTTGAGGATAGTACAGTGGATAGGTGAAAGGATAGCAATAGTGTTAAGGGGAAGATTTGAGGTTGAGACAATGGTGAAAGGTAGGCAGTCATGATTCTCCTCACATGTCCCTGAAATCGATATCTATGTAATCGAGAAAGTCTGTTAAATCAGCAAGTTTTATGCATATACCCTCGCTATCTTGAAACAAAGACTGCCATTACGGGCCCATCACAAGTACGCGAGTTTGATCAATAATGTTATCGAAGCAGTGCCTAAAAATATCACACTCAATAAAGTCACATATATCATCTTTATCAGTATCATATATATTATCACTATCATTATTATTCCTATCATTATCACCGTCGTCATCTACATCTAAACGCGAAAACAACTACAGCAACAGCTAAATGACATGATTGAGTAAGTAATATATATATTATACATCTGCAAAACATGACGAATATGTATTTAGCAAAACAGCTAAGGAAACATAAACTTGACTCTAATGCCTACAGGAAAATACACATATACTTATCAAACTTAAACACACATACACACACACACACACACACACACACACACACACACACACACACACACACACACACACACACACACACACACATATAAACGCACGACTGCCTCGGCCAAAAGGAAGGAATGGACTGCGCACGATTCGGTATGTATGTATGTATGAATGTATGTATGTATGTATGTAAGCAGGTGTACGTAACATCATGTATACGCAGTCATGTGTACCTAAGATCGTGTGTACGGAGATATGTGTACGTAACCTCGCTTCCATTATCATTTGATCTGATGTCAGAGTTGGGTTTTGTTTTACTAAATAAACGCCATTCTCATTCCCCGTGTGCGTTTGTGTGTGTTCCCCTAATCAAATTCCGCCATGATCCCCTACACGGACTCTCTCTCTCTCTCTCTCTCTCTCTCTCTCTCTCTCTCTCTCTCTCTCTCTCTCTCTCTCTCTCTCTCTCTCTCTCTCTCTCTCTCTCTCTCTCTCTCTCTCTCTCTCTCTCTCTCTCTCTCTCTCTCTCTCTCTCTCTCTCTCTCTCTCTCTCTCTCTTGCAACCTTCGAATAGGATCACATCCATGAGCGGATTTCCTTTGGATCTTTTTTTTCCCCTTTCGGCCACCGTCCGCCCTGCTCTCTCCCTCTCTTTGTGGCCTCGAGTTAGGTGCCTCAAAATACCGCAAGATGCAGCTTTGCTTACCGTCGGGATATGATGAACGTCTAAACACGGATGACAAACTATCGACATTCTCAAGTAAGCGCTAAATTTATCTTCTCTACCGAAGTTCATGAAAATACTCGATTATATTAATATTTTGTATGCATGTATTTGCCGTTGGTAGGATGGAAAGTGACTCAAAAACCCTCCTGGGAACCATGTTTCATTGCCTCAAGCTACAATGTACAGTGCAATAATTTCCCTGACCTATGATACCTCTGACAGACCAATACGTTAGGTTTCTTTATCACAATTAGCGAACTGTCACTAAGAACTAATGGTGCAGCTGCTAATTAGGCTGGAATCCTCATTACCTTCTTGCCGCTAGAGGGGGGGGGGTTGACAGGTGGCCAGACGTCTTCCCCTGATAGCTCTGCCCTTCGCCAAGAAACACGCCCTCGAACCAGGTAAGAAGGCTTGACATCAACACCTGACACCAGTCTCTCTCCACTATGTGACTAATAATTTAACTTTATCAAATAATGAATATGACAGCAGAGAAAATACACTCAGGACCCTAATGATAAATCCTCGCCACGGGGAGTACAAGGAAAAAAAAGCATGAGTGGAAGGGACAACAGGAATTATTAGTTTAGCATCACCGGAACCTTAAATCTACGTTAGACTTCTACACCTCCGTCGACAGCCAAGCGTAAAGCCAGTCACTATTTCGAGGCTGCTGACAGTAACTCATATAACTAGAAATACAAAAGCGTAAGGATATTATTTTATGTACAACACTTTTACTCAATATTTTTTTGTTACGATTCATTTTGAGTATCTGCAGCTGTAAGCTTGTATAGCATGCACTCAGGTTTAAGAAATGGGTAATACAAATTGCAAAGTACATACAAAGAGAACATGATGTAATTCAAGTAATTCAAAAGTTCTATCTGAAAATATTGTAGAAGAATGCCCTCTTAGGTTCGTTCTCATTTTCCTTTGTAATCTAAATAATGGCAATTTAGTTTTTGCACTACGTAAGAACCATTTATATCTTTCTTTATTCTTAAGACGATATCATACGTATTTTATCTATGCATATGACTTTACTCGCCTTAATTATAAGACCTGGAATTCCTTAATTAAGCATATCCAGCGCATGATCTCGTTTCCTCTGCAGGAGTAAAGATTCTTAGCGAGGCCACAATGAATACCAAGCAGCGTGGGAACATTAAGATTAGTCGCTGTGTTGAGATCGTAATGGTCCTACCGATTGTTTTTTCATATAATTGTAATCTAAAGTCACCGCAGGAGCGTCCATTTCTTCTTCATTTACGACATTTCATATCTTCTAATTGACGCATATAACTTCCAACTAAACCAAGCAACTTTAATTATGAGGATAATGGGCCACTAGAAGATTCAGCTATGATGATTCCATTCTCCCCGACCTCTCGAGGAGAAAAAATGATAATACAAACACGCACGCATATACGCAAACACGCACGCAGACACACACACACACTAACGCACACACACACACAAAAAAAATACACACACACACACACACACACACGCACACACACACTGGCAGCATAGCTCAGTGGTAACGCCCTTGTCTCCCACTTGACAGGCTAATGTTGGCGGCCCGCTCAAGGCTTCCTCGGTTTTTCGCTGATGAGCGGGCAGTTATTGTCCCGCTTGAGTAAGGGGATGAGGTGTGTAGTATGTGAGGTCCCAGCCTTAGCAATAGATCAGTCAGTATGATTTATAAGCTTCTTCCGGGAGGTTGATAGCTAACGATATAAGTCAAGCACATAATCAAGTGAATTTAATTTAATTGAATTAAGGATGGGTATATATAGCATGCACTCTCACTCTCACACACACACACACACACACACACACACACACACACATACACACACACACACACACACACACACACACACACACACACACACACACACACACACACACACTAAAGGCAAACTGGATAATAGTAGATTTGGAGACGGGACAGTACGAGCAAAGCTCTTTTCCTGTATGTTACAGCTAGGTAAATACAACTAGGTAAATACGCACACACACACACACACACATACACGTATGTAAATCTTATGGAGCGTTATTTCAACGTTCTAACATTGCAAGTGTGGCTGCAAACGAAATTTGTAACATTATGATACCAGTCGCTATACTAGAGTGCTTGGAAAAGGTTGATGACATTCATGAACTCCTCCCGCGCGGCCAAAGGCAGAGAGTGGGACGTTAACCTGCAAAGATCATCTCATCCAAACGTCTTACTGAAGCCGTGTTGACGTGTCCGCCTGCTGGCCGAACTGCCACTGAAAAACCACTAAGCCATTCCCTGTGGTTGGCTTGGGTCGTCAATGTGAGGGCGGGCCTGATCCTATTTACTCGGCGCACTGGGAACAGAGACGCCACGCTGCTTCCGATCGACGTTGGTTTTCATTGATCCTTTCTGTCCCGCCGACTCCGCTACCAGACTGTGATCGGTAATAACAGGCTACCTCAAACCCTTCCCCGAGCTGCTCCATCACTGTTGATCATTAAATAGAAGCCTTTGTGAGGTTCCCCTGACGGCTTCCCGACCTCAAGACTTTTAGCATCAAGTAGCACTCCACCGACTGGACATCTAGGAGGCAAAAGGACACCGTTGGTACGACCTTACAAAGATGCTAGGCTATTTATTCCCTCCTCGAGTTCAATCAGACTGGCCAACCCTGCTTTTACGACTGATGAACCGATAGATAGTGAGTACAAAGCGTTCGGATCGCTCAGCTCAGGCATCAAACTGAGGTTCCTGCGACTGCCCGACAACTATATCAATGGAAAGTCCCTTAATCCCCATCGTTGCTTACGAACATCGGTATATATCAAGCTCTGTCCTCCAATAAAAGACTATTTCAAGGCTCTTCATCATCGTGAGCTAAAACTAAATCTCCTCCAAGGTTTCGGAAGGCGGGTAGCACAATAGCTGGCCGCCCCCAGAAGGCTCGGCTGCCTTGCTTACCACTTTTGCAAATATTGGCTGCCATAAACTGACGCAAAAACGAAAAAAAAGACAGATACGGATTATAAGATACAGGGATATGATGCACTACGCACTCCTCTCCTTCGTGAGATGATTTCACAAAAGGACAGACCGCAAGCTACCAAGAGAGCGGGATGGGGAGTGGGTGAGGAGGGGGAATAGTGAGTGGATGAGAGGCCCAAACCCTTTCCTTCACCTCATAGCCCGGCCGCCTCCAACTCAACATCCTCGCATTTTCATGAGCTGAGCCACAAAAGGCCGGGGCACAATTAAGACAATCGGATAATCATGGCTCATATCATTACCGCCCTAACATTACACTTTATCTCTCTTATAAAGGTGTGTTGCGTACGGAAAAATGTGGTTTCTTATTAATATATTTTAGGTACGACCACTTGGGGATACTTTTATCTTAATGCATTAATAGACGAGACGGATGCCTTTCCCTTGCTAAAGAACATGTGATGTTTGATCATGTTATGTTGCTCAGGCAACCTATAATGTTCCGAGGCATCATAAATGACACAAAGACACGGAAAAAAATGTGCAAGTGAGAGAGAGAGAGAGAGAGAGAGAGAGAGAGAGAGAGAGAGAGAGAGAGAGAGAGAGAGAGAGAGAGAGAGAGAGAGAGAGAGAGAGAGAGAGAGAGAGAGAGAGAGAGAGAGAGAGAGAGAGAGAGAGAGAGAGAGAGAGAGAGAGAGAGAGAGAGAGAGAAGAGAAGAGAGAGAGAGGAGAGAGAGAGGGAGAGAGAGGAGAGAGAGAGAGAGAGAGAGAGAGAGAGAGGAGAGGAGAGAGAGGAGAGAGAGAGGAGAGAGAGAGAGAGAGAGAGAAGAGAGGAGAGAGAGAGAGAGAGAAGAGAGAAGAGAGATGAGAGAGAGAAGAGAGAGGAGAGAGAAGGAAATAAATACTTTTCCTCCTCTTCATGCGTTACCATTTGATACATTATTTTGAATTAAATTAAAATTACCCTCACTCTAATCCCTCGTCACAACCATTATATATATATTTTCTTATGCTTTACTGTCTTGCGTAGATTGAGCAGATGACCTTTGGTGGTAGCTATCATCAAAAAGGTCGACGGTTTTTTGCTTACAACACTAGTACTTACTACTTGCAAGAGTCAACATCTGTCGTTCATATGTGTATTCAGAACAAAGTTATCACACAGAGAGTTTAAGTGTTGACTTTCAGATGACAAAAAATCTATCAATTAAATATTCTAGTTTAGTCTTTGGGTCAAGAGATCGAGTCATCGGGAAAGGGTTATCCAGACACATGCCTTGGATGTATGATTCCATTCTCATAATATCTCATCGCAGCATTCAAAAGCCTCTTATTTATTATACTTTTGCACCAGTTGTTCCAGGAAGACGCACGGTAAGAGGCGAGAGCGGCAGCAAAGCCTAAAAACGTCGAAGCATCAGGGAATGGACACTTCACCGACAAGGCTCCTTTCAGAAAAAAAAAATCGTTTAGTGCTGTTGAGAAAATAGAACGGCAAGACGACAGAGCATTTCACACAACCATGGCCACACCAGCGGGAGAGCAGGAGGCACGTGAGCCAAGGGAACGTATGCTACATATTTCAAAAATGAATCAAGGAACGTTAATAACATGAAAAGTGTTACTGAAAACCTGACCCGAAATCAAGCATGAAAGGAGTTTGCACCAAAGCAGTTCGTGAGGCTCACCACCGCGAGGTATCAATAATCTATAACCTAACAATAACGAGGCGTAAAAGTAATATTCAACATAACTCTGGGGAAATGGCCTGAAATATGGGAACATGTGCACGGACCGACACTAGGAGGACCAGATACGTGCAGCAATTGACAGGTGGGTTGAGGCGAAGAAGGTGATGACGTAACCACCTGAGCCACACCAGGACCAAAGGTGACACGAGAGGCGGAGCTACGGAGGATGGGGAATGCACGGAGAAGGGGCTGATGGAGACGGCGGAGGATTACACAGGAAAGTGAAATGGTGGGGAGTGAAGGGATGGGTAGAGGTGAGGATGAGAGGAATACTACAAGGTGTGCTGATGAACAAATTATCTTGACCAGTACCAACGTCTTATCGCTCATCTCGAGACAGCTTGCATGCTAGAATCCCATAAATCACCTCAAATTCGACGGGCCATATCATTTTTGACAGGGTAAAAAAATACGTTGGCTAAAAGTAAGAACAGAGTAATGTGCTTAACGGCGGATAAGTGGGTACAGCATGCATGGGCTGAGGCTCTTGGGGGAGGGGGACTGCAACATCATGCTACCTCACCAATTATGAAAGACATTAATGACTTATATTTCATTGAGTAAATCACCAACGCCATATAAAATAATATGTTTTAGTAATAGATATCTTGGTGTAGTGACCTGCCCTACATACACAAGGCCAGCAGGGGCGGAGATATAAAGACAGCGAGGAGACCGAAAGTGAAAGGATCGTTTTACCTAACCTGAAGATTGAAATACATTGGCAATCGATTTAGTGGTTCTTGTCATAAACCCGCTATATTCATTTTTTTTTCGTTGAACCCATTTCCTCCTCCGGTCTAATATAGTTGAGTCGTACTAAACAACAGACAAGTCCCATTCACGCCGAGCTCTTGCAATTTTTTCACATAATCTTAATGAACGGCTCAAGGAAGTGCCTATTCCTTCCTTCATTTACAGCTTTTGCACAATTTTCCACTTGATATCACAGGTAAGATTGATTTGGAAAAAGGCACACTGGACGAGAAGCAGACAAGGTTTTATGCACAAAAGGCTGACCGCGACATTAATTTTGTTCACTATAAAACAAATTCAAAATAAAACCTAAATCTGTACGAATTCAATAAATCCAAGGCTCTAATAAATCTTATCCATGCGGGTTGGCGTGCTACCTGGATGAAAAACACACAAACAGACAAGCATGACAAAAACAAAAAAAAACACGACGAAATTAATCAAGGTATAATCGTGTGTTAGACTGAAATTGAGGAAACTTTGGCAGCAAAAATTTCCCGAGTCAAATAAATCATGAGTAATGCATCCACTAAGGCATACACGCCATGAAGAGAAGGAAGAGAGAGACAAGGAGAAGGAGGAGGAGGAAAAATAAGAGGAAAGCCAAACGAAATAAAGACGTGGTGCAAAATAGAAAACATATTCAGGAGCTGCATGAGGAGATGCGAGGAGGATGTGGAGGGTGGGAATGTGGAGGAGATGAGAAAGTTTAACATAGATAACATGGACTGGTTAAGATCGAGCGGCTCATATAACTCAAAAGCGAGAAATTTGTACTTTAATAAATATTGCTCAAAAACTTTGTTTCAGGTACTACATGGTTTCAGCGTGTAGAGGCTGACATTTGGATGAGCAAGTGAAACAGGATAGGAGAGACAGACACAAAACACAGACACAGAGATGTATCATGCTGTGAATATTGTTTCAATTTAAGACAGACATGAACTGTTAATAAGGCAATGGGCACACGTCCCACTGACAACACCGCAATATGGAGGCAAAAAGGTACGCCCCTATTACCGGAAAATGTTTTTGAAATTCGTAGTTAAAACATGAGTCTCCCTAAACACTGACTTTATGGCAGGAGCAAATGTTTGCTCCTTTACACCGTAATAAAACTTCCTAAACTTCTTACAAGTATGCCAGCGTCAAACACTGACCAGCTACATCGAAACTTTGACAAACTTTCGACAACTTTGGCATATTCAAGGATGTCACTACTCTATTGACTGAAATACATATCCGTTCTGTAAATAATGTTTGTTTTGATGTAATGGTACTTATGTGCCAAGGATTTCGAGGCTAAGTGATACTGAAGAATGAAAACACTAGGACGTGATGACATCAAGATATTACATTTCCGTCTCGGCTCCTATATATAGACGACTAAGTCAAGGGAAGCTACTTTCTTCTTGCTTTCTACTATCTCCTCAAGGCCTGGAGGCCCTTCGTCAGTTCGCAAGTCGACGCCCGCCTTCAGGTTAAGGCTCTGGGCGCAATGCGAACACTCCTTGGAGTTGCCAATTAAGTTTAATTCCAGACATCCCAAGAGCAAAATTTACAACAGCACTTTTTTTCTTTTTGAAAATAACACTGGCGAGAGTGAACGAAGCACAGCATAGTTTCACCTCGCGGAGTCTTTTCCCCTTGCCAAAAGATGGCATAACCCTTAACTTTTCACGGTGATTCCTTTTTCCAAGTGAATCCATCAGTCAACACAGCCCGCCGACCCATACCTGCCCCGCCACTCTCCCCATCCCAACATTCCTACTTGATCTCGTTTTCATGCTGAACCACTTTTTCGACGGACCCTAACGGGATTCTGTTTATTAAGCGAGTTTACAATACTCACATGACAAGTGCTGCCGCCCGAGGGCCATCCCAGAACTGTATTTATCGAGGTATTTGTTTTTGTTTTGTGGCGGCGGCGCAGTCTGTGCCTCCAGTGATGCGCCTCCCGAAGCCGTCACTCCGGCTTCGAAGACTCCTCTTCTACCTAATCTCTACGTAAGGATGCTTCCCCGATGAGCCAGGAGGAAAACAGGAACTTCATTCATCCTTTTTAAATGTTACGTCACCCAGGAATCAGAGTGGCGCAGACCCACCTGTCTGGCCGGACTAGCATCTTCAACATTTTTATAAACACGAGATGTTCTATTCACACCCAGCTGATTTCATAATGTTGCTGCACGGCATAGCGTAAGAAAACTTCCATATGCCCCACAATATCTCTCTCTCTCTCTCTCTCTCTCTCTCTCTCTCTCTCTCTCTCTCTCTCTCTCTCTCTCTCTCTCTCTCTCTCTCTCTCTCTCTCTCTCTCTCTCTCTCTCTCTCTCTCTCTCTCTCTCTCTCTCTCTCTCTCTCTGAGTAGAGGTGGACCGAGAGCTAAGGTTTGACGGCCACATCAAACACATTGCAAAAAAGGCCTCTCACAGGGTCTCTGCCCTGCGAAGGGTAGCCAACTTCCTCAACAGGGGAGGGAAGCTCTTGCTCTACAAGGCCCAGATACGGCCTTACTTAGAGTACGCCGCCCTCTCCTGGATGTCGTGTGCAGCCTCGCACACTCGGAGGCTGGACAGCATCCAGCGTCGAGCCCTGCAACTGGTGGATGCTGCAGACCCCCCAGACCCCCCAGACCCACCAGCCCAGTTCGAGCCGGTGAGTCCTCTCGACTCACTGGAACACCGCAGGGATGTCGCGGCGCTTGTGGTATTCCACAAGGCACAGGTGCAGGGAGTGCCACACCTGGCTGGGCTACGACAGCCTCCGAGAGTCGCCACGCGAAGCACGAGAACGGTGCTTACCAGTGGTGATGCAGTGGAGGTGCCGCGTTCCCGTGCCAGCCAGCACCAACGCACCTTTGTGGGCCGCGTCTCCAGGATGTGGAACATTTTCACGGCCGCTGTCCCTCACATCCAGGAGATGAACACACAAAGTGTAAAGTTGGCGGCCAATCGGTGGAGACTGTTGAAACCCACCCCGCTGAGGCTAGTGATACTGTGACACTAGTGACAGCAACAGTGCCTCAACAAACACTTTAATGATGCATATATGTATATAATGTTAGTTTTTAGTTTTTAGGTCTTTATATTTATGTGTAAATTGCCCTTAAGATAGGTAGCACACGACAGTGCACCTTTGGGCTTTAGTTATATGTATGTTTAAAAAAAAAAAGATTGAAACAAAAAAAAAAGAGAGGGGGGGGCTAAATAAAAAGAAGAAAACAAATTGAAAAAATATTAGAACAAAAATAAAGGGAAAATAAAGGAAGGGATGGGAAGGGAAGAGATGGGAGGAAAATTAAATGGATGGGAGGAAAAGAGAAAAGAAGGGAAGGGGAGAGAAGAGAAGACCAAAAGAAAAAAGGAATAGGGAAGGGAAGGGAAGGGAAGGGAAGGGAAGGGAAGGTGATCTTTGGCTCTTTTCTCCCCTTCGTCTTTTCTAGGTGAAGGAGCGGTATTTTCTTTTTTTATATCAATGCCTGGACGGTGGGTGAAGTGCCCTTTGTGAGTGACGGGCCGTGTCCTTTCCCATGAGAGGACACGCTGGTGGGATAAACGATATGAATAGTGCTGACGATCCTCCTCTTCCTCTTCCTCCTCCCCTCCTCCTCCTCCTCCTCCTCCTCCTCCTCCTACTTTTTTTCTCTGTATCTTCCTCCTCCTCACCCAGAAAGACAGTTTTTTTTAGAGTTCAAGACGAAGTGTCTCGTGTCACCAATCCCTCCCCCTCTTCTTCTACCATTTAGCCATCCCTAATTCCATTTTCGTTGAACTCTATAGTTTCTTCTCATTTCATTTAAAAAATATAATCTCATTTTTCACCGAGTTTCCTATTTTAACTATTGTTTCATTTATTTTACCTTCTAACCCCCCCCCCTCCTGTTCATTTATCTTAGTCTCATCTCAGTTCAACTTACCGCTCCGCCTGATGATGGTAATGATGAAATAATAACATTAATGATTAAAATAATACGTTTGTTAATAGAAATTGCAATTATAACAACAAAAATTATAGTAATAATAATAATCATAATATCCTACTAGAACTAATATTACCCCAAACAAAATAAATGACCACAATGATCAAAATAATGAATGACATACGTCGTACGTACTACCTGCTTACACATCTATGCTAAAATCGCCACCTGTATATATTATCTTTTCCTAACATACTTATGACAAACGTAAAAGGGCATCCAGGAAAAGAATTGAATCAAGAACTCTATAAACAAATAAAGAATGCGAGTCACAGTTATGGCTGTTTTATTTTTTCCTTATGACTTAAGTGACTGAATATATGAATAAAACCAACTGTTACATCGATGTGTGGCGAGGGAAGCAACCAAAAATAAGTTGACATCTGGATGGTGGTTAAGAAGAAAAGAAGAAACATAATGGAAATCAGGTAACCGAGTAATATTAAGGATGAACAAATAGCAACACACCTGATGGTTCTTAGGAAACTATTAGTAATAAACTACACTATACAATCGTGAGAGACAAACATAGTAATAGCGAAGGTTTCTCTCCTCCCTCCAATCTCTCTAGCTGAGTCTGACATAAAAGGGAGAAAATAGCGTGCAATATGGAAAAATCACAAAGATCTTACCTTGCAATGAGTGGTTCCGTGCCGTTTCACTGTGTTAAGATACACCATCAGGAACACCTGCAACAATAACAAGAGCAGCGCATGAGTATTAATAGGAAGGAAAGCAGGAAGAGAAAGTTATTGTTATTGTTTTGGTTTTTGCTTGGCCTCAAATACCTGTTCCAGCACTTATCGCATTCAGGACGCAACCATAAAGACAAAAAAGAAAGAAAATTGATCTACCTAACTTAGAACTCTCTCTCTCTCCTCTCTCTCTCTCCTCTCTCTTCTCTCTCTCTCCTCTTCTCTCTCTCTCTCTCCTCTCTCTTTTCTCTCTCTCTCTCTCTCTCTCTCTCTCTTCCGCCAGGCCTGAATATTCTTATGCGGTGGGTGGTAGTTTTCCATCTTACTTTGGCTCTATCATGAGAGAAGAAGAGATAGACTTCGATAGCGAGCAGATTGCAGACGATGAGAGAGAGAGACGAGAGCAGCTAGAGATGATCGCAGGTACGAGAAAGTCTAGGGAGAGGAGAGAGTGAGAGCTGACTTGAGAGAGAAGAGAGGAAGAGAGAGAGAAGAAGAAGAGAGGAGAGAGAGAGAGAGAGAGAGAGAGAGAGAGAGAGAGAGAGAGAGAGAGAGAGGGAGAGGAGAGAGAGAGAGGAGAGAGAAGAGAGATATTGGTCGTCTATAAGAATATAAAAACAAGAAAATAATAAAAAAGAAATTAGCCTTAATGGTTAAACGTCAATTAGTCGCTCCCTTTGATAATTACCATCACTTTTAATAGAGATGGTAGAACAACAGATCGTAAAAGTTTGTAAATGAATCATGGACAAAGAAAATAGTTTTACAAATGAACGACTCTGATATACAAAAATAGTCTTTTGAGGTTAGTTGCCTTAACATTTTATTTTTTTTCCTTCCTGTGGAGCAATGCAAGTGCTGGCAGGTGAGTAAGACGGAGTAACTGCGTGTGGGCGAGAGAGAGAGAGAGAGAGAGAGAGAGAGAGAGAGAGAGGAGAGGAGAGAAGAGAGAGAGAGAGAGAGAGAGAGAGAGAGAGAGAGAGAGAGGCGAGTGTGCAGGTGGTGGAGGGTGAGAACCGTGAATTCATCAGAGCGGCCCCGAGGCACAGCGCTCACTGCAGGATTTACATGACAACATAATAGCCCGTGGCCTCCTTTGTCTCCTGCTGTGCGTTCGGCCCTAGGTCTTCGGGGCTCCTCCTCCTCTCTCTCTCTCTCTCTCTCTCTCTCTCTCTCTCTCTCTCTCTCTCTCTCCTCTCTCTCTCTCTCTCCTCTCTCCTCTCTCTCCTCTCTCTCTCTCTCTCTCTCTCTCTCTCCTCTCTCTCTCTCTCTCTCTCTCTCTCTCTCTCTCTCTCTTTCTCTTACAACTAACGTTAAGAAAACTTTTATAAATATTTAAGAAAATACATAATGATAACTTCTTATATTAAATTAACTTAATTGAAACCTAGACAAATTTACGGTGTATTGGCCTCAAGTAGTGCATTAGAGCAACATGTATTATTTGTAAGATGGCGATCGTAAGCACGTTTTTGGCCTCCTTACAAAAGCAGGTGACGTGTATCTATACAAAAAAAGGCAATTTAGCAAAATGATAGTTGCATGGTTAGCAACTATAATTTAAGTCAAATGACGTGTAATGAAAAATGTTCCGTAATGGTTTTGGAACAATTAGATGAGAATAACTTTTGTAACGAAGAATAGAGTGACTTAATGAATTTAGTAAAATGAGTTTAGTTTGAAACATACACAGATGATGGTAGTGTTACAGTTCAAAAGTAAAGTGTTGGTAAAAGTCATGGAATCGATTCTTTTTTTAAGTTAACTATAAATGTCACACATATCAGGTATGAGAGAAAACCATCACTATTAGTAATCCGTTAGATCGGCAACACAAATCCGCCTGGTTTTTATTTATTACTGCATTAAACACTTCATCCCTCAGTCAAGGAAACAAATTGCCAGGTGGTCAAAGTGCATCACAGATTAATAAAAAGATCACAGACTGAACGCTGACTTATTAACACGAAAGAAGAAAATAAATTAGAGTACACGCAAAAAATAATTGCGTCGGAAGTTATTGAGAAACGATAATAAACGTTCTGTTGATAAGAATGACGTGAATGAAAAGATGGCAAAGATAACAAAGAAAGGACGGAGGAAGCACCCCGAAAATTAGGCTAATTGATTGATTTAAAGAACTCTCTGCTGTAAATAAAAAATAAAAATCTGTATCAAAACGTTCGTCATCAGAAACACGAGAAGTTAACATAAAATAACAGTTAGAAGTTAACAGAAAGTTTAATACACAAATACTAATACTAATACAATACTAATGCATGTTATGGTTAAGATGCTTCATGCAAATATATGCGACGGATGAGATATATATGTGTGTGTGTCTGTGTGAGTATGTGTGTGTGTCTGTGTGTGTATGTGTGGAAGGGAAGGCGACCACAGGTCGCCTTCCTGTGGAGGAGCGTGTGTGTGTATGTGGATCAGTCCAGACGGAGAGGCATGTCGTGGAGAGTTGTCCTGTGACTCAATATTTGAAAGATAGTTACACATTTAACACTTTGGATGATTTGTTTTGCAATTTTAGTAATGATGTTATGTGCAAGATTGTTTATGATATATTGCGGCGTATGATTATTGTGTAGTTTAAAGTGTGTTTCGAGTATATTATGTGTCTTGTAATCACCCAATAATGTAATGTTTGTTCATGATATTATAGTTGTTAGGGTTGTTCGGAGAAGATTAACCTTCTTGGACTACAACTAGTTGTTATATTTATAATGATAGGTACCATTGTATATTTTACTGTAATCTTAAATTATGAATGTGATTATGTTTGCTTGTAGTCAATAAACTAAACTAAACTGTGTGTGCGTGTGTGTGTTTTTTCTACGCTGGATGCTTCTGCTTATCTCATCTTCTCCATGGATCTTCAGCATTGTTCAAAATTCAGCAAAACTTACCTAACAAATATCTCACTCCCATTTTCCCATCTCGAGTCTGGTCCTCGATGTTAATCTACTCGTAACTCTTTGACTTCAGCTAACACGGCTATTCTCCGCCTGTTCTAATTTGTTTTCTTTATAAATGCTTAGCTGATGTTAATATTTTATTACTATCAATGATATATTTCCGGTTTATTCCCTTCATATAGAGCTCTAACGATCAATTTATCATTCTCATGTCATTTTTTTTTTTACTCTATGTTTAGATTCATTCCTAGCAGTGAGCTTTTTGTGAATATATTAAGCAACTTTCCACTGATACTACAGTTTCAAAGCTCATTAAGATTTGGATTATTTACATTAAGAAATCAGTATTTTTGTTTATGTTTTCATAACAATATCCTTCTATCTAGACTTATGCATCTTTCTAATTTTGTTTTCATCGTGTTTATTACGAATATATTTATTCTAGATTCATAATCATCAACTTTCATAATAAAGTAGACGAAGAAGTTTACAGAGTCTTTTTTCGTCCATTGGTATATAGCTTTGTAAATTAATCATACATCCTCTGGCTACTTTTAAAGCTAGGTTAGTGACTCCTTTATCCTGTCTAGCCTACCTCGCTCTCTCATTATATGTCTGCCTTTCCTTGCTTTTATAATTCACGAATATTGGTAACAACACATAAATCATCCTACCTAATTAAGGAAGGTGTCGCAAGGCAGGTTAATTAAGAACTTGCAAACACAACACATATACTTTGGATCTTCATTTGCATGATTTGTATGTAATTAGGGGGAAATGACTGGCTTACAGCTTGGCAAAACACATCCAATTGTGTCGCAAGGGTAATATACTGCTAAGTAACACATTAATAGTTGCCCTTCCGAGGAACTTAAATATGTGTTTACGTCTCCCCCTCCCTTCCTACACCTCTGTATACCGATGGGGTTTTTGACTGCAGACACGTAGGAGGTGGGGATGAGATATGAACGGGGCGGAGCGGGTTGGGGCAGGGAAAGGACGTACTCGACGGTGAAGCGACGGAAAGGGCGGGACACGACGGGAGGACCTACCACCCCACTGCCTCCTATTTCGCAATCGCCCGCCCGACCATTACCTCGTACAGTATTTGTCGCTCGTTGGGCAGGTGACTATTACCGCCGCCCGCCGTAAACAGGTGTGGTACGTAATTACCAAGACAGGTAAGGCCCCAAGGGACGGATGCAGCGGTGAGGGTGTTAATGCTGTGTTTACCTTGGTGACCTTTGGAGGATGCTTGGTAGGGGGTGCTGCACCTTCCAGCGGGACTTGTATGAAGGCTAAACTACGTGTCTGTATATAAAATCTTCCAGCCTTCAGAAGTTTAAATGCTAATTATTCTCTATAGTTTGATAATCAACGCAATATAGGTGATCTAAAATATCACTGTTCGTCATGTGAGTTTACATAACTTTGAGAGAGAGAGGGAGAGATAGAGAAAAAGAGAAAAGACAACAGTAAAGGAATAAAGAGAACTAAAAAAATACATGAATATGAACTTTACGCCTTTAATAAGTTCTTCTCATTTCCAAGCCTGATATATGAGACACCTGGAAATAAGACTTGTTTGCTAAATACTGCAAAGAAAAGTCTAGTGCAGAAAAACTAAACACAAGAGGCATCAGATAACAACGAAGTACCAGCATATTGCTTAATGTTCGCGCAGCTGATGGTCTGGTGGCCCGTCTGTGCTCCTCAGGACGGTTTTTTTATTCGCGAAAACTTTCATGGGATAAAATTAAAATCACTGACTACAAAAAAAATCACAGCGTCACCAAAAAACTGTACACCTGGAATCACAAGCTTCCCATATTAAATATTTTATCTTGTATATAGTATTTATCTTTAATTTACTTCATTAAAAAGCACATCATGAAACAAATATTGCTGAATGTGTACCCCAAAAATATAATATAAGATACATTCAAGCATAAATAAGTGTTAAAGGCCAGGCATAAAGTGATGCTCATATTTATCCAATTACGTAACCATTGCGCTGTCTGGAGGCCTTGGTAATATACACTAACAGACAATGCACAATGGTCATCTGAGTGAATTTCCCAATGATATTTTCACGATAATGTGTGTTGAATGGGGAGGGTAAGGGAAAAGATCGACAAATATTGTAACGCAAATTGGGAAATACTCATAATCATGTTGTGGGACAAGAGCCAGAGAGAGAGAGAGAGAGAGAGAGAGAGAGAGAGAGAGAGAGAGAGAGAGAGAGAGAGAGAGAGAGAGAGAGAGAGAGAGAGAGAGAGAGAGAGAGAGAGAGAGAGAGAGAGAGAGAGAGAGAGAGAGAGAGAGAGAGAGAGAGAGAGAGAGAGAGAGAGAGCGAGGAGAGGAGAGAGAGAAGAGAGAGATGAGAGAGAGAAGAGAGAGAGAGAGAGAGAGAGAGAGAGAGAGAGAGAGAGAGAGAGAGAGAGAGAGAGAGAGAGAGAGAGAGAGAGAGAGAGAGAGAGAGAGAGTGGCCAGCGGGGTGACTCTCTCTGAAGATATGGCTGATAAAAGAAACATGAATATGCAGTTCAAGGTTGGCCTTCACTCACTCCCATCAGCAATTTTGAGGCAAGTTGTTCTGCATCTGGACATCAGTTTAAACCTCATAATGCAGCACGGGTCTAAAGCATGGCATAGTGCGTAAAAAACCTAAAATGCAATTATGAACGTAGTATTCTGACTAATTTTCGCAATTCCTTATTTCCCAAATATTTTGTTTGACACAATCAAACTGAAAAGTCTTGTTCTATATCTTCGGATGCAAAAATTCTGAACCGCTCTCATTCTCCACAATATTCACAACATTCTTTAAATACAATCTCATACAACACAGCTTGACATATAATAGTTTTTTTTTACAAACCTGGGCTAGTCAATTTAAGAAACATTATATATAAAGCAGTACATTATAGACGCATCGAATATCATTACAAAAACCATATTTCTAATCATCGTAAATTTTAATATTCCAGTGCACTTTGTAGATAGATGTTGCAAGAATCAATTCAAATAATTAACTCCACGAAATTTTTGTATTAAATTTTTTCTCTATTTTACGTTCAGTAATACTGGTTTAATTCATAACTGAAATAATCTGATCTTTCACAAGAAGTAAATTCAAAATTATATAACAGTTTCGCTATTTAAATATATAAACTCCTTGAACTCTCTCTCTCTCTCTCTCTCTCTCTCTCTCTCTCTCTCTCTCTCTCTCTCTCTCTCTCTCTCTCTCTCTCTCTCTCTCTCTCTCTCTCTCTCTCTCTGCTTATGATAGTGGTGACCAAATAAAGACAACCTGAAGGTCTGAGAGACTGAAGAAGAGGGCTTAAAAACAGAAAGTCAATGTTTACGAAATTGAGAGGATCCACAATGATGGTTTACAGAACAGAAAATATATAGTGGGGAACAACGAGGTGGACATGGGATGGTATGGCACGAGAGAGGGGAGTGCCAGGACAACATACCACTCACCACCTGTTGCTGCACGTAACTCAAGGAAGGATTCGCCACGCACGATTCGCGAGTGTTGGGTGCCTTGACAGGGTGCTGGTCGCTCAAGGAATCATTAAAAGGTATCATTAAAAAAGGAATAAATGATATTGATGACCTCTACATGATTATATTTAGCTAATACCTGGACTGCAAATAAGTGAAAATATTGTTGTTAAATGAAAATTTAAGCTTTAAATGAATTACTTGAGTAAATCCTTGCAAACAATGCAAGCTGCATATTCAAATAATTCCTACACTTGTGAAGATAAACATGTCAGTGGAGAAATAAATAATGATATATTTGTCTTTTGAATACAAGACATTTGCTAAGCTTTATGATGATATCTTTCCCCTTGGATTAGGCAAGCAGGAAAAACAAGTCGAATTTATGAGCTTTGTCAACTCGATAAGACAATCATTTCGTCAAAATACAAAAAAGAAAAAAAAATGCATTACATATTTAGTTTTTATTTTAGCTCAGCCACTCTCACTAAGGCTGTAAATATTTCTGCACCTTCACCCGCCTCAACCTTTGTCTTCAGCACGGGTCGTATGCCGCGTTGGGAGGTCTTGGTGCCCTCAACACTATGGTGCGAGGCAGTCGAAACAACAGAAAATACCATTACTCTCCTGGCACATGAGGAAACAATAGTGGAAACACATTTGTTCATTCAATACCGGAGAGTTACAACCCGATGGCCCCGTGTTCCTTCCACTCAACCTTTCTCTCATTGTTGATTTGCTTTGTTTTGATATTTGTAGGTGAAAGAAAAAAACACTCGGTGCTCGTTAAACGCTGTGACCGACCAAGTGCTGGATGAGTAGTTGATGTCGCATCGAAATTTCAATTAAATATACTTCAAACAAAATTATATAAGACCATAGTGCGTGCGTGCGTGCGTGCGTGCGTGCGTGCGTGCGTGCGTGCGTGCGTGCGTGCGTGCGTGCGTGCGTGCGTGCGTGCGTGCGTGCGTGCGTGCGTGCGTGCGTGCGTGCGTGCGTGCGTGCGTGCGTGCGTGCGTGCGTGCGTGCGTGCGCGCGTGCGTGCGGTGGTGTGGTGTGTGTGTGTGTGTGGTGTGTGTGTGTGTGTGTGTGTGTGTGTGTGTGTGTGTGTGTGTGTAATCAGGAGCCTTCTTTCTCCTCTTGTATCCAATATGATGATGATGATGATGATGGAAAAAAGGAAGAAGAGGGAGCGGAGAATGGCATAATTCATCATTAATTTCTTCCTTTAGGCTTGTTCGGCTTTCACCTTTTTTTTTATCCAAGAGAAAATTTCCATCAGTGATTTGTTTCGTAAAAATAATAGACTTCATACAAACTCCAGCTAGGCAATGCTGGGCTGTGTGAGTCTGGGCTGCGGCCAACAAATAACATTATTTTACACTGTTATTATATTTTCTATAATAATATAAGCGAAAGTGTGTCTGTCTGTCTGTCTGTCTGTCTGTCTGTCTGTCTGTCTGTGTGTGTGTGTGGTATAGGTTCCGCCCCCCGTGGCGCAAACACCTCATATGGCACATTTTTGGAATCAGGTTGACCAGGGGAAGGTCATAAGCCCACTTATGAGATGATCCGATCACTTTTTTTTTTCTTTTTTTTTAGCAGCCTATTAGCGAGAAATGTGAAAACAAAAGTGGGTTGCGAGAATTGAGGAAGCCTTGATGTAGGGTGATGGGTAATGGGTGAGTGAATGGGTGGGGTGATGGGTAATGGGTGTGGGGTGAGTGAATGGGTGGGGGGTGATGGGTTGGGGGTTGATGGGTGATGGGTGAGGAATAGGTGGGGGGTGATGGGTAATGGGTGAGTGAATGGGTGTGTGGTGATGGGTAATGGGTGAGTGAAAAGGGTGGGGGGTGATGGGTAATGGGTGAGTGAATGGGTGTGTGGTGATGGGGGAATGGTGGGGCGAATGGGTGGGGGGGGGATGGGTAATGGATGAGTGATGGGTGTGTGGTGATGGGTAATGGTGAGTGAATGGGTGGGGGTGAGTGAATGGGTGGGGGGTGAGGGTAATGGGTGGTGGTTGTGGGTAATGGGTGAGTGAATGGTGGGGGGTGATGGGTAATGGGTGAGTGAATGGGTGTGTGGTGATGGGTAATGGGGTGAGTGAATGGGTGGGGGGGGATGGGTAATGGGTGAGTGAATGGGTGGGGGGTGATGGGGTAATGGGTGAGTGAATGGGTGTTGGGGTGATGGGCAATGGGTGAGTGAATGGGTGGGGGTGATGGTAATGGGTGAGTGAATGGATGTGTGGTGATGGGTAATGGGTGAGTGAATGGGTGGGGGGTGATGGGTAATGGGTGAGTGAATGTGGTGGGGGGTGATGGTTAATGGGTGTGTGGTAATGGGTAATGGGTGAGTGAATGGTGGGGGGTGATGGTAGTGGGTGAGTGAATGGGTGGGGGTGATGGTAATGGGTGAGTGATGGGTGTGTGGTGATGGGTAATGGGTGAGTGAATGGGTGAGGAATGGGTGGGGGGTAATGGGTGAGTGAATGGGTGGGGGGTGATGGGTAATGGGTGAGTGAATGGGTGTGGGGAATACATACATTTCTACATCCATGATTTCAGGAAAGTTTAGAAGGGGCTATCTGGAGAGTCCATGTTTGGTGGCCGAAGGCCCACCAAACACAGGTGGTGGGCCGAAAGCCCCCCAATAGCCCTCCCCCAGGAGCTAGCCAAAAGTCCGCCCGGAGGGGGCTTTGCGGCTAGTCTTATAATATAAGCAATTCTTTGAAGCGGAATATGCGCGTCTTTACTTTATATTGGATTAAACAACAAAATGGACCATACTAAATATTTCTCCAGCCAGAAATAGTGTCAGCCACCGATGAGTTATAACGCACTCATTATAATTTTTATATACATTTCATTTAAATAAATTTTCTTGCAAATATTTCATATATATTTATGTTTTTTTTTTAACTTGCCAATCTTCCTTCTAATGCTTTCTTTACGAAACAATTTTCTCCTCCTCCTCCTCCTCCTCCTCCTCCTCCTCCTCCTCCTCCTCCTCCTCCTCCTCCTCCTCCTCCTCCTCCTCCTCCTCCTCCTCCTTCTCCTCCTCCTCCTCCTCCTCCTCCTGGAGAAGCCTTCAACTTTGCTATTCTTTGACCTCTTACAGGTAGAAACTAGTGGTAGAAAATAGCCAGGCAGGCAGCCTCGTTTGGCCCAGTAGGGCTGTTGTGGTCTGTTCATCTTTTGTATTCCTCCTCCGCTATTCTGCCTTAGGTCACTAAACAGACGCCGCCAAACATCAATCACTAAACTCATTTTGAATAAAACTCTCGGCAAGCAATGTTTTTTATCATTATAATTTGAGAAAATAAATGTTCAGACATCCTTAAACAGACTGTTCCTAGAAAACATGACCTTACAAGAGTTAGTGAGATAGCCACGTCAAAAGCGGACCTCTGAGCATATTAAAGAAGCCGAGTGGTTATGTTTTGAAGTAGTAAATGCTTTATAACCATAATTCCACCACACCTCTGCCATTCATCCTGCTATCAGTTATGAGTAAATTATCCTCATTTTGCGGTGAGGTTCTCGTTTATTACCGAACAGGTTAGGAGTGCTAATAAGGCGGAGAGCCATTCTCGTGGAGGCACCAACAGGCGAGTTACAGCGGCACCTCACCTCATGCCAAACAACGGAGCCTCCATCTCCTGGCCTCGTGTCATACCTTAGCTGGGACGGTGATTTGTGGCGCATTGTTCCTTCTGGTCCCTTCCAACACTCTTCCTACCGCCGCTGGGTCTTCTTCGCCTTGCTTATTAACGCTTTGTATTCACCTTACGCAAGTCAAGAGGAAGTTCTACTAATCGTCCTTGAGCGTTGATGTGATAGTGTATTATGTCCTTCCTTGGATGGCGCAAAGATGTAGCAGGGAGTAACCTATACTAAACGTTTGTATGTTGGCATCTTGTTTTATCTTAAGTACCTTTCATGACTTATCTACTCAGATATTTATCTTCATTCGCTTTTTGTTTTGTTTGAAACGATCGTTGGTGCGTTCCACAAATCTTTGCAATGGAGGAGATGAAAATACCTCATAGACATTTTATTTTCCCAACAGCTCATATCTATCGTCACTTTAGAAAGTTGGCGAGTAATTTACGGACGGAGTATTCAATGATGGTGATGTTGACGGAGAGGGGTAAAGGCAGTCTGCAGGAAGGGTCTGTAAACAAGGCTGTAAACAAAGCTATCCCACGGAGGGCCTGTCTGGCAGGAGCTCTCTTGTCTGGGTTTATTTGTGGACACTTCAATATTTTTTTGTCTCATTCAACAGCCACTTTCTAAATTTTCATTGTCGTTTTCAACCAAGCTTTATTTCCAACGCTGAAAATTTGCAAGAGGGCACTAAGGGATAACAATGTAGAAGTTTCTTTTTACACCTGTTTTATTTTCACTAGTGATTTTAAAATGCATAAGAAATGACCAATATTTCTTGATTTTATATGCACCACTATGTTTTGTTGAGCTAAATTAGGTGAAGCAGGCAATAAGTGTTCAATGTTGTAAATATGATCGTGCCTGAAGAAGTACGAACCTCAATGGCCAGGTGTTCGTAGTGAGTATATTGTAGCTAAAGAATCTCTGGTTATTTTCAGGATGTTCATTTCCCGCATCAAGGTTGTAAATATGTCGTCAGCATGGAGGTTACATATGCTTATTCCTCCCTGAATATGGTTATTGTAAGAAAAATATTCATCTCTCTCTCTCTCTCTCTCTCTCTCTCTCTCTCTCTCTCTCTCTCTCTCTCTCTCTCTCTCTCTCTCTCTCTCTCTCTCTCTCTCTCTCTCTCTCTCTCTCTCTCTCTCTCTCTCTCTGTGCGTCTATGTGTATGTGTAAAGGTCAAAATGATCAAATCTGACACATGATGTCTTTTAAAATCTAAATGTTTGAAAACCACAGAGTTCAGATGCTAAACAGATCTCACTGATTTGGGAGGTGACTCATTTGACCTTTTATATCTAACCGTCCTGCTCTCGTGTTTTATTGCATTGTGAGCAATATTCTAACCGATTGGTAATGTATTTACACAAAAGGTGTTAACAACAAACACCCAATAATGTGGTCTAATTACGCATAAGCAAAACATATGTGCATGTATATATATATATATATATATATATATATATATATATATTATATATATATATATATATATAATATATATTTATATATATAGTATATATATATTATTATAATATTGTCATCTATACTATTATCATATATATAATCTATACTATATTACATTTTTCACAACAAAGAATTTGAATTATTTTCAATGTTGGGCTATGCTTTTTCTCTATAATTTGGCCACTCTTGAAATGCTATGTAATCAAAAAGAACATCTTATCACAACCTATGTGTCTGGTATTACCAAAGGAAAAAATACAACTATTTTTCTCCAGTGATTGTTCATGGCAGCTATTTATTTCTTCTTACTTAATAAAGAGATTTGCTAAATTTTGGTGAAATTGCCCGACACTCAATGACAACATGTATAAAGTCACACACATACACAACCCTCCCCCCCCCACACACACACACAAACACACACACACAAACACTAGAAAGTTTCAACAAATTACAAAACATCCAATAGCAAAGCAAGTTTTTCTTCTATCCTAAAACCCTTCATCGCCCACGGGAGGTCACTAGCACCACTAACAGTCACATACACAACTCTTGAGGGACCTAATTCGGCACAAAAAACATTCCTCTCACCAGCTCTCTTTATCGGAGTGAAGCAAAGATTTACCACTGGAAAGAGCCATTACCAGTGCCTTGAGTGTTTGTTCAATTCACGTTTCGAGTTTTACGACGATTCTTAACGATGGCAACATAAGATTTACGGCAGGCAAAAACAAGGCTTTAGTGGTGGAGGAGGAGGTGAAGAAGGGGGAAGAGGAGGAGGAGGAAGTGAGAGAAGAAAATGAGCAGGTGGAGGTGGAGAATCAGCCAAAGGAGTAGGAAAGAAAAGGGAAGTAAATTGAGAAAGCGAAGATGAAACGCGATGGTGATGACGAAGATAACGAGGACGAGGACAAAGACATGGAGGAGAACGAATGAAAAACAACAACAGGGAAGACATCAATAGACGTAAAGGAATATAACACGTTTAGAGGGATGTAAAGTAAAGTTGATAGAGATCATACAAGGTGCTGCAAGTTTTTTGGGGGCTGAGAAAGAAAAAGAGAGTGAAGGGAGGATGTTGTGGTTTCTCCTGGTGATGTTGTAAGGTAGAAAAAAAACATAGGAAAGCAGCTGATGTAAGTACGGTAAGCACTCAAACCATCTATTTGTTACTTGGGGCACTACCAGGTTGTGAGTGTGTATGTTTAGTCACCCCTATGAATTGCGACGCTTGCTATTTTGGTTTGCTTTATTTGAAGAAGAAAAAAAGAAAAACTAAATATTCTGCACAAACCTTGATTAAAGATTATTTCGTTCTATCCATGTAGTAGAATGTTGTAGCGCGAATGTATCCTGTTCGGCAGTTCTGATCACACTATTCTGTTTATGTTTGACGTACAAGGGCACATGATAAGAGTGTCAAGATAACAGACAGACATACACATAGAAAAGCAAGCACGGTTGATACATAGATAAACAGACATGCATAAAAATAGACAGATACATGCATAGATGTGACTCACACAAAAACATACATACATAAGCAAATACGAGGAGACAGTCGCATAGAACATTTATCATAACCAGCCGCCAAAACTCACCCACTCTCATTCGCAGCGATCTACTCCACATATTCACTTCCTTATCCACCGTTTATCCTCCACCCCCTCCTCACTCTCCAGCTGCATCCTAAATTGATATTCATAAAAAACAAAACACGGAAGGCTCCAAATTGACGGTTAAAGGTAATCAGTTTCTCCTTTGGCATAATTTTTTTTCTAATATATGAAAGCAAAAACTACAAAAAAGATAATAGCTTTAATTCGTTGCCAGAGGTTGTAAGCTACCCGTCACACCTAAGTTGGCTCTCTCCATCACCTGGGCCACGAATTTTACATGTAAATACTACGTGGCGCAGCTTTTTCTTCCACCTTACGTATATGCTCATGGTCGAGGCTTATTTTGGGCGTCTCTGTTGGTGGAAAATGTATCTTATGTATGTCTAGTGGCTTAAGTTACTTTCATGTTACCCACTAAACGTAACTTTTAATTTTTTCAGTTTGTCAAAAAAAAAAAAAAATGGTGCAGTGCTTATAAAACTTGGATCAGTACAACTCTACAACATGTTGACGATGTGCTCCGAATCTATACACTCACCCACCCATATACATACACTACCCCCACATACACACACACATACACACACACACACACATACACGTACACACACACACGCACGTTGCTTCTACCAAAGTTCCAGCTTCTACAAAGTATGAAAAACACCACCTGTATGCAGTTTTGTGGAACAACGCTTACGAATGACACCTCAACATAACATTCATATGCAACGCCTTAATTCGGACACAAAATCATGCCAGGATCACATCACCCTTGAGAAATTACTCATATTACACAGCACTTTATTTTTTTTTTAATAGTGGGTCCAAAAATCTCTAGGAGCACGAAGATCTCACAAAACTGGCACAAAAGTCAAGAATCAAAGGCAATT
>JACEEZ010019528.1:377995-382995 GCA_016584305.1 Chionoecetes opilio | reverse complement strand
GCTCCTCACGACTCTCAGGATCTTCGGCAAAGAATGTGATCAAGCCAGTTTGCTTGTTGCAACGGGACGGGAAGCGCGGAAACTTACTTGAATGAACGTTGTCTCAACGGAAACCATATATTCATAACCTGAGTCTCCAAAAGTTGAGGAAAACAATTTTTTGCTGACTAGAATTTAGTATCTAACGAAAATTTTCAGGGAAAAATTTCAAAGCGAAAACCCTCGCATCGAAAGCAAGTTGGTACCAAAATTACCACCGATAGGAAACTGCTTTTCGAAAATAACTTGTAGTTTTCTCGATATCCATCTTCACAAAAATATCGACAGCATCAATTTCGTTGCATATAATTTTAAAATGCAACAATTTGTATTACAATTTTTGTCTTCGTTAAAAAAATACCGGCGGGAGAAATAGTTGCAGCAGTACGACCTGAAGCAGTAAACGCAATGCTAATCAACGTAGCGCTTGTTTATTACCATCAGATGAACACTAAATGTTCAAACATTATTTTATCTTTCCAAGAACAGGGAAATTCTTAATGTTCCACAGAATAGAAGGTTATTGGTGTCACTTCTTCCCGGTATTAAGCTAAAAAGCTAAATAAAAATATTACTTCACCGATTTTTGTCTTAATATATTCCTGAACAAACCCAAAACAAACTGCTATTAATTATGGTCGATTCTCTTCTCGTAATGTTTTTTTCGCTTAAGGACAAGTAAAGAGTTTGTTGAAGCCAAAGCAAGTAATATATAAGAGAACCGTCTAAAACCAGAAAGAGATATTTACTGGAAGATGGGATACTGGATGTTCTTCCCTTCTAATGAGGAAAACCCGCTTTTTATGCTGTGTTGCGGCTATCAATAAAGATAAACAGTGGCACGACAAGAAACTTTGGCTGACAATCTCGCGGTAAATTAATTAAGTGCAGGAAAGGAGAAGTGTGTGAGCCTAAAGCCGTGAAGGGACGGATTCGGTGCGACGACCTCCGAGTTCATAAAGCTAAAGACCGTCGCGAGGTTTGGGAACACTGCAAATCCTAGAGGAATCTTATACAATAATAAGATTTCTCTGACTTACGTTGTAAAAAAAGATGACCATGTTTTATTTTTTTCCCAAAGTATGATCGACAACATAGTCAGTTTTCACCATAGTTTGATCTATAAATAATGGACTGAGAAGTTACGCTAGCGGCGAGTAAAAAATATGTTCAGTGATCCGCAACATCATGAACACAGTACACTAGTGAAAACCAGGTTATCGTGTAGACCTGAGAAACAGTGTGCTATGAGAAAGGCAAAACTGTCGTGTTCTTGATGCGACAGACTACTGGCATGTCAGCATTTATTGAAACCAATTATATATATAAAAAATACGAAATTAGAGCAAATTGTCAAAACAAAAGTAGTGCGTGTTAGTGTGTTTTATGTAGACTATTACGCTAACCTGTTCTATTCATTATATTGATGCACGAGAGCATGTTCCCCTTAAGAGGAGATGAAAGCGCCACCTCACTATTCAAACACACACACGTAAGAGGATGCAAATCTATGAGCATCAAACGAAACACACACGCCCACACCTTCCCCCATCCCGCGCTCTCCAATGTTTGTATCTCGTGGAAGGATCTCACAAGGGCTCATTATAGCTCGGCGGTGACCTGAGTAGCCTTTTGTGCTTGATCAGTGGTGGGGCTGAGTTTGCCGAGCTGCTGGCGTGGACTCATTAGCATCACACATGTTAAGGGTGACGTCTCCACTTAAGGATAAGAAGGGCAACTAAATCAAAAAAAATGTAATCTGGTTTTTAGATTAAACTCTTAAAAATATACAGAGTTAATACGTGTGATGATACATATTTGCCATAATAATATCAAGTTTATTGTGAAAATGACGACCGAGAAAGTAAGAATTTGATGTTATGTTACGTATACATGACTTTTAGCTCGCATCCTTCTTCATAAACGTATTCTTTTAGCGAATATTCATCCTTTAATACAAAAAAAAGAACATTGCTTCTTCTCTAAGGCACAGACATGCAGCCAACATGAATGTCTTAATATCATTCATTCAACATAATTTATCGATAACTCTTCGTGTGATTAGCGAGTGCACTGGTAGCTGCCAAATGAATTCCTCGTCACTAAAAAAAACATCGATCCGCCTTCAGAAACATCAACAAAGGTGGTGCTTACCGCCGGCGAAACAGCGTCAAAGTTACCAAAGTTCAATGTCTCCAGGATGTTTTTAAAGTCAAGTCAATAACCTCTTCCTTCTAGAAATCTAAAGAAAATTCTGGTTCGCAACTTTACTGCACGATATATATCACTTATAAAACTATTCTTTACCAGTAATTCAGAGTTGTTTAGATGCATAAAAAAACACCAGAGTATCCGGGTTGATGGAGAGAGGTGAACGGAAAGAATATGTTTAGGGTCTACGAGAAGTAACCGCTACTCAATAAACTGATCAAAAAGTAGATCTGTGCTGACTATCTAATACTTAACACGTATTTGCGCCCTCGATGGTGTTCTCAAGCGTTAAACAGAAAGCCAACACTGAACACGGGACTTTGTTATGGAGGAGACAAGTCGCTCAAAGTAGCCCGATTACTCATCATCTCCGGGTTGCCTGCCGAACGTGCTACACTATTGTATTCCGGGCTCTAGTATTTCCTAAAACGCGCATTATGAAGGCTTTGATATTAATTTTCCAATATTAATCTTCCAGAGATATAGAATGTTCTGATATCTCTCTTTATAATCTCTCTCTCTCTCTCTCTCTCTCTCTCTCTCTCTCTCTCTCTCTCTCTCTCTCTCTCTCTCTCTCTCTCTCTCTCTCTCTCTCTCTCTCTCTCTCTCTCTCTCTCTCTCTCTCTCTCTCTCTCTCTCTCTCTCTCTCTCTCTCTCTCTCGAAATCTGGACGAGTGAAAGGCTGGGAGTTACGACTTCCTGGTGGCAGGAGAGATATTGATGGTTCTCGCGCAGACGCCGCCACAAACCATCCAGGAGGAACAGAAGATAAGCCGAGAAGATCTGAGTGTGTAAGGCTTTTGCGAGAGAGGGTTGAGTGCTCTCAGGGTTTTTGTAAGAAATACAATGCTGGTACGATCTGAGAATTTCTATCAAACGTCTTAGATATAATTAATGCTGTAAGTACACACACACACACACACACACAGACAGACACATACACATACACACACACACACACACACACACACACACACACACACATACACACACACACTTTAAAAGTATCATTTTCCCCTGTCTCTGGCCCTCAGTAATCATTACTGAGGTGTCATGTCGCTGGCCAGCACCACAGCACGTCACACGCGGCGTGGGGACATCCTGTACATCACATGCAGCTGATACATGTATTCTAATATTCACACTCAGGATTCCCAGAGAGCAGGTGGGCAGCAGTCACGTGCAGCGCCCCCGGCAGACCCTCAGAGAAAATAAGCACCGATACAACAGGACGTGACAGGAGGGTAATGCAGACAGGGAGGCAACATGCAGCTAACATGCACCACGTCGCGTGCCGCGCGCTCGACGTCCATCATCTGGGCTGCCGCGTGAGGCCCTGCCTGTTCCCCCCTCGCAGGCCCTGACCATTCCACCCCTGCAGTCCATGACCCCCATTCGTTCTCCCTCTTTCCCTCTCCTCCTGCAGGCCTTGACCTCCCCTATACATATCTCCTTCCGGAGGGTCTCAAGTCGCGGCCGATGCATCAATGCCTTGGAGCAAAAGACAGGTAAGGACATGGTTCACTAGACAATCCAACTTTAGTTTCAGTTGTCTTGTCTGACCGAAGGAAGAAATGAAGAGTGGGCGAGATACATGTTTGCCAAGTGAAAAACATCCCTACTAACTAGGCAAAATGTACATCTAGTGTAGAGACCAATATTGAAGTTTGTTTTATCTAGTAACAAAAGATGCGATTTTTTTTATGGAAACTCAAGGATCCTCACGACTCTCCTGAAATTCAATCACGACTTCCAGCAGAATATCCGTCCGTAACGACCAGCCGAAGGTCCTCCTCCCCGCCGTCTCGGCCTGACTCACCTCGTAACCTCAGACTTCCCCAGCACACCTCAGGTCTCCCCACGGCCACTCCCCAAGGCTTGATCTCCGCTGCAACCATATATACCTTTCAGCAAGACCTCCTTCCCTTTACTCCCTCTCCTCACTACTCCCACTCCCTCAATCCAAACACTTCCACGCGACATCTCCCACACAATATTTAGTCTCCTCTCTTTGACTCGCCCCTACTATACTCCCTTCCTTACTTATCTTACTTGTCCACCACCACAGCCTTTCTCTCTGCACTGTGATCCTCTTCGCAGCCATTGCTCTTTCTACAAATCATTCTCCATCACATCCCTTCTCCGCAAAAGTTATCGTCCATACAACACTCACCCTTTCTCAGCTTTTAATTATACTTGCATTTCCTTGGCATACTCCATGTACACCACACTTGAGCTCTACGCAGTATTACTCCCGCCGGTGCCTTCCTTAGCCAAGTAGAGCCCTTTCACGCCTCCCCAAGTCCAGAACAGCCCTTTAATGCTAGCTCTGTGCCGGGTGCAGCCAATAGCATCATGAAGATAATTTATTACTGAATATCACGAGTCACTGTCTGGCACAAGGTTTTTTTTTCCCCCTAATTCAGGTGTGTCACGCTGCTTGTTAAGCTGGATTGTTTTTGTTTACTGTACGGACTGTTCCCGCTTTTTTTTTGTTTCTCTCTCTCTCTCTCTCTCTCTCTCTCTCTCTCTCTCTCTCTCTCTCTCTCTCTCTCTCTCTCTCTCTTCTCTCTCTCTCTCTCTCTCTCTCTCTCTCTCTCTCTCTCTCTCTCTCTCTCTCTCTCTCTCTCTCTCTCTCTCTCTCTTCTCTCTCTCTCTCTCTCTCATTAAACTGCCTGTGAGATTATGTTCCATTTGTTTTTAGTCTCTCTCTCTCTCTCTCTCTCTCTCTCTCTCTCTCTCTCTCTCTC
>JACEEZ010019528.1:350495-372995 GCA_016584305.1 Chionoecetes opilio | reverse complement strand
AACCAATTGATGAAGTATTCGGCCGGAGGTATGCGCTCATACTGAGTGCATATATATATATATATATATATATATATATATATATATATATATATATATATATATATATATATATATATATATATATATATATATATATATATATATATATATATATATATATATATATATATATATATATATATATATATATATATATATATATATATATATATATATATATATATATATATATATATATAGTTTAATTTTTTTATTTTTTGTTTTTACTTTTTTATATTTGGGCGGAGGTATGCGCTCTACTGAGTGCCCCCCCCCCCTAGTTGACTATACAAAGCGCCACCACGCCAGGACGAACTTGGTGGACTCGAACCGCTGACTGAATACAGGGACGCTGCACGCGAGCTCACGGCTCTACCAACCATGCCACCCTGACGGGTAGAGAGAGAGAGAGAAGAGAGAGAGAGAGAGAGAGAGAGAGAGAGAGAGAGAGAGAGAGAGAGAGAGAGAGAGAGAGACCATGGAAAGATAGTATACACAATGATGAGTCAAAACACTTAACAAACATAAAAAGAACAAGGAAATAAATAAAACAAAGTAAAGAACAAGAACAAGGAAGTAAGGGAATGTGGTGCCAGGAGCAACAAGGCAAGGGTAGAGAAGTGTTCATACAAACAAGGCGACCTCAAGGGCAGTGCGGGCCTAGTGTCGCCCTGAGGAACCCCTATGAGTCACCGGCCTCCCAGGGCCGGGCAGGAGGGTAGGGTGGGTCAGCCATCAGGTGTGTTGGGAGGCGGGCAAATAATATTACCTTAGGTGACTGTAAATCCTAATCAGTGTCACTTGGTTTTTATTTCCCTGCGTCTTTACACACTAATTCGTAACTAATGTGCCCAAGTGAGGCAGTATATAATTTGGATGCTTATGGAGGCTTATCTCTCTATTTTTCTTCTCTGCACGTCGTGTCCCTACAATAAATAAATGTGAGATAAGGATAATCATGTAATGGGTCGGCTACCTGCTCGCACCTTTACTTTTTTTTTTATAATTAGACGCGCCATTCTGGGAGGACGCGGATCAGAGGACCGGCGACTCGAGAGGATTCCTGCTGCGTGAGTGACAGGGAGACAAGGATGGTGGTGTGAGAGGCTTCGTTCGGGACAAACAGCCAGCCTTCACTCACCTGGCGGGGCGGAGCGGAAAGGTCCTGGGATGGGGCGGGGCGGGGCACATGCAGAAGGGCGGAGCGCAATGGATGCCTGGCGCGTGAGTGGCGGGCAGCACCTTATTATTGGTCAATATTAGTTAAATATGCGAACCTCTTTCAATTTAGTATGGGACGAGGCTTTTACCGAGCCAAACAGCCTCACAGGTAATCATTAGCTGCGTTGTCGAGGTGATTCTTGGTTCCGCACTGAGGCTCCAAGGCGTGTCTGGCATTTACCTGGAACAGTAAACTTACCAACTTCACGCATCCTGCACAGCATCTCCCTTGGACGTCCTTACTAGACAATTTAATTATTCCTGACAGTTGTAAAAAAATTATTTATAAAAAAATCTTTGATATAGGTGTGGATTAAATTTTCGAATTGCATTAGTAAGGCGGCAACAAAGGGAAGGAAAAAAATACGTAGTAACTTACATAACCTTCACGCTACTAATATTTGCCACGCCACAAATAAAAAAAATATGTACCACGATCAAAATCAGAGTCCAGTATTTATATTTACATTGTAGATTATGTTTCTTATGGTAATTAATACCAAGAAGAGGGATATGAGGGGGGCGAGTAGGATAAATAAGAGGGCAATGGAAGGAACATGAGGAGAGGGGAGGAACGTAGGAGGGGGAGGGAAGAAAGAGGGGGGCATGAGTGGTGAAAGAGGATATAAATAGTGGTAAATGGAGGCTTACGAGATGAGAGCTCCAGTTATGGAGGATTAATGGAGGTCAGGCGGGCAGCTCCTAAGCCTCGGTGCCTCTTCCGTGTTTAAGCTCCATCAAAATCTGAAGTCCAGATTACCGATGAAATCCACCAAGAAAACAATTAATTCAAATATATTTTATCCAGTCACACCGCAGCCATATGGGTGGGTGTAGAGGTTCACAATGGCACTTTCAAGTATCATACCAATAAACTTCCTTATACAAGTCCCAATATATTTCCATCGCGCATATCATCACCTTCAATATGCAAAACTAATTCCCTTTATTAACAACACCTGAACGCACATAGAATGAACGGCGAGATGTGAAAATATGAGATTTTTAGTACTAGTTATCGTTGTCATGAGAAGTTACATTGGTAACTGAGTGACCTATATCCGTACCTTGAGCTTAGTAGAGCATGGCGTAGCACAAATCTTATAATGATGATTAATGAGGAGGAGGTGGAGAAGGAGGATGACGAAGACGAGAGAGGTGAGGAGGGGAAGATGATAAATAGGACAAGGAGGAGGAGGAGGAGGAGGAGGAGGAGGAGGAGGAGGAGGAGGAGGAGGAGAGGAGGGGAGGGGAGGAGGAGGAGAGGAGGAGGAGGAGGAGGAGGAGGAGGAGTAGGAGGAGGATTACAAAGGATTACAAAGGAAACACAAACAGCAACAGACCAACAGGTCCTTACAAGGCTGTTTGCTTTAACTACACTACACTAACTAGATAATAAGAGAGACACTACACTAACTAGATAATAAGAGAGAAAGGATAGGAAAGTAGAAGGCTCCTCCTCCTAACAGAGGAGGAGGAGGAGGAGGAGGAGGAGGAGGAGGAGGAGGAGGAGGAGGAGGAGGAGGAGGAGGAGGAGGAGAAGGAGGAGGAGGAGGACGAACAGGAGGACCCAATCATCACTCGCCCACTGTCCCCGCCTTCCACTCCAACACACACTTCTCCCCACGCTGGACAAATTCTGTTTCTTTCACATATTCACAGTTTTAGAATACTTTCAGGTTTTGCTTGTTATTATTCTTATATATTTGTTGCTTAATTCCTAAAAATAGTTGTACTTTATGTATCCGCTCTCAAAAATAATGACTTTATTACGATAAACAAGTGTAGGTTTATCCAAATTTCTATATTTAGCATTCATAACTTGCTTGATGGAATATAAATGTGTGTGTGAGTTGCATCAGAAGCCCGAAGCACACGTCGCAATAACCTGCTTCAGCGTGTGAATATGACCGTGGCCACCGAGGTGTCATCTCGGTGGCCACGATATGACGGGGGAAAAAAGTTACCATCCCACCACGTGAAACCCCGTCAAAAAATCCTATCTCTGCCCGGGCACAATCGCATAGCCGTGGTCACCTTTCATCACCACCTCCATTACCACCAGGCACCAATCGGGCCAAAAAGAAACTAAATTGCAAGCTATCATTTATTGCTAGAGTAAGTTAAGGCTAACACCGCATATTCTTGTCAAATTTAGTGTATTCGCTTTCCTTACTACAGTGGTTGAGGCTTTCAATGCAATCACGATCAACAAATTACAAAAAAAATACTTTATTTCATCAACTAATTCGCTCACCTGCATATTTTGTGATTAGATCTTTATTGAGTTTAAACCTGAACAGCGTAACATCCAATTTCCTCACTAAATCAAAAGGTGAGGCGGCATCACTAGTATTAATCTAACCTTTATATTCCTCAGAGCAAAATCAAAGTTGCAAGACACATAAACCCACGTAATATTACTTATTCGTGCACTAACATAGGGCGGTAACCTCTGCATCATTACCACCACCACTACCAAGGGCTAACTTGGTAACTAACTAACACCACTACCAACTTACAAGAACATATCACGAACACAAGACCACAACTAACAATATAAGCAATAGAAGAGGACGTCGATGCCCCAATGAAACGAAGCATGTTATCAGCACAATCTTTCGTGCCTTCTCGGTCATCCGCAGCCACACGCCAGGCGATGAGCCCGTTGATAAGATAAGACGATAAGATTAACAACCTGATGAAGAGAACAAGTACAAGGGGACGAACATGATTATTATCTATTGCAAAGAATACGGAATTAACAGCAAACGGGATTTTAAGCAATTGGACAATGAGGTACGCCTGTATTAATAATTAGTCTTCAGTAATGCATAGTATATTGGCATCTGTGAGCTCTAAGTTAAGATTCTTGACAGATCATGATTATTTATAAAGTTGAGACGGGTTCTGAAAAAAATGTTATATGACCGTTCGAGTAAAATACCGTGAGAATATTAGAGAAAACATCATTTCGTGCAAGACAAACACATTTCCCAGCTTTCCCTACATACCATCTCAATTAACTCTTCCCGAACTCAAAGCAAAGGAATTTTCTTATTTTCTCTTCAACTTTTTCTCTGCATTTCTTGGTCCCTTGCTTTCTTACCTGCCAAGGCATTACTGGGCCTTAATTTTCTTCGTCTACTCGTAATTGCCAATGAAATTTTCGCTGTACACAAAACACGGTGCAAGATTCAGAATATCATCGACTATATATTGTTTCTTAGGCAAGTGTTCCTTTCCTTGTATCTTCGTATTATATTACTTATAAAATCGCTTTTATCATTATCTTAAGGCACCTCTTCTTTGCTCTTGTACAGGAGTTTCCGGACGTTTTCAAGCTTCAAATCTATATCTATCTACTGTACATTTCTCTATATCTTTATTTCAATTAAAGTACATTTATTAATTCTTTATGTTCTTACTAAGTTATGTCAGTTATATCCATGAAATCTTACAACGACGCAAAAAATTCAATATTCATTGGGATAAATTTCTTAAACAAAGAGACACAAAGAAATAAAGAAGGTATAAACGTAAAATATTGATAGAATAAATTTCTGAAAAGTTTTTTTATACTTTTCGTATCTACACTCGGACCATAAAGAGAAGAAAAAGAAAGAATGGAATTGAGAGAGGAAGAGATCAGCGAATGCAGAGAGATAAAAGAAGTTGGGGAGTATTTTTCTCCATGCATCCCAAATTTTTTCCCTTTCCCAGTTCACCTCTCCTATTTTCCTCCCTTCCTTCTTTCATTATTTCATTCATTAAGTCCTTTCTCATAACACGCAAACCTCAGACTCCCAAGAAACCATCCATCTCGCCTCCAAAACAACATTTAGGCACCCACTCCATAACACTTGGCATCCCATCACGTCTGGCGCGGGTTAGAAGTTCGTCTTTAAACGCTGCTCGTCCTCGTCCCTCTGTTATATTCCCTGCGATGCGCGAGGCCACTGGGGAATCCTGTAGGAGGAGAATGCTTGGCAGGCGTGCAAGAGGTCACGACCCGTCTTGTCCCTCACCTCTAGCTATCACCACGTCATTAGGTTCAATTTCACGATTTTCACTTTTCAATTCAAACTCCAACAACCAAACTTGTATAAGGAGGGATAAATAAATTGTCTGTAAAATGAAAAAGCAAAAACACTGAGTTTCAACGATGCTAAATTGTGTTTATTGATCATTTTGGATGCTGGATTTGATGTTATGATGCAGAGAAGTGTTGATGTTGTTCTTGATGCATAATTCAGGCCTCGTACTCTTATCTTCGAGCCTGCAAAGTAAACCATGTGGGAGATTCTTCTGGTGTTGCGCTGAGTTTTCTTGCCTTAGTGTATAATTTCCAATCTTTTTTTCTTGTACCAGCCTTAAGAAAACACTACTATATCTTCACGTTGCCGTCGTGGTGCCGTGCAATTAGCTTTCCCGCCTGGGCGCAATGAGGCAATACATTATGTTTTCCTTGTTGTTACGGCCACGACGCGTCACAAGAACTTACCCTCAACCTCCCCCTCGACACAGCCCAGGTGACTCTATCAAATAGGCAATAATGTGAATTAACTAGAAAGAACAATCAAATAAATATCAACTTTAAAAATTAATTAGAAAAATATAGCAGGTACAAATATACTTCATAAATTAAATAGGAAAATCTATCGAATTAAAATTTACTTTCTTAAATAATAAGAAAATCAATGAAATAAAAATAAACTGTAATCAGTAAATAAATAAGATATTATCTTTGCATTGTTTGTCTTCAGAGATAAATCCTTATCCACAATAATATTCTCTGAAAATTACAAACTCCAAGCTACGTAAACAAAAAATCATAAGATAAATTTTCAAATGACGACAGCGTGAGCAGCAAAAGCCTTGCACAAAGAGTAATACAGAATATTGATCAACTTTCCACCTTAGTTTACTATCTTGCACACGTCTTTAACTTTATAGCTATATTTTTTTGCTGTAATCTAGTGAAGGACGAAACTTTATGCTCCCCATTCCCTGTGCTAATTCACATTCTCAATTCACTGTGCTAATGAAGAAATAAGAACGAGAGCCAGATTTATTATAACCCTTTCTCTTCATTCGACAAAAATTTAAAATAAATAGAAAAAATAGGAGCTATGGTATATAAAACTAAACAAAAACATGAAAGAGCCAGATTTCTTATAGCAATTTCCCTTCATTCGACAAAAAAATTAAACAAAACAGAAAATAACAGCTAGTACATATATATATATCTAGTACATAAGGCTAGACAAAAACATGAACCAGAAAACTCATTGGCAGTGTGGCCGGTGCAAGACGGTTTCCAAGTCTGTGGCGAGCCGGTGATGCCAACCGAGATAACAGAGGGCGAGAGGAAGCTGCGTCTCGACAAAAACTAGAAGTACTACAAGATAAGACTATTCTCCTCACCGCTGGAGATATAGCACAGCCCAGTTATCGCCATGATCTGAGGAGGTAATCTTGCGCTAGGGAGGATGTCACTAAAGGAAGAGGAAGAGGGAGAGGAGAACGAAAAGGAGAAGGAAGGAGAGGGGGAGAAGGAGGGAGAGGTATGAGTACATGAAGAAGGAGGTGGGTGAAGGAGAAAAGGGCAGGGAAGGAGGACGACGATTATGACGAAGACGATAAAGAAGAAGAAAATAAGAAGACAAGTAGAACAAGGAACACAAAGGGTAACAAAAGAGGAGGAATAATAACAATAGAAAAGATAACAGCAGCTAAATTAAGGAAAGGAAAGAGCAGACGATACATAAACGAGTGAAAGGATCAGGATGGTGAATGAAAATGTAGCAAAATGAGCAAAGAAGATACAAATATGAATACAAAATGAAATGATAAAAGACCCAATAACTATTTAATTGGAAGGATCAGGGTCATGATATTAACTCAATAAGATGGAGGCAAGAAATATAGACAAAACAATGAAAAGGGAATAAGGGTTTATAAATATTAAACTCAATACCATAAAGCAATAAGAGGGAAAAAATAGCTTGTTGAGTTAATCCATGTGGGTAAAGTGAGCGTGCAAAAGGGCGAGGCGGCGGGATGGCTGGGCAGGTGTTGGTGTTGGTGGTGGTGGTGGTGGTGGTGGTGGTGGTGGTGGTGGTGGTGTGGTGTGGTGTGGTGGTGGTGGTGGTGGTGGTGGTGGTGGTGGTGGTGGTGGGTGGTGGTGGTGTGGTGGTGGTGGTGGGTGGTGGTGGTGGTGGTGGGGGTGGTGGTGGTGTTGGTGGTGGTGTTGGTGGTGGTGGTGTTGGTGGAGGTGTTGTTGTTGGTGTTGTGTGTTGGTGGTGGTGGTGGTGGTGGTGGTGGTGGTGGTGGTGGTGGTGGTGGTGGTGGTGGTGGTGGTGGTGGTGGTGGTGGTGGTGGTGGTGGTGGTGGTGGTGGTGGTGGTGGTGGTGGTGGTGGTGGTGGAGGAGGCCCATATACCTTAGCCTTATGGGTCCAGCCGTCCCTGTGGAGACTATAAAACCCAGTTGATCCTGGGGCAGCGACCAAGCCAAGATAAACCTTCACGTAACACATTTACGTTGCAATAAAATTCCAATAAATCATGGCTGGCAATTTTTTTGTGTCTATTATTTCTCGAGCCTATCAAACCTAGAGATTATTTCAGTCTATCTCGTCTCCTTACGCATTTTTTATTACTTCACCTCATCAAGATAGCGTCGATATGTCCTATTCACTTGACGTCACGTGTCACATCCCGTTTCCTTAATGAACATTCTTACGTTATAAGGGTCAATAAAAATGTTTGATGCTGAGTTACAAAGAAAAATATTAGCATTGAAAACTCGAAAGAAGTGAACAAAGTGTTATATTGAAAAACGTATATGTACACAGACAAACATGAAAACACACCAACACACATACATACACACACATAGATACTTAACAGGCTTTATTGATACATTCCAATACTTATATTCTTCAAACAAATATAAATATGTCCAAAGAATATAAGAGATCATAATAAAGAAGCTCAAAACAGCGATTTAGGGCCAATGATTTGAAAAAAAATCTAAAACAGGTAACACGCAAGGTGAAAAGTTAAATCCCAGGCCCACTTTACCTTTAAATCAACTTTACCCACTTCACCTGTCGGGGCTGAAACACTATACACCTGGACTTTAGTCGCTGACCTTTAGTCACGCTAACCACCACGCTCATTAATGTGTCTACGCTGGAGGTAAGAAAATTGAAATAGAAGCAAGGTCAAAAAACCTTTACTATTCTTGAATATATCACATTTTAGAGAGTTTTGTTTTCCTTATAGCAATTCTCTTCCTATTGTCGTCGTGTGTAGCTACAAAAAATATTCATTTTTTTCCCTTACCCATAGCCGGGTCCGTATGATAAAAGCAAAGCATCAGAACACATTTTAGCTTTTTAACTGAAAGAAAATGTTTAAAGTAAAACAGCCTCTTCTGAATAGTGAAAAAAAATATTTATAGGACTCGTGAGATGCCAAAGAAACCTTCGACCTCGCTTACACCACACACACACACACACACACACACACACACACACACACACACACACACACACACACACACACACACACACACACACACACACACACACACACACACACACACACACACACACACACACACACAGAAAGAGAAAAAAACAGACTACACAAAAAATCGAATACACACCACACACCACACCCACAACACGCACACCACACACCTCCCTGTCAAACAAACACTAAGGCGCGTCACACCGTCCCCACACCGACACACACAGCCGGCCGAGTTCGAGCACACGACTCAAGCCGAGTTGTTCACCGACAAAAGCGGGCAGTACTCTCTCCCACCGAAACAAGAGATGGGGTTGCAAAGATCCAGATTACACAGAGATCGGTCCTATACATACACCTTCTGCCGGCAGGGTCGATGAGCATTGCAGGTTCAGCGCGTTATCAAGGCGGTACGTTCATCCTGTCATCAAGAATCAGTTGCGGAGAGGATTCGAGCCCTGCTCAAGGCTCGAGATTGTTCACCGACAAAAGCGGGCAGTTACTCTCTCCCTCGAACAAGAGGATGGGGTTTGCAAGATCCCAGCATTACACAGAGATCGGTCCTATGACATTAACCTTCTGCCGGCAGGGTGATAGCAGGCAATTGCAGGTTCAGCGCGTTATCAAGGTCATGGGTAAATTACACACAATAAAAAACTTTAAAAAATCTCAGAAATCTTAAGATAAGAAATTATATCAAGATACACACTAAAAAAAACTTGGAAAAAAATCTATCATAATAAAAAGAGATTTACAAAAAATGTTTGTAAGAGAATAGAAAAAGAAATGGTACAAGAAAAAACAATGTACACAAGGGGAATGAATAGGCGCTACTGGGAACAGGGAAAAGGGAGATACAAGGGAGGATAATTACTTGCATAGTATTGAAAAGGAAGACATAGGATGGAAATAAAGTCAAGGTAGGTAGGAAGGTAGAAGAGAATGGAAGTAAGCAGAGAGAAAATATGAGCTGAAATGAGAAGAGGAAATAATTGAAAAGGAGATTAATATATATAAATAATGTATGTGATGAAAGAAGGAAAAGAGATGGAAGCCAAAGGATTAGATTAATGACATCGGATTAGGAAGAGGCCAGAATGGAAGAGATGGATGAAACAATTGAAAAGGAGAATAAACGAGAAAAATTAAGTTTGAATGCAAAGATAAACCAAAACGGACGTAGAAAAAACACATCTCTTTAAATAATGGAAATTAAATCAAAACAATAGACATGCAAGGCAAGTCGAAATAGGGAGAGAGGAAACAAAACAAGATAAAAATATAGATAAGAACAAAACAGAATACAGAGAAGAGACGTAAATAGAAGAGAACGCAAAAATATGTACAGTGCAGGAAAGGGAAAGAACGGAAGGTGAGGGAGGTAAGCGAGGAGAGGCGGTGAAGAAGACAAGACAAGCAAGGATTAAAGGAACGTGTAAATTGCAGGGTGGGAGCGGCAGGCAGGCAAAGGCAGACGTGGAAATTAGAGGCCATTGAGGTGCCGATACACTGAAATCAAAACACACACAAAATATCCAAAACAATACGGAATAGAAAAACGAAAAAAAAAACGAGAGAGAGAGAGAGAGAGAGAGAGAGAGAGAGAGAGAGAGAGAGAGAGAGAGAGAGAGAGAGAGAGAGAGAGAGAGAGAGAGAGAGAGAGAGAGAGAGAGAGAGAGAGAGAGAGAGAGAGAGAGAGAGAGAGAGAGAGAGAGAGAGAGAGAGAGAGAGAGAGAGAGAGAGAGAGAGAGAGAGAGAGAGAGAGAGAGAGAGAGAGAGAGAGAGAGAGAGAGAGAGAGAGAGAAAGGAAGCACTCCTATTAAAACCTTTGTGTTTGATGCATTAGTATCCTTTCTTCTAGCAAAAAGATAAAATTAAATAGATTATTTTTTTTAAAGAAATAATCTTCATGAAACCAAAGAAACAGATTTTCTGCGAGTAGCTATAAAGTTACGCAAAAAGCCAATGAGAACCAGAAAATAAATATCAGGGGGAAGACTATGAATGGGTTTGCCTTCTCTTTCACTAGTTTTACTGTTTGATTGGGTCACGAAGGTATTTTCTGTAGAGGTGTAAAACAATGGTCTAAACTCTAAGGCATTATATAGCTGAAAAAAACTCACCTATGTTCACCTATGATCGCATCTAACGACTAAGTGATGCGTTAGGAGAACATGAGTCTTTTAACTTTAAAATTTGGTATATGGCCCATAAGTATAGTATATGTACCCATGAAAGTCACGACAATGACGATGATCTGTCGATATTCCTTCCATGAACGTCACGGAGACCATAAGAAACAGAATCTTGGGGCAGCTGTCAGGATGGGGAAGGGAAAAAAATGTAACCTGAAGCCAAGTCACGGGCGGGGTGGGGCGGCGAGGCCACTCCTGCCGCACAGACAAGTATAAAGTGGAATATAAAAGCCACACACGAAGGAAGGGGAAAAAATCATAAGCCAGATCTCACGTTCACGGGGCCCTGAACGGCTTATGTTATTCCCCCTTTCCTGATCCCCGCGGGAGGGCTGGGGAAGGGTTGGGGAGGGGAACCTGCCATGCCACTCACGCGCCAGTCACTCTCCCTCTCTCCAGCACACGTATATTTCTTTCAGAAGCTAATTGAATCTTTTATTTACACTATTAGTTTCACTGCGAATAAAAGCATGATACATCCACGAAAAGGATTACATATTACTGTATAATAGCATCACTAAACATTATAAAAAAGATATTACAGGCTTACCATAACAATCATCATTTTTATTCAACAGGAAACGTGTACGTATAAAATTCACGTGTATATTATTACAAAAACAATTCTACTCAATATGCATAGTAGTGTTGAAAAATAGTTAACTTCATCATGACAGTAAGGACTGTCTTGCCACGCCGTACTTACGCAATGTATCGCTGAAAAGATCAGAAGGTCAGAAATATCTGGAAGTGCTAATAGGTAGCCGCAAAGACCTCCGTCCTAGGAATCAATGTATTGAGGATAGAAATTGAGCTAACAGGGTGTTAGGATTCATTACCAGGAGTGTTAAAAGTAGAAGTGCTGAGGTTATTATGCAGCTTTATTTGGCACTAGTCAGACCTCACCTAGACTATGCGGTTCAGTTTTGGTCTCCATATTACAGGATGGATATAGCCTTGTTACAATCAGTCCAGAAAAGGATGACCAAAATGATTCATGGGATGACTTTAGTTATAAGAAGAGATTGAAGCTATTAAATTTACACTCACTCGAAGAGGCGTAGAGGAAGGGGCGATCTGATAGAAGTTTTTAAGTGGATAAAGGGATACAATAAAGGCGATGTAGGAAAAGTTCTTACGGCTAGTAAGCAGGGTAGAACAAGAAGTAACGGATTCAAGCTGGAAAAGCGTAAATTTAAAAAGGAAATAGGGAGAAACTGGTTCACAAATAGGGTGATGATTGATGAATGATTGGAATGGACTCAGTCGTCAGGTAGTCAATACGGAGTTTATAGGGGTCTTTAAAAGGAGTCTGGATAAATTCATGGATAGGGAAGAGAGGTGGATGTAGGTAGAGTTGGGTAACAGGAACTACCTCGTGTAGGTCTCATGGCCTCTTGTAGCTTCCTTATTTTCTTATGTTCTTACTTCCTGTCAAGCGAACAATATCAGGTTACCCCAAGAAACTATTACAAAAATTACCTTGCTTTTCTTTTTCGGAATTTGTCCACCCTTCTTCTCTCTATAGACCACTATAGTCAATTTTGTATGTCAAAATCAGTAAGGAAGCCACGCCCTCTGCCTGCCCTTCTATTCTACGGGGCAGCTGATTGGTGACATTCCTCGTATCATCATTACCATCACAGTATCTCCTACTTAACACGCGTGACCACTGGAGAGAGCAATCTTCACTACAAGGGATTTTTGATTTTTGTCACGCTCTGTAGTGAAGATGTCTAACCATGTGGTCCGCGCGGTTAAGTATGAAGATATTTGATTGGTAGTGATGATACGAGGAATGCACATATTCCGTAATAGAAGGGCAGGCAGGGGCGTGGCTTCCTTAGTGCATTTTGACCATATAAAAAATAGACTTGAGCCGTAAAAAGTACGCTTCTATTCCCTTTACCTCGTTCGTCTTCACTTACATTTATTGACGAAAATCATTCGAAAACCTCATGCGTTTATGAATATCATTAAAACCTTCACTAAAATCAAAATATCATTACTTACATTTGTATGTAGCGAGTGCATTCTTTTTTTTAAATTATCACCTTGAAAGCCACCCAGTAGGTAGACATTTCAGTGAAGATACACTTGCCTAAAGACACACTTATCCCAACCCAAATTTTTTAGAAAAGAATTCGAATAAAAGGAAAACCTTCCTAGACTATAACCTGCCACAAAAACGATGGTGTTCTCCGCGACTACCTGAGCGCAGTCGTAATAATGCGTTGTCCTGAGAAGCAGCTGGAGCGGAACTCAGGGTTGTTTATCCGTACGATCTACGTCAGCTCCAGGCTACCGTAACTAGGGGGTAAAAGAAGACGAAGAAGAAGATGATGATGATAATGATGCTGATGAAGAAGATGAAGATTGTAATAATGATGAGGATGAAGATGGAGATAGTGATGGAGAATGAGGAAGGAAGAGAGAAAAAAAAAAAAAAAAAAAAGGAAGGACTTCGGGGTAGAAGAAGAAAAATAAGAAGAAGAGGAAGAAGAAGCTGCAGAAGAAGACGATTATGATGATGATTATGATGAAGAAGATGAAGATGGTGATGAACAATGAGGAGGAGGAGGAGGAGAAGAAAAAGGAATAAAGAAGGAAGGAAGAGGAAGGGAAGGAAGGAAGGAGGAGGGTAGACAGCGCGGGTAACTGTGGTGGTCTGGAGCTGTCAAGGTGCATTAGGGAGGGTCGCGAGGGTCAGGGAGGGTGAGGCTCTTCAGGCAAGGGGACACACACACACGCGCCCACAGAAATAATAGGAAGACAACATTTGGCCACAACAGGATGTGTGAGTACGTGGCACAGGAAGAAAGAACTAACTGAGGGAAGAGTGGAAGGGTTGTCAGACAAAAGTGTGGGTGTGAGGCTACAATGGGCGGTCTTGGAAGCCTCGTGTGATACTGAATTATTGAGACAGAAGTCGTCATCTATAGTTAAAAGTGTTTGCCTGACTCACGTTTCTCTCTCTCTCTCTCTCTCTCTCTCTCTCTACTCTCTCCCTCTCTCTCTCTCTCTCTCTCTTCTCTCCTCTCTCTCTCTCTCTCTCTCTCTCTCTCTCTCTCTCTCTCTCCTCCTCTCTCTCTCTCTCTCTCCTCTTCTCTCTCTCTCTCTCTCTCTCTCTCTCTCTCTCTCTCTCTCATGTATTTAATATTATATATTATCATAATATCTATATTAATTATATATATATACTATATATATAATATCATATATCATATTATATCTATAATATTATATATATAATTATATATCCTCCATATACCACTGCTGGAGCCGTGGGGGTAAGGGTATGTGAGAGGCGGGAGAGGAGGTGAAGGTTGATGTATGTTTACGACGCCCAGCCCAGAGGAGGGACATTCCCTCACCAGTTTTTGGAGGCATAACCTTCCCTATTCTCTCCTCAAATAAGCTAAATGATGCCTTCAGTATTTATTCAACGTAAGTGAGGAGATAAGCGAGACATTTATTCCATCATTTTGGTGACCAGGAGCTGCATAAATTTCTGCGAAAGGAACGTACCCAAGCATCAAGTCGTACAAACGTGACTATTTTCGAAGTAAGACTCTGGCCTCGTCCCCCGACTTCAAGGCAACACCAGGCCTTGGCATAACCTCGCTGCACCTTAAACTACGTCCATCTTATGAATGCTGGAAAACATGAATCAAATCTTGTTTCAGCGATGATTTTTTTTGATGACGTAGAGGAACGAGTGACGGCGGCAAGTAACCACAAAGTGATGTTTCATGGGCCTTTGCGTGACGGAGACGAGGACACCTGGCTGGCTGGCCGGCAACTTTACGAGCCAGACACTCACTTTTTTTCGCCTCTTCAGGGTGTAATAATGGACCTCAGTTTTTGTTTTGAAAACGTGAGTCTTTAAATACGTACGTTATCGTGAGTTGCTTCATTCGCAAAAATCTTGTATTTCTTTTGTGTCTGCTTCAAGTTCTTAGATTGTGTGAATGAAGAGCCTGTTCCCTCTCCTACCTATGTTTCTGTCCCATGAGACGTGACACAATCCTATGTATAATTGTATATTATAATCCACTGACGTCTTATTTCCGCTTTGTAAATACCAAAATATATTACATCTTGAATTGACCTAAATTATGCCAACCACATCTTATCAATATACGAAATTGTAAGGAAAAAAACCCTTAGTTATACATTCACTAAAAGAAAACATAACGCCATACTTTTCATGAGGGGTTGGAACAGATCAACAAAAGATAATATATAATTGTATCTGACCGTAAGATTCCTGGCAGCGATAGACACGCGTCCGCCTGCCCCCGTGACCCCGCCCGGCACGCAGCCCCGCGAACATTACCGCTGCCTCGTGATTCCACTCCACTACATCACAAACCCTCCACGGCTTGGTCACATTTTCCTTGCCAATTTTGCCCGCATCTCAAGATCGTAAATTCGTGAAGAAAGAAGTACCGAAACTAATACTGACAGCATTTATGGATGTTGCGGTGCACTTAGGAACGTCTTACTTTGCATAAAAGTATGTTAAACGAAGAATCAAAGCAAGTGTGTTTTTGTTGTCTAAGTAAGGAGCTTCGCCACATCCTACGACGCCTTCTTTAATGGTCTTTCTCTCATGTAGACGGGTATTAAACATGGTTCACACGCAGGTAGGTCACAGAAGTGAGGGAAGAGTACTGTGGTGAGGTATTGCAAGACGAGAGGGTTTAAAGGGACGGTGGACTAGGCAGGAGAAAGTGAATGGTCATATGAGTTAAAAGGCCCCCTAAAAACATGATCCTTTTGTAATAGCTTCATAACACTTTTTTTTATGTACAGGTAATAGGTACAGGTAGAATCAAAATGCAGTTCATAATCCACTTCTAGCATTACTGTCAGAGTTCCGGAAAAAACTATACGAATTAAATATGAGCTGCCGTTCAAAGTATGGTGGTACTTCCACAAAATTCTAACTTTGTTTGCGGTATTCTGAATCTTTATTTAGTATGTTTCAAAGTTTAGTTTGAGGTCTAAAATTAGGACGAAATCATATAATGGTTTACTAAAGTTTATAAAATAACGAATTGATATCAAACTTCAAAAAAATTAAACTAAAAGTCGCTCAGAAAGATTTCGCTGTATTCCAAAAAGATTAATGTACATTTAATTTCTTCAGGTGTTCTGTTATTCTTGCAAGCTCGAAACTCCATCACACATCTCATCCTGAAACGAAACTGAATGGCGATAATGGTGTTCAACTCTACGTGATATTAAGAACATGAATCAAAATGTTTTTCTATCAAACTCTGAAATTAGGCGGTGAAGCAACATCACACAGATAAAATTACCTGAACATAATCGAAAAATATACTGACAGGGACCAACAATAAGGTTTGAACCAACATATTTATTACTTGTCTATCACGCTGCATTACACTCTCCAGGATCTTCCGCTGGTCATATTATATGGATCCGTGTACTAGAATGCCTGTAACCTGACATACCGATTAAACTCCTTCCACCACCTAACACAATACTTACATACCTACGACTATCTGACATAACGGCGTCGGTCAAACACAAGGAGGATGTTATGCATACAAGACACAAAACAAAATCCACAATGACTACATTAATACACGAAAAAGCTACACCAATATTTTCCTTACTGATCGAAAAATATCAAAACGGTAAAATGTTCCTCCACTTGCCTTGCTGCCTTACACCCCACCGCGCTGGGAGAGAACAGCCGATCGCCTCACGCAATAACCCTGCCCTGAGCACACTTTCACTAATAAGCCAGTCATTCCCGTCGGGGCGCAGGGAGGAGGGCATCGCTATTCTAAGCTTCTTAAAGACCCTCGCACGTTGGGGTTCGTGTTCCAATAGGCAGTTCAAGTAGCAAGAAAGCCTTTTTTACGACTTTCCATCACAATGCGACTAGAATGCACCCGGCAACCAATTATCGCTTCGCTAATACTTGGGCTCCATAAAGTGTATTTTCTGATCATTCATGCCCTTCAAAAAACCTCTCTCTCTCTGCCCTCTCACTTCTAGAAGAAAATGGAATGTAGGAGAGAACAATGGGAAGCCAAGTGAGTCAGTGTGTAACAAGAACAATGGCTCGGTGGCTCTTAAGGAAGGACTCAGGTCATGTCCAAGGCAGCTAACCCCCCCACCCTCCCCCACGAGAGAGAGAGAGAAGGAGAGAGAGGAGAGAGAGAGAGAGAGAGAGAGAGAGAGAGAAGAGAGAGAGAGAGAGAGAGAGAGAGAGAGAGAGAGAGAGAGAGAGAGAGAGAGAGAGAGAGAGGAGAGAGAGAGAGAGAGAGAGAGGAGAGAGAGAGAGAGGAGAGAGAGAGAGAGAGAGAAAAAAAAAAATCTAAATCAGAATCAGAATCAGAAATTTTATTTCCATTTTACAATGGTTATTCTTGTACATCTTATACGTATAATACAATAATGCGAATATCAAATACACATTAAAATCTTAAACATACAATAAAACACACAAGTGTGTACACACATTAAAATAGTAAAATCATAGAATAGTAAATAATAAAAAAAAAAAAAAATAAATAAAAAAAAATAAAATAAAATAAATAATAATAATAATAAATAGTAAAAATAGTCATACACAAGTATGTTGTCATTTAAAAGTAAGAAAAACGTAAAATGATAAAATAGTCATACAAAGGTGTGTAATCATATAAATGTCATAACATCAAGTAAAGTTAATGGTCAAGCATTAAAAGATAGCTTGTAAGCTTCTTTTTAAAAGTAGACATACATTTGGTGTTCTTAATATGAGTAGGAAGACTGTTCCATAGTTGAGGTGCAGACACCAGCACTGACCTGTCTCCTGTGTAGGTGTTTGTTTTGGGAACGTACAGCTGGTGCTGATGTCTTGTGTTTACATTATGTGTCTCTCTTACCATGGGTAGTGGGAATAACCAACATGGTAATCTTCTATAGATTATATTATAAACAGTAAGGCCAAGCTCGTACTTATACCTTTCCTTTACCTTTAGCCACTTGAGCTCTCTCAGGTATGGCGTTACGTGTTCAAATTTTGTGCCGCCCAGTGCAACTTTTGCGGCAAAGTTCTGCATTTTCCGAATGCGTTGCAAATGATTTGCACTTGCCACTCCCCAGATCTTAAGCCCATAATTTATTATGCTTAAAACAAGAGACTGTATCACTGTGATTCTTGTGTTCTTATCAAAGTTATCTTTAATGCGATTTATGTACAGTATAGTCCCTACAGTCTTCTTACAGATGTACGTAATATGTGTATCGAATAGCATACAGTTGTCGAAATATAAACCGAGGTTCTTTATGGAGCTGCTCGGCACTATGGTACTGTCATCAACCTGGATACGAGTATCGCTTGGGATCTGTGCCATGTGTCCTCGGGTGCCAATAAACATACATTGTGTTTTGCTAGAATTCAACATTAAACCCATTTGGGGTGAAAATACAATTTTGCTTTAGTTAGAGTTTGTTCACTTTTGTTAATCAATTCCTAATATTATCTATGGTACCAGTATGTATGAACTGAGTATCATGGGCGTATTGATCACTAACACTCGGTGATAAATGGAGAGACCCTTACAAAAATGAGAAAGAATAGGACCGAGCACATCCCTGTCGACACCAAACCGGGGTCTCAATTGCCTGATACATGATTTCCTAACCGCACAGATTGCGTTCTATTTGTTAAGATAATTATCGAAACAGAATGGGTTCTATATTTGCTAATACATTTTTCAGTATTAGTCCTATTTTCGTGACTATGTGTCGAAAGCCTGAAAGGTCGATAATGATAAACGGAGACTTTCTTGCTGTCTGTTCCTCATGTTAGTTCAACAGGTGTTAAGGAGCAGTGTCCAGTCTGGAGACCAACTCGAAACTTTGGTTTCTAAGATTCTTAACATTTACCAGTTGTTGATGAGAATTTGTGTTGTATAGAGAGTTGATGATGTTAATAAGTTCGGAGTATAGTAGGTCCAGTTGTGAAGAGGTATATGGGTATTGAGAGAGAGAGAGGAGAGAGAAGGGAGAGAGAGTAGAGAGAAGAGGAGAGAAGAAGGAGAGACGGAGGAGACGAGAGAGAGACCAGAGACTGCAGAGTTGCGAAGAGAGTTACAACCGCGAGAGAGAGAGTATTGAAGAGAGAAGAGAGGGATTATGAGAGAGATGAGAGTTTAGTAGAGTAGAGATAGGCGAGAGCTGAGAAGAGAGAATGATAAGAGGAGAATTTGAGGCAGAGTTGGAGATTTAGTTAGAGGGGAGAGAGAGAGAGGAGAGTGGGAGGAGAGACGAGAGACGAGTAGGAGGAGAGAGTAGTGTATGAGAGTGAGAGGAGAGTGTGAGAGAGAGAGAGAGAGAGAGAGAAGAGGAGAGAGAGAGAGAGAGAGAGAGAGAGAGAGAGAGAGAGAGAGAGGAGAGAGAGAGAGAGAGAGAGAGAGAGAGAAGGGAGAGAGAGAGAGAGAGAGGAGAGAGAGAAGAGAGGAGAGAGAATAAGAGAGAAATGTGTGTGTGGAAGGGGGTTTGGGTTCGTGGCATTCATCGATAAGCTATGGATTAGCAATAAACCAAGCAGCCAAGGGATATACTATGCTAGATTAGCTAAAAGAGCAGCAGGTGGAAGAGGAAGAGAAGAGGGGACAAAAAAGAGATTTTCCTTTCATCATTAAAGAAAAAGGATTTTCATTTGATCACTGAACTTAGGCGACCCAACGACTAGAAGAAAAAACAACAACAACAACAAAGATCTAGAGGAAGAAAACCAGGCAGAAAAGGAGCGAGGAATAAAAGTAGGAGAAGAAGGAATAGGGGCGAGAAGGAAAAGTAAGGAGGAGGAGAAGGAGGAGGAAGGGGATAGGAAGACGAAGGAGATAGAGCGCCTTCATGTGTGGCAACCCACTGTCTAAGAGGATCAAGGTCTGTTTTGTGAGTCTTCTCTCATTACCCTTAAAGTTTATTGACCATCAGCCTTACCCTCCTTTCAAGCTCTTCCTTACTGCCTTTGCCCTGACCTATCCTAACACCATTATTATATACTTACACTTTCTCTCTCTCTCTCTCTCTCTCTCTCTCTCTCTCTCTCTCTCTCTCTCTCTCTCTCTCTCTCTCTCTCTCTCTCTCTCTCTCTCTCTCTCTCTCTCTCTCTCTCTCTCTCTCTCTCTCTCTCTCTCTCTCTCTGTAGTCTCTCTCTCTCTCTGTAGTCTCTCTCTCTCTCTGTAGTCTCTCTCTCTCTCTGTAGTCTCTCTCTTCTCTCTGTAGTCTCTCTCTTTCTCTGTAGTCTCTCTCTCTCTCTCTCTCTCCTCTCTCTCTCTCTCTCTCTCTCTCTCTCTCTCCTCCTCTCTCTCTCTCTCTTCTCTCTCTCTCTCTCTCTCTCTCTCTCTCTCTCTCTCTCTCTCTCTGACATCATCGTACATTCATTTATTCTAAGGAGCAAGATAATTCAGTTTACATATTTTCCCAGCCTTGAGCAAATTTATCTTTAAGTATTCACTATTGCAATAACTTATACTATTTCTTTCTTCCTCTCCTTGCCTGCCCACGCCCAAGCACCAGCCCAGATTCAGGTTTACAGCCGAGACTTCAGTAATCAGTATGCAAATGGAGCTTACTTCGTATTTTCACCCCACCTCGTTTCTGTCAGCGGTTGAATCTCCGGTCGTGTTTTTGTGTCTGTTCTAATTTTAAGTCTTTCGTTACTGTTCTATGATGAGTTCGTTTTCATTGTTCTATTTCTTATCCTTTATTCTTTGTGCAGTCGTTGGTCTACCATATATTTTGTATGTTCGTGATTACATAATATTATATGATTCTTGAAATTAGTTTTTTTGCTTTTCCCCCTTTGCTTCATCAACAAATTATAAAGTACATCTTGAATAAGTATGCATAAGTATGTTACTTGAAATATATTTACTGACAACGTACTCTCTCTCTCTCTCTCTCTCTCTCTTTTCTCTCTCTCTCTCCTTCTCCTCCCTCCTCTCTCTCTCTCTCTGCTTCAGTCCCCTTCGTCCTGCGTGGTGGCGCTTTGTATAGTCAATAATTTTGTAGTTGGTACTTGCAAAGTGTCTAGATAGGATCAAAATTCTTATCCCTCCTCTCTCTCTCTCCTCTCCTCTCTCTCTCTCATCTCTCTGTCTCTCTCTCTCTCTCTCTCTCTCTCTCTCTCTCTCTCTCGCCCCTCTCTCTCTCTCTCTCTCTCTCTTCTCTCCCTCTCTCTCTCTCTCTCTCTCTCTTCTCTTCCACACACTAAAATAAATCACGTGTCACTGTCTATATAGATATTTTTCAGACAACCCACTTTTTCCCGTATGTCGGTGTCTCCGCCCTTGATACAGCCACCTCGCCGCTGCTCTGATCACCAACTGCACCGTCATCCTATTCCTCAGAGCGAAACATTATCCGCACGAACCCAGCTTCTTCTTCCTCCTCTTCGAAATGACCATTAATTTCATTGGTGCTTTCCCCTTCTTGCAACCTTGAACGCTCACACAGAAAACTCGAGAGGCAGTATTTTCCAATCCCGAAACACACCCCTCGACTTTTGTTTCTGGTTCAATGATTATGAAAGAAATTTCCTACTGAACCTGTGCATTTATTTCAATATATGTTTTTTTGTCCATACCAGCCACTGACGTAAATTCAGTTAATGTATCAATGTCATTTACCATTTGCAAAGTTATTCTCCAACGCACTCTAGTTGAAAAGGAATCACAGTTACAGATTATTTTTCAGTAGTGCAAGGGTTGAAATTCTCCTTTTATCGTAGGCTCAAGAACATCAATCATTTATGTGCTCTTAAAAGTCACCCGAAACAAGAGTCTTCAATACGAGGGGTCGTCGGCCGCCGTGGAGGAACAACGTCCGAACAAGCGCCGCTACAACGGACGCCGCACTATCCGGGGTAATTCAGTGTAATTATCCCGTCATAACAATGTTTTCCGCCGCCGGACTTAGGATTATGGCACATTTAACCGAATTCCTAGTTAGGACACCGCGACACTGATTGTGGATCGAAATCTAATCTCCAGTTCGCAATTCCGACACGCAAACCATTGCAATCTGGGCATGGGCTCCTGTCTATTACGAGCAGATGCTAACTGTACATAATTACGGCACTGCTGGCACTCATGTCGTTCCTCAGAGGCAAACACAGTGCCAGAACCGGTGTCTGACTTAATAAAAGACTCTGATACTTGCTAGCCTTCGTCAATATACGAGCCGTAATACGTATGATTTGTCGATACATATCACTGCTAATTTGTACTTGCCTGCGTAGCATTTGTCGTTTGTACAAATTATGCTCCGTTTTCCTGATATTTTCTGCAGGTGTTGGCCAGATATGGGACCAGCACGTGCACTTTCAAGCGATAACTTCGGAACTTTTCAAAAACAACAAAAAATTCAACATTTAATAGCAATACATTTCATCTTCCTGAGAGAAAGAGGATTACGATGATTACAGAGCTATGAAATTGCCTTTAGGTGTTCCAGAGATGC
>JACEEZ010019528.1:330495-340495 GCA_016584305.1 Chionoecetes opilio | reverse complement strand
TTCAAAGGGTTTTGCTTTGAGTAAAACATTTGTGGAGAGATTCAAAATCATCCATATATGTGTGTGTGTGTGTGTGTGTGTGTGTGTGTGTGTGTGTGGTGTGGTTGTGTGGTGTGTGTGTGTGTGTGTGTGTGTGTGTGTGTGTGTGTGTGTGTGTGTGTGTGTGTGTGTGTGTGTGTGTGTGTGTGTGTGTGTGTGTGTGTGTGTGTGTGTGTGTGTGTGGAGAGAGGGAGAGAGGGAGAGAGAGATGAGGATGAGAGAGAGAGAGAGAGAGAGAGAGAGAGAGAGAGAGAGAGAGAGAGAGAGAGAGAGAGAGAGAGAGAGAGAGAGAGAGAGAGAGAGAGAGAGAGAGAGAGAGAGAGAGAGAGAGAGAGAGAGAGAGAGAGAGAGAGAGAGAGAGAGAGAGAGAGAGAGAGAGAGGAGAGAGAGAGAGAGAGAGAGAGAGAGAGAGAAGAGAGAGAGAGAGAGGAGAGAGAGAGAGAGAGAGAGAGATATTGAAAAAGAATAAAAAAGGGAGAAAAAAGCTTACAGTAAAACGTCAAGTAAACAATAAGAAGAATCCGAATTGATCACAATGGATCACCATACCCATTTAGCATATAGTAAACACCTCGTTTATGCATATTTTGCTGCAAACTTTCTTGGTTAGAGTTCATTTAATTTGACATCGAATTTTGTAAACACGCATAATATCAAGAATGATTTGTGTTCCTTAAGAGCTGCTTCTTTAAATCAATACTTTCCTACCTACAACAATAATTCCCAACGTTACAGCCCGGCCCCGTGTACCCTGATGTTTAGCAGATACAACTCGCTTAGCAAACCCTCTCAAGTAATTAGTTGATAATTTATTGTGTTGATGTTAACTTTCATAATAATTTATAAACTTTTCTCTAAATGAAAATAAACTGAGACAAACCCACAAACGGTGAACCCATAGCCATTAATTCTTAACTCTGCATCACAGTCGTCAAGCTGATAAAATACTCTCTCTCTCTCTCTCTCTCTCTCTCTCTCTCTCTCTCTCTCTCTCTCCTCTCTCTCTCTCTCTCTCTCTCTCTCTCTCGTCCTCTCTCTCTCTCGCTCTCTCTCTCTCTCTCTCTCTCTCTCTCTCTCTCTCTCTCTCTCTCTCTCTCTCTCTCTCTCTCTCTCTCTCTCTCTCTCTCTTAGCATACACTTGCGTTTATATTGCGGCATATAAACCACTCAAGCATATATCCTGGAGATGAAGAGTCTTGCCAACAACAGCGAACAAAATTTAGCATCGCATGATTTCCAGGCACAACTTAGTCTTATGAAAAGCTGACCTCGGATTGTAGATTTGAATGCAGCCACGACGCCGTGCAAGGGTGGCCCGACCACATGTCTCGAAGGCTTATCTCTTGGTGTGGCAGAAATCACTCTTCCATGGTGGGCTGAAAACGACTTCCCTGAGTGAGGAGATAACCGCCATAAACATTTCGGCGATAACGATAATGGTAGTAATTATTGTGGTGTAGCTGACACAAGCTAACGGGGCAAAGATGTTTCGCTCAAGGTCAGGTTACGTGAGGCAGGGGAGAACACTTGACTTCTCGATGACCTTGGCTTGCCAGGAGAGTTACGGCCTGTGACCTGTAATCTCCAAGTGACGCTGCCACTCGCAAGTACTACTGTCTGGTATGAGTTACTATTTGGTATCACGACCCAGGCGGACTTAGGCAGGCACTGCACACCGATCAGGCCACTCAGTCACGACGACACAACATCGAGAAATACTATCAAGAAACTGGATTTATGTTGTTTTCTGATCATTTTCCCCACGAGGGTCACGAGGAAAAGGAACTGGAGTGCTAGCACGCTAAGGCCTCAAGATAAGCGCATATAAGGTTATTACATTACGATACTAAATCACCTGTCTGCTTTTCATTAAGATGGAGCAACAACAGCAAAAATATCAAACATTTATCATACACATGAGGGTAAAAGTAACTTATCCACCCCATAATAGCTGTCAAGTTTTTCTCTTTTTTGTACAGGATTTAATATTAATGTGACGTGGAAAAATAAATTAAAAGGTAAAAAGGGGTTGTGATAATCGTGAGCATGACGGGATAGGTGTTTCTCCTGACTATGATGCAAGAAATTATTCTGAGTGTGGATAATAGTCGTTTGGAAAATTTGTATAGCTTGTGGATCCTGTATGAAGGCTGGACCACCTGCCACTTAAATCTTACCTGTTTCAGATTTATTGTACGTGATGTTGATTCTGACAAATAATAACAGAACGAAGTATTTACACCAACTCCATGTGTGTGTCGACCCTTCCTGCTGACTCGTTGAAGCTTCTATTCTTTTCCTGTTGCCACGGCAAGAACGGGAATGTGGCTTCGTCTTTTATTAGCACCAAAGAAACATAATAATGAGTGTACCAGGACGATTCATTTCTTTGTTTGCTCTCTGGTGGTAATACTTGTCAAGAATAACGACGCAACTTAACTACTTAGTGACCAATATCTTTCTTTTTTGCAGTGTTACGAAAGTAAGAAAAGCGGGGATGGTGGGAGAGGCACCACCACCACCACCACCACCACAACTACCACCACCATCCTCTCGAGCAACGGTGATAATTCGTCTTAACGCCAAGGAAAACTGCCGTTCAGACCCACAGGCTACCGCGCGTTCAACAGAAACTAGCATGGCATTATACTTTTTCCTCTTTACTAAGCGGTCATAAACAGCGTTTAAAAAATAACAACGCCAAACCTTGCGTAAGGTAAAGAGGCATGTATATGTTTTAGATGCACAATACCTACGCCGTTGTCTTGTGGGGGAGCTGTGGCCAGTGTAGTGGCACACCAGCGTGGTGCCCCTGCATACCTAGACAAACATCTGTTCCTTGAAGGCCCCCAGAGATGTTACGATTTTCTTTCAGTTTTCGTCTGAACGTTTGCATATACAATGACGTCCATGATGTGGACAAAAACGTCTTATCATGGCCGTTGTCTTGACCCTAGTCAAGCCGCAGACGGGTATCCTTTCAGAGTGACCAGCCTTTGAACAAATAAATAGACGACGGCGGTGATACGACGGTTCTGTCTACACCATGGACGTCATTGCATGTCGGCGTTCGGACGAAAACTGAAAGAAAATTGTACCGTATATGGTCCTCTGGCACTTTCCATCCTTTGGGGAGGCGGGTCGACCGTCACCAACCAAGAGGCCCAAGAATCCAAAGTGAGAGTTATGGTAAAGACTTGTACTCGTATCTCATCGATCTATATGATGACAGAACCAGTAATCCTAAAATCATTATACCCAACTATATTTAGAATCTATGAAGCTCACAAGGCCTACTAGTTTTTATAATGCTAAGTCTGCTTTATTGGTACTCTAGACCCTCGCACAGCCTGCCGATGATTACTATTATGAGATGTATTGTAGCTTATAATAATCGGCTAGAGTTAAAGGGACCTATATACATTAAGATATATTGTTATATCTTACATTTATCTTTGAAATCTAAAATTATATTTCAATAAACACACAAAATAGGAATTCATTCGGTTATAAGAACATTTAACTAACCAGTAATAATAAGCAACTTTCAAAGTATATTTGTATATTTATGTACCTTTACTAATTACATAATATACCTCAATTACCGCCATGAAACCCTGACCTCGTCTCTCTCATGAAGCTTCGTGTAGGTTGCAATATTTAATACTGAAGATATACATTACTGGTCGCAGTATCGCCATCGCGTAAAACATCCCGCCACTAAAAGATGAATGTTGGGGGATTAAGATACATCGAGAATGAGGCAGAAGCTTGGGGCCGTGCGGAGGAGCACAACAAAGCGGGAAGGAGTGGAACATGACCCAAGGAGGATGGTTACAGGAGGGAAACATTAAGAGAGGAGGATTGGGCGTCGCTGAGGTGGGAAAACCGCATCAGCTACGAAAATACGAGTATGCTTCTGCCTGATCCTCAGTGTATCACCCTTGACCAGCATTCATCTTTTAGTGGCGAAATGTTTTACACGACGACTATACTGCAACCGATACTACACCACGGAGACGACATGAATATGGGTGACTTGTATATTGACTTTGACTTTGGTGCTTCAAAATTTCTAGTAAATATCTGTGAAGCTTCCGTGTCGCGGATGAGCACCACGTGGCACATCTCCCCTGCAGCGCTTGTCCCCAGCGAGAGGCGGCAGTTGGCAGCTTGATAATGATCTGAGGTCTGCCTTGGGGCCGCGGGTTCTGCCGCTTCATGCAAATGATGTTTCGTTAAGATGGTTTAGATAAAGGTCGTCACAGACTCACGCCTCAGTGGGCGGCCCCGGGTGAGGGACAAACTCACCTCATTGCAATTATTTCTCCGCCATGCTACCTTTGGCTACCTGAAAGTTATAAAAGATAACCTGGAACTACATAGACAGTGTAGGAGCACCTATAGTTACTGCATAACTTAAAGCTATCTACCTGTTACCAAAAAACTAAATGGAGCTACCTAAGGCTTCTTATGGCTACCCATGCTCAAAAATTGCATGGAACGGCTTATAAATGCTGGAGGCTGTTCTCAACTACGGTATTACACAGGATCGTAAATGATATTCCGTACATATTTTCTTGCCATTAGGGAACGTGTGCTACGACAGAAATATCTTGTGCTTATGATGAACTGAAGATATTATGACGTTACAACTTACGACATATATAGCGCGATTTCTGAGCTGACCGATTATCACTACAAAATAATGGCTGACGAAATATAAAGGGAGCAAGGGTTTAAGAGTATAAGGGTAAGGGGGAGATCCTCCACATCCACTTAATAATAATTAGAATATTCCTCCTCTCCGTATACGGTCCAACAATGCACCGCAAGCCTCCCATCAGCGCGCATAACGAAACGGGGGAAAAAAGGAATGAGAAGAATGTTCTAGCACAGAAATACATCAGCAGACCGCTCCTCACCTCCCCATACTATTCCGTCCATGGAGGTATTATGGGCCCTTAATATCTCCATGATTCCGTCCTCTCCAAGGCACCGGCTGCCCCACCACAGGGAGAACCACTGGGACCCAGGGTGATCGTACAAGCGAGGGGTGAGAGGCTGGGGAATCACCTCACGCCATTCTCCATGACTGTCAGCTCCTATAGCGAGGCTCTCACTTCCCCCTCATACACGCTGTTACCCTGTGCATTCGCTCTGGCCTCAAGGCTTACTTGCATACCTCCTCCACTCCCTTACCTGTGAGACCTCACCTCTCAACTACGAAATATTCTTCATCTTCTTCGCACTTTTGTTCTTATCTTTGCCCTCTTTTTCTTCTTAGCCCTTTTCGACTTCACATTTCTTTTCTTTTCTCTCCTCTTCCTCTTCCTCTTCCTCCTCCTCCTCCTCCTCTCCTCCTCCTCTCCTCCTCCTCCTCCTCCTCCTCCTCCTCCTCCTCCTCCTCCTCCTCCTCCTCCTCCTCCTCCTGCAGCTCGAGCTCCATCTCCAACTCCCCCTTCTATTCTTCCCTCTCGCCACCTCAGTCGTAAAGAATGTATTTACGCTATTTTCTTTACATCAAGGCCGGTATGTGCCGTTAGGCTATAGCTTGGGCTGAGGGTGCAGCGCCTGCTTGAACGGAGAGGTGGTATGTATGATCACAGTGAAACGTAAACATAAAAAGACCCAGAGACTCATGATACACTGCCTTGTACCAGTGACCTGACCCACTGAGTTATGGTTATTCGGCAGCAGATTCACCGTCTTGGAGACCTGGGATTTCATTACTTCCTGGTATTTCCTCACAAAATACCACCTCCCACTCGATCAACTGTAAATATCGGGTTCCTTTTACTCAAGCCAATGAATACTCTTCTTCTACTATACACTCACATTTATCCATGTCTCCTCTATACAATTTTGATAAATGCCAAAGGGAGTCTGACCTTCATAATAATTTTCTAGTTTAAATCTGAATTCATAAATATTGGACCGCATGTGGCTTAAATAATTTCTCGCGCATGTGTTCCAATTTCGTTAAACAATTATCATCAAAGATTGTTTTTTTCCCCGCTAACCGTCTTATCTTGCTTCATTCTTGTTCAGAGGAAAAAAAAGGCGATTCGATACATGCCCAAGGATTTTGAAGGCACAGTAGAGAATAGGTTCGCGGCGGCGAGCAACACAATGCGAGGCACCATCGCAGCAAGCCGACCAGGAAAAAGAAAAAAATTGGAAAGTCTTCATAAATTGCATCGTGATTTACTATGCGTAGTTAAGTTATTGGCATTCATAACCATAACAGGAGTCATCTGAAGTATACTGTGATTGAAGAGACATACCCAAATATATTTCCAATTGCTTAAATTCATAGAAAATAAATTAATGCGGCTGAGCAAAAGGAAAAAGGGATCTTGCAGGGGCTGCGATAACCAGAGCAGTGACTTGCACCGCCGCCCGCCATCCTGCGCCAATACCTAACAGCCATAAGCTTCGAGGGTACAAATTAGTGTGGCGAGAAAGTGAGGGTCAGGGAGGGGCTGTGAAGGGAGGCCGCGCCGTCCCTCCACGGGGCGAGGCATCGTCTTTTAGCAGGATTATTAGCCCAGCACGCCTTCATTTTGATCTCTCACATTTTTTCTTTTTTTCTGTACGACTGACTCGGGTGAAGTCCTTGAGTTAAGTGTGGTATTAACGAGGCGTTATTGTGCTATCTTGAAGTGAACATTTAATAAGTGAAAATCATCACTGTATGAATCACAATTATCAACAAATGATGGGCAATAGTGCCATAGACAATAATATAAAAAATAGTAAAAATGTATATGATAATATGAATAGTATATATAGATAGATAGAGTATATAGAGAGAGGAGAGAGAGAGAGGAGATGAGAGAGAGAGGAGAGAGAGAGAGAGAGAGAGGAGAGAGAGGAGAGAGAGAGAGAGAGAGATGAGAGAGAGAGAGAGAGAGAGAGAGAGAGAGAGAGAGAAGAGAGAAGGGAGGAAGAGAGAGAGAGAGAGAGGAGAGAGGGGGGAGAGAGAGAGAGAGGAGAGAGAGGAGAGAGAGAGAGAGGAGAGAGAGGAGAGAGAGAGAGAGAGATGGAGAGAGGAAGAGAGAGAGAGAGAGAGAGAGAGAGAGAGAGAGAGAGACGAGAAGAAGAGAGAGAGAGGAGAGAGGAGAGAGAGAGAAAAAAAAATATATATATATAATATATATATATATATATATATATATATTATGCATACTATGTGTGTGTGTGTGTGTGTTTTGTGTGTGTGTGTGTGTGTGTGTGTGTGTGTGTGGTGTGTGTGTGTGTGTGTGTGTGTGTGGTGTTGTGTGTGTGTGTGTGTGTGTGTGTGTGTGGTGTGTGTGTGTGTGTTGTGTGTGTGTGTGTGTGTGTGTGTGTGTGTGTGTGTGTGTGTGTGTGTGTGTGTGTGTGTGTGTGTGTGTGTGTGTGCACGTGCGTGTGTTGCATTGTATAAACAATATTTTATAAAGAGGAGCCGTCTGTTATGATTAACATTCGCTCATAATTCTATTTACAGCCACGCATTCAGTTGTATATTCCCGTGGCCTCGCGGCGAGGTGTGGCTGGTGACAGGTGAGGCGGCAGAGTCAAAGGAAGGGCAGGGAGTGACTCAGAGCTGGTCCTTAGTCAAGTGAAGCACCATGGCCGGGCACCGAGTTCACTGAGTCACTGACAACAAAGTTTATTCAAACATCCAAACAAGGCCAGGCATCGTAAGTTAACTGTTCCTCGAAACATAATTCCGCTAAATGAAAGAAATACATACATTCAGATGTTCCATTTATAGTATTTTTGTGTTGTGACTAAAAATTGGAAAAAAACATTCGACCAGAAAATTCAAAGAAAACATGTAACCGCTGAGGTGGTAGAGAACACACACCAACCAAACATTCAAAAGCTATTCTTACACCTACTCCATCAAACACTTAACACGCGAGCTCCTTCAACAACAACGCCACTGATCAACGTGCACTTTGATCTGGTAAAGTGATGCAGCTCACGAGGCATTCGCTGTATACAAGTACGCTGGTCAGGCCCGGCATTAGGTGGCTCCAAAAAAGAACACCAGAGTACATTATTTTATTTATCATTCTCGTTTTCTGAACAAATCAAAACCCTTCCATACAGGCATACAAATTCCATACATATCCCATACAGGCCGCTGTGGTTACCTTCATGCTCTGCTCGCAAAGAAAAAGTTTCTTCACTGTTTGTGTCATACGCAGCAATGCTATTTTTCATATTGTTGGTAAGATGAGGCAAGCGTTAAGGCGCACATGTCAATCAGTGCTTTGCATCGGGCTTCATCTCCGTCTCCTTTATCATTGGGACTGTGCTAGGCGAATACCACTAATCTCCGCACACTGTCCAACTGTCTGTCTGACTATTAATCCTGTCAGAGTTCAAAAGAGGAGTCCGTTTTTTCTATTCAAGAAAGGCAAGATGCTGATTGCGATCTTATTCTGCCTTACAGCTATGAAGAATATATTAACTTTTGTAAATAATTAATTATTCTAAACGTCGCTCAACGGTAACCATCCAGTAGTTTCGATGACGATGGTAACTTCATCATGGTAAATGTCGAACAAGCTTGCATATCCCAAGACGCTTAAAACGTGCAAATGTTTAACTGTTATGGCACTGGATAGAGTATATGCCTGTGTATGATGAAACATATATGTTATCAGCATGTGACCCTTTTGGAGGTGTATGTACGTGTGTCCGCCTCCTTCAGCAACACAACTGTTATTGTGTTGCTCGGACAGACACTACATCCTCGATAATGCTGGCATAGACATAATGGTGTTGTTCCCTGCTGCTTGCATTCTTCAGAATGCACAGTCAGTGTTTTGTGTGTGCCTGTGGTTAAAGGCCACTTATCTTAGTTGATAAGCATTGCACACCTGGACAGACACAACTAACCTTGGGTGTGTTTGAGTCATCGCTGTGTGAACAGCGAGCGGACCTTCCCATTCCATGTACTCAGCAGTTCCTGTGTAAACAGCTGTTCAAGAATGAAACCTTTCCTATATAACACGCCGAGGGGCCGGAAGGAAGACAGAAGAAGAGGAGACGCGACACCAGGCGCTCCTAGCTAAGACTCCATGTGAGTCTGAGTGTGTACTCACTCACCTGTGAGTGAGTGTGTACTTGTCACGATATTCATTGTTCTGGCCTGCTATTAAGACTTAAGCTTCAGTTGGCCGTTTGTAAGAACCCGTGATTTTGTATTGTAACATAACCTTATAGTGTACATATATATAATAAAATATATATTTATAATAGTATTTTGTCTTACGCGATTCCTTGCCACTTACTTAAATCAGCAAGCCTTACTCAAAACCGCTTGACCACTTGCATCACTACCACATTGACGTCTGCCTCTGGGCTGGGTGAATTACACCTACCTTTCAAGATAGGCATTCACCTTGGCAATCACCCCTACAGGTCATTGACGCTGTATGTTAAATGGGTTGACCCCTGTTACCTAAAATAACAAAGTTAGAAAAGGGTAACAACACCATTTATATTTTTCTTTCGCCCAAGAGAGGGAGGCTATGAGGGTACTTACTATACATGTAACTCAATAAACGTGCTGGTACCGTATATTAGAAAAAACATAAACTGGACTTCTCTTCACGACATTAATTAATACTCTTACGACGAGCAAGAGCAAAATGTAAGTAATAGAAACATTAGTACTGACGGTAATCATTGCTTTGGGAATCTCGCCGGGTGTACAATGATCTTAATAAGCGAGATTCTTACGTACAATAAAATAATTACACGTTATTTTCTAGCAGCGCTTTTCATCGTGTGTGAGTGTATCTGTCTGTCTGTCTGCCTGCATGTTTAGCTATCACATTTTGTCAGTCTCTCGCAACCTATGCTAGCTTTGTTTTTTTTTGCATCTCTCTCTCTCTCTCTCTCTCTCTCTCTCTCTCTCTCTCCTCTCTCTCTCTCTCTCTCTCTCTCTCTCTCTCTC